>OZ007587.1:346135525-346542384 GCA_963931845.1 Maratus michaelseni | reverse complement strand
AAATTTAAATTTAAAGCAAAGCTTTTAAAAAAGAACGCGTGCTAGCATTTCTTATATATATGTATGTATGTATACATTCAGGGACCGATTTACAAATTTGGGGGCCCTGGACACAGATGCTTATGCCCTCCGCCCCCCCCCCCCCCCTTTGCATCTATGCTTACGGCGGCCTTGAATAAAAAATATATTATTGAAACCCCGTACTTATTAAGATAACCACTTCTGACTTTAAAAAATCTCAGTCTTTAACAGTAACACTTTTTATAACATCCTCATAATCTGTAGTGTTCTATCTCGTTAACAATTTTTCGAAATCCATAGCTGCCAACTCTCCCGGTTTTCGCGGGAGACTCCCGTTTTTACGTTTAAGTCCGATTTTCTCCCGTTTTCCACTCCTACTTTAAAATTCCTAGAAACGTACTTCTGAAAAAAGAAAATTCCAATCTCAACAGATACCGTCACAGGATCTCGTCAGAATTTCGCCATTGGACCGCTAAAAAACATAAATTTCGTCAAAGGATCCCGGAAAAACATAAATTTCGTCAAAGAATCGCCAAAACCCCCCTCAAATTTCGTCAAAAAACGGCGAAAAACTGCAAATTTCGTCACAAAGGCGCGAAAAAGCACAAATTTCGTCAAAAGATCGTGAAAAAAATAAATTTCGTCAAAGAATCGCCAAAAAACCCCCTCAAATTTCGTCAAATTTAACTATTCAGTCTGTTTTTCAGCTTTCATGAATGGAAAAATCTTAGTAAATTTTCAAAGTATGTGAAGTAGATTCCTTTAAACAAATAATCAGTATAGTGAAATATATTTCTTAAGTCACACTAAAATTAAATAATAATAATAATAATAATAAAAACTGTTGCCCTGTTTAATTTTTAACTGTGATGATAATAATATAATATATTTAAAAAAAAAAAAAAAAAAAAAAAAAGAATTTATTGGGGGTTATTTTAAATAATTTTATTTATTTTTTGATTGTAGATAATCATATTAAGTAACCTAATTTACTTAGGTAATTGATATATATTAGTCAATAAAAATTAGTTGTTAATATTAGTAAAATGATATGTTCTCTATATCGGTGAGCCAAAGAAATAGGTCAATTTATTTATTTATATCTTTCTGTAATTTCATACCTGAATAAATAAAAACAGCTAATTCAAATTTTAAAATTCTATTACCAAGGTTCAAAGCCACTCTTTGTACCTACTCTGAAATAAAGATGAAAATAAGCACTCGCCTGTCGCCACCCGGTGATTAAACTTAAAAAACTGGCGATTTTTAAAATATGGAAAGAACTGGCCAGATGCAGGATATTTGGATTTTATCTTTCCCCAATCTTTTTTCCCTTACACCTCGGATGTTCCTGATTTCACATTGCTGCATCTTTCTGCATCCACTTTCGTTTTTCAAATAATTGTACAGCATTTAAAAATAAATTATTCTATAACATTAATTTTTAATAAAAATATGATTTAATAAAAATTTTTGAATGAACATTTTATTTTGATTTTCAGTTTCACGTGTGAACAGAACATGCATGTGAACACACATTTCATGCATCATTTAATTTTATTATTATATAATATTTTCTTCAAAGAAATAGTTTCATAGCCAAAATGCTAAAAGAAAGTACTATTACCCAGTAATGTAGCCAGATTTTTTTTTTGTGAAAAGGGAGGGAGGGGGGGGGGGGGGTAGACAACTTCCTATGAAGAAATTAAAAAAAAAAAAATAAGTAAAAAACTCAAAATTTAATATTAACACATTTTAAAATTAATTTTAATTAAAATTTTTCAGAAAAAAACAGATATTTTGTTGATAAAAAATAACCCCCCCCCCCTCTCCTCGGAACTTAATCTTAAACATTATTACGAGATATTTTCATACTTTAAAATGTTGAAAAGGTTCACTAGCCAGTAACTGGCTACTTAAAAAAAAAAATAGCATTCTGGCCAGTAGCTACTAAGCAAAATTCCTCATTTTAATCTTCACTCTGAAATATTTTAAACCTGATTTGGTAGTCTCTGTGTTATATGTACTGTCAAGGGTCGATCGAGGAAAAAATTGTGGTCTATTTAGGGTCCCTTCACAAAAATCCATTTAATAAAACAGGCTCCTTAAAAAAATTACTCTTCATAAAATAGGTCCCTTCACAAAATTCCATTCCATAAAAACATGTTCGCCATTAATTATTTTTATTTTGTTAGGTTTTAAAATGTGTAATTTGCAAAGAAAACCAATTCACCAGAAAGGAAAACTTTAGCAGAAGGATTTAAAGAAGTTATTATTATTAAATGCATGATTTGAATTTGAGTAGCTGGATTTAATCTTTCTTAAAAAAATGTTATTTTCCCCAAAAATATGATAAACTTCACAAAAAAAACTTTTTTTTTTTCACAAAATGGACCTCAAGAAAAAAAAAACCTGCATCGATTCGCCATTGTTATGTTTTATATGGTATATTTAAAACAGAAAATAAATGTTTTTCAAATTTGAGGAATTTTTGTGTTGAAATTAGATTAAATTTTTTAAAATAGTGTCTGTTCTTTATTAATGTTTATATAATTATAATGCCTTATACAATACAAGTTACCATTTGCAATATCAATATTATATATCTACATTTTGTGTTTTAGAGTGCAGTAGTGAAGTCAGATGCAGAAAAGCCAAATGTCCTTACAGAAACTGCTATAAGAGATGGTGATGGTCACACTTTTGATGCTGCTGAGAAGTCAGAATCACTTTTAACTATTTGTGATAGAACTGAAAAAGTAACAGATCAAGGTTGTACTACTGCATCAAATTTACAAAATGCTGCTTCTTCTGAAAATGTACTTACTCTACATGGTAATGGAGCAGAAGAGTTGATTATGGTTGAAGACTGCTTTGTTTCAAGTGCTTCAGAAGATGCATTTCTATGCAAAAGTGCATCAAATTCAACTGATGAAGGAGCTGCTTCACAGGGTCAAATTCCAAATGATGAAGCAACAAAAAAAAAGAAAGGACATGGGCATAAAGTTGGTTTTGAAACTAAATGGAGGACAGAATTTCCTTGGATACGATGTGATATTAGTGAAGGAAAAGAGTTGCTTTACTGTCAACTTTGTAAAGACCATCTTACAAATGACAGCCGATATAAAAATTCCCTTTGGATAACACGAGGAACTGCAACCGTACGGTTAGACAAGATAAAACAACATGCTATATCAGAAATGCATAACAATGCAATATCTATTGAAACCACTCTAATTAATGAGGCAAATGCAGCACAAGCAAAATGTTCCGAGGATTCTCCAATGTTCAAGGCTGTAGGGTCTGCTATGAAATGTTTAAATTTTTTAATCAATCATAACATTCCACATACTACAATATTCCGACCATTTATTGAATTTTGTATTGAGGAACTAGAATCTCCGATATTGGCCCCTTTAAAAAAGACAAAAGATGCAACTGCCTCATACACAAGTTACGAAACAATCAATGAATTTATATCATCCATGGCAGAAACTCAGAGAGAGTCTATAATTGATTCTATTCAGAGCAGTCCATGCTTCTCACTGATGGCAGATGAAACAACAGACAAGACTGAAAGGAAACATCTTGCTGTTTCTGCAAGATATATAAAGGATGGAAATCCTATAGTATCATTTCTGAAGGATGTTCAAATTCCAAATGGTGCTGCAGAAACTATTTTTGTAGCTATTTCACCAATAATTAATGAATGTGGTGGATTTCACAAAATGTCAGGTTTTGGTAGTGATGGTGCTCGCGTAATGGTAGGTGAAATCAATGGTGTTGCAACTAAAGTCACGGATAAAAATCCAAAAATCATAACAATCCACTGTCATAACCATCGCCTTGCCTTAGCAGCCAAAGATAGTTATGAGGAAAATTCATCCTTACAAAAATTCGATGAAACTGTTAAAGCACTTTATAAATATTATAAAAACAGCTCAGTCCGATCTTCGAGTTTATCTGAAGTTCAAAATATTTTGAACAAGGGAAAATTCACCAAACTGAAACGGGTGAGTTTTACGAGATGGCTTTCGCATGAAGAGGCCATTAATTCAATACGAGTCAACTTTCAAAACATAATAGTTGATTTGGAAAATGCAGTTGCTGCCGAAAATTCAAACAATAAATTGAAAGGGCCTACTCCCCAAGGTTTACTAAAAAATGTAAAATCATATGATTTTTTCCAATGGGTTCATTTCATGTGTGATACATTGGCAGTAATTAAAAAACTGACCTTATTTTTTGAAAGGAGAGAAGTAGATTTATCTGCCATTGAGGGAAAGGTGGCAGTGGCTCAGAAATCATTAGAAAAATTAAAAAGAAAGCCTGGAGGTGAATTTTGCAACAAGTTGGATGAACAAGCAAGGAAACTTGGTATTCCAGCTCCTGTTGGGGAGATTGCCAATAACCGTTTTAAAAAACAAACGACACATTTTATTGATACACTCATTCAAAATATTTCTGAAAGAATGGAAAATGTACCAATAATTTCTTCACTTGGTATATTAGACCTCCGACAGGCCCAAGAAGAAGACTGTTCCACAAATTATGGTGCATCCGAAATGGTAGAATTGGCTGAGTATTTTGATATTAATAAAGATGACTTATTAGTAGAATGGGATGATTTTAAATCAGTCTACTTAAATCCAGACTTTAAATCTGAGAATCTTTCGATACAAAGTTTATCCAAGATCTTGTATAAATCAGAGGCACGAATTGGACAGAGGTTTCCACTGGTTCAGAGGCTGCTAAACATAGCAATAACTTTGCCACTATCCACAGCTGAGGTTGAAAGAGTATTTTCTCAAGTGACATTAATTTTAACTGATCACAGAAACAGACTGAAGGTAGAAAATACTGACAATTTGTTAATGACAAAATTAAATGGAGAACCAAATTATATATCTGCTGTCAAACATTGGCAGATTAAAAAGAAGTATCGTACATTTTTTCTATAATGTATTGCAAAATCTCCATTAAATTGTCAATATTGTAGTTTTTTTTTTCCCATTTAATTCATTAAATTACCTCCATATAATTTGTGTTCAAAATAAATTATTTTCTATTTTATTAGTATTAAACCTATAAATATGTTATAAAACATTGTAATTGTTCATATTTCGTGTAGAATAGGTTTAAAACTTTTTTGAAAAGGTAAAAGAAAGCAATAATTAGGTAGCATATTTTATTTTATGTATTTTTTTTTCAATAAGTTGTGTGTTCTATGCTCAGAGTAACTATATATTTGAGAGAGAATCTCTTTACACATTCAGGGGTCACAGACCTGCTCCAATTGCACCAAACTGCTCCAAATGAAAATATCTGCTACAAATGCATTTTTTTTTACTATTTCTGCTCCAAAACGAGCATTTTGTTTTTTCTTTTCTACGGTGAAATCTAATTTCTTTGCGCCATTTTCTTCCCAGGAATGCCATTTTTCTGCCGAACGGCAAATTTCCGCTTTTTTAATTTTTAAAAATCAAATTCACGATCTGAAATGAAGATTTTCGTCAATGATCACAGAAAAAAATGGCGATTTTCATCGGACTCTCACAAAATAAAACCTCAATTTTCGGCAAGTGAACTTGTAAAATCATGATTTTTGGCAAGTGACCGAGAAATAATATTGCGATTTTCATCAAGCGATCGCAAATTGAAACTGCAATTTTCGTCAGACGATCACGAAATAAAACCTGGATTTTCGGCAAGTAACTGCGATATATGACTACGATTTTCGGCGATTGACCGCAAAATAAGACTGTTATTTTCGTCAAACGATCATGTAATAAAACAGTTATTTTTGTCAAACGACTGCGAAATAAAACTGCAATTCTCGTCACTGATCGCGAAATAAAACCTCTATTTTCGGCAAGCGACCTCGAAGTAAAACTATTATTTTCGGCAAGTGACTGAGAAGTAATACCACGATATTTTGGGTGCATATTGCCCGACAAGTGTCGCTACTATATTTTGTTTTCATGATTTCTGCGATAGCTACTATATCTCAAGCTCGAATACATTGGCATTTAATTTTTGTTGCAGACGATTTGATTTATATAGAAGAATATTTTGTGATGGTCACACCATACTAGTTAGTATTGCTAATGCATCCCTGATATAAATATTTCATGGTGTAAGGGAGGGGTTAAATTAGTTTTCATTTCTTAGTTTTTTATGGCAAATGATCTGAAATTTGGAATCGCTGAGGTCCGGAGTATAGATTTTGTACTGTATGAGATTTCAACATGTGTTGGGTACAATGGTGATATTCAATTTATTTTCAAAAGAAGAGCTTTTGCTGCTCCAAAAACTCATTTTCCTACTCAAAAACTCGATTTCTTACTCAAAAACTCGATTTCCTGCTCCACAAGTCGTTTTTTGTTGCTCCAAAAACCATTTTTGACTGCTCCAATTCTTCCTGAGTGAATGTGACCCCTGGACATTCTCCAGCCAAGATAAAATCATATGACTTAGTATAAAAGCATCCCACTCAGCATAATAGTACTATTGGTTTTTATGGACGATATTAGACCGTTTCATGATCATGATTGTTTTAGCTCAAAAATATAATGGTAACAAGCTGTTTTGCCTATGATGTAAAGGAAAAGCAAACAAATGATATCTTTCATCAGTATGTATTTATTTTGCATTATTATTTTTTAATATTTAAAAAATCTTAAGACTAGATCAATACAACTATGATACTATTTATTTTTAAGTGTATTTTTTTATGTTTCAACTTTTTTTTTTCTTAAAGTGATTCTCATTTATTAATTTAACTTAACAAATTTTTAAAAAGTATGCTAAATTCAATTTGTTTAAATAATTCTTTCTCTGGCTTGTTTATAAAATTATGAATGCTCTTATCTCTCCAATTCAATGAGAGTTGAGATTTATTCCAACAGAGCGAAAAATGTCCGGATCATTTGTTAAAATAGATCTCAACTATGCTATTCCAAACATTGAATATTGAATATGATTTACCTTGTTGAACAAAATACTTTCCCTCTTGATTATGGTTTATCTCTAATTAAAATTTGTCAACATTACATAAAAATATGCATCCAAACTTATTACAGCAACAGCATTATGCAAAAATACCACATCCTTGCCAAGAGCTGCAATAAAATGACAAGACTAGTGTTGCTGCTAGTAACCTTTCATCGCCAAATGCATCACATCACACGGGTATGTTGGCTCTACTTCTTGTAGGTGAAAACAATTCATTGGATGCGCTCTCTACATAGTATACTTACAATGAGATTCTACGATTCAATACACAATCAGAGTTCATACTAGTAAAAGAAATGTATTCTTTTCAGATCCTAGCCAAAATTTTAAGTAGGATGTTCGGAAAGTTTTATTTTATATGAGATTCTTAAAAATATAGCTCAATTCCAGCCAATCTTGATTATGTATGCAGTACTAACAAATAATCCAGCGGAAGGTACAGAATGTGTCCTTTTACTGAACAAAGTGCCCTTTCACTTAACAAAAAGTGCCCTTTCACTTGACAAAAAGTGCCCTTTCACGTGACAAAAAGTGCCCTTTCACTTGACAAAAAGTGCCCTTTCACGTGACAAAAAGTGCCCTTTTCTATAAATGCACCCTGCCCCTTTTTAAAAGAAATGTGAACACTACTCTATGAACTTAATTGCTAATTGTGATTTCCATCTTTTATATTCTAATTTGAATGTCAGATTATATATTAGTTGTAGATTTTAGAGTCGACTGTCAGAATAATGCCTTTGTTATGCTTAAAAGCTTGTCTAATAATCTTTCTAAACCTTTACATTTATTCTAAAATATTGATTTTGATAGAGGAAACGTGGTGTATGGAAAGGAAAGAAAATGCCTGGCTTGATGGGTGGACACTATAAGATGATATGTGCCTTAAAGGTTAGTATGGTGTTTTATTATTGATTTTGATTAATGTGTAAAATCTTTTTTTTTTTTGGTCAACAATAATGACATCTTTAAATAAAGTAGTAATATACAGTTTTGTAAATTCTTTGTAAATTTACAAAACTTTGTTTGTATTTAAGTTTGTATTAAACTTTGTTTTGTAAATTCTTTTTATTATTATAATAAAAAGACAGTAATTTGCATTAAATGATTATAATTTTTTTTATATAAAAAATGAATTTTTTGCTTACTCTAATTGTTAACCAAAATTTACTAATTTATTAATAATTTTGTAGAGTGCTCTATAATAGTACAAATGAGATTACAGATAACAAATAATAATGACAATAATATAAATTGCAGTTTATAGAATAGCAAGATGTTGATTGCACTGTTGGTTGATCAGTTGTTAGATTTATTGTACTATAGAACAATTATTAGTATTTGATAATAGGATTTTTGTAATACTTTCACTAATTTTCTGTCCTAAAAGTCCTTATTTTCTTATATATATATATATATATGTGTGTGTGTGTGTGTGTGTGTGTGTGTGTGTGTGTGTCTGTCTGTGTCTGTGTCTGAAGTCTTAAACTCTTCTAAATGCAAAATTAAAAATTCCAAAACATTTTTTCTAATTTTATAAATCCATACTTAAATCTAATTGTCCCTGTTATCTTGGTTTCCTAGCCTCACAATTATTACTTTCATCCATCAATTTCGATCTATCTTTAAGATAAAAAGTGCTGTGTTTCTTGCAGCCGTCTGGGATTCGCGGCACCCAGGTCTTGGCCAAACCTTGTTGTCATCATAAGACCCCAAATATCAATCAAAAGCTAATTAACCAATTAACTGTCTTTCTCTTCCCATTCTCAGTAGTGCATTCTAGCAGAAAATATTTGAGTTAAGCTCTTTTTCCAGTTTCCATCTGCTAAGAATACTTGCAGCCGGCTTGTTGCTCGACCTCAGCCGAAAATGCAGTCTTCGAAGGGCTAAGCTCATTATTTCAGACGATGAGCCCGTAACATTAGCTCTCATTACCTCTGTGTCTGACTTAAAAGGAGCATGTAATGAAAATGGAAATAAAGTCAGATTTCCAGAAAAAACTGTTTTTATTTCGGGCACGACTACAGCCGTCCAGAAAAATTCGAGAGAAATGTGACCAAAAGACGTAGCGAGAGGTTGTACGTATGTATCGTTACATATATAACTGGAACAGTATTGAAAATTTTCATAATTTATAAGTACAATTACACTAGTCAGTATCAAAATCCTCCCTGTAAAAATAATGATTGTTTCTGGCAGATTTAACGATACAATGTTCAAATATGGCAATCAAATTGCTCCATCATATACCTTTTTTTTTGTGGGGGTCGTCTTTAAAATTAAGACGCTAAATACATGCTATACTTCACATTTTTATTCTCCTACACTTTGTTGTTTTTTTTACCCTCTTTTAAAAAAGATTCCGCTGTCCTCTGCAATTCAACTATCTAAATTTGCATATATTTAATCTCAAATGACACTATATTTTAGTCACTGGGAAAATTTGCATAGCTCCACTGTTGAGAGGAGCATGCAGAGTCTATTGTTTAAATTAATAACTGGCTGCATCACTAATTAGCATTGCTAACTGAGTTACAACAAGGTTTCATAAAATTCAATTGTTTTTATGTGATTCATAGTCGAGCAAGAGATAAGCTGTGTGAAAATATGGCCACTGCGAGAAGAAAATACTCTTAGCATAAAAAATGTTGCACACCAGATGTTAGTTGACAAGACAAAATTTTTTTCACCTACATTCCATATGAATCGTAGACTTATAAAACTGTTCAAGTGATGATTACAGACAGTGAAGAATTTGAATATTTGATACACAAATTTCCGCACATGAGTGAGGCCAAAATAAAAGAAGATATTTTTGTTGGACCTCAAATATAACAACTTTTTCAAGATCCTACTTCAAAAAATAAACTGGATGCTGTCAAGAAAGTAGCACAAAAACACTTTTGAAAAAGTATGTAAATATTTTTTGGCAAACAAAGTCTCAAAATTAAAAAGAAATTGTGGACAGTTTACTCTCCTCATTTAGCATTGGGATGCAATATGTCTCTAAATGAGCACTTCTTCACACACACACACAAAGTACAAGTGAAAAATGTCCAGAAAATTACTTTTCATGTCATTTTTTATTTTCTTCTATTTTTACAAGAAGAAAGTATTGGATTCATGAAAATTTTCGACTTCCGGTTTACTACGGATTTATACGTTTTAGAAGGTCCTGAACACGATTTGACTGTTTTTAGAAAATGTGTGTCTGTGACTCTGTCTGTCTGTCTGCATATGACAAAGAATTTTTGGGCACTCTATCTCAAGAACTAATGCGCGAAATTTAATAAAACTTCATATTCAGTTAGTCCCTAATATAAATGGGTGCTGATTAGTTTTTGGTGAAAATCGCCCGACAGGTGGCGCTGCTACGCTGCATTTTTTCCGATTACCGCAATAGCTCTATCTCAAGAACTAATGCAGTTATTTTCATCAAACTTCAAATTCAGTTAGACCTTAACATAAATAGATGCTGATTACATTTTGGTGTAGATATCCCAACAGGTGGCGCTGTTACAACACTTTTTTCATTATTTTTACGATAGCTACATCTCAAGAACTAATGTACAGAATTTCATCAAACTTCAGATTCTGTTAGACCTTGACATAAAAAGATACTGATTACGTTTTGGTGTAAATAGCCAATAGGTAGCGCTGATATGCTAATTTTTTCATTATTATCACGACAACTATATCTCAAGAACTTATGCACAGATTTTCATTCAACTTCAGATTCAGTTAGACGTTGTCATAAGTTATTGTTGATTAGGTTTTGGTCTAAATCTCCCAACAGGTGGTGCTGTGATTCTGCATTTTGCAGGATGTACACGATTTTAGCAATTGTCGTATGCACAGAATTTAATAAAACTTTAGATTCAGTTAGACCTTGATATAAATTGTTTGCTGATTCTTTTTAGTGTATGTGAAACCTGTGTGAGATAGAAGAAAGTTTTGGGATTGGCACATCTGACTAGTTTCGAATTACTTTATTCATTTCTTAACTATGGTACTGAAAATAAATCATTTTTTGGGTTTTTATTGTTTTGTAGCATTGTTGATGAATTTATTAATTTTTCATTTGACACTGTAATTTTAAAATTGTCTCTCTTAATAAACTTTTTAACCAAAAATAGAACAGACTTCAAAAACTACTAAAAAGTGAAAAATAAATTTTTTAACCAAAAATAGAACCGACTTTAAGAACTACTACAAAGTAAAAAATAATTTTTTTTAGATAATAGTTAATAAGAAATTAAATTAAGAGCATTGTATTTACCATGCATATTATTATATTTATGTACATTAATTTGATTTTTTGGAGTCGGTGTCAGCCAAGCCAAGTACAAAATTCAAAACAAAATATCCAATATAAATCGTAACATGCATATAAATTATATCTACATAAATACGAGACAAAAAAAAATACATATAACTCATCAAATGGTAGAAAATACAATGATTTAAATGATTAACTAATTTCCAAAGCAATGTTTGTCGACATGTAGTTGCTAATCTCATTTGAAAATATACATGTATAACGTCAGATGAAATGTTTAAAAATGGTAATATGGCTTTAACTTGGCTTGGCTGGCACCGACTCCAAAAAATCAAATTAATGTACATAAATATAATGATATGCATGGTAAATACAATGCTCTTAATTTAATTTCTTATTAACTATTATCTAAAAAAAAATTATTTTTTACTTTGTAGTAGTTCTTGAAGTCGGTTCTATTTTTGGTTAAAAAATTTATTTTTCACTTTTTAGTAGTTTTTGAAGTCGGTTCTATTTTTGGTTAAAAAGTTTATTTTTCGCTTTTTAGTTTAGATCACTGAAAACCTTATTTATCTGTTTTTAAATTCGAGAACTTGACATGGAGTCATTGGCAGCATACAAGGCATTTAAAATTTTCTCCAGTTCTGACATTTTTTTTTTAGAAGCGATCAGAGATGGGGTTTTATGCTTAGTATCAATTTGAGAATCCTGTTCCTTCTCTTTATTTTCTTCCTCTTGTCCATCAGTAGAAATTTCTTTTGATTTTAGTTTAATGCGTTCAACTTTAGTAGACACAGCAACCTTTTTTAAGGAACTTGCCTGAAATGTTAAACAAAATTTATTTAGCTTCATGTTTAAGATGCTTTAAGTTTTATTTCATTATATGATTTTTAATCGTATTGAGTAATCTTCTGTAATTGGTTTCACTGCCAATTGGCGTATTTTAGCTAATACGATTTGGTGCGATGGAATGTTTTTGTGAAAATCCTTTAACAGGGGCTGATTATCGCACAGGCCAACTAGGCCATAGTTTTTGGCGCACTGCTGATAGGGCCCCAAATAAAATTAAGTGATTTACAAAAAAATTCTTAAAATTGCAGTTTTCTACAATTATTTTTCAAAATCAAAAACGATTTTGGTCCACTTGGCAACCGTATCGTAATATCTAATGATAACCCCGAATACCCTCCCCCCCTCCCAAAAAAAAGTATCTAGCAACTATTTTGAGGCAAGGAGGAACTGAAAAGGTGCTGGGTTTTGTGTCATATACAACTTTTATTGGGCTCTGGCCTTTAATGATATCCATATTTACATTAAACCATATTGTTGCTAATACAGTGGAACTTCCCTTTAACGAAGTCCCTATTTAACGAAGTTTTCTACTTAACGAAATTTTCTGCAGAACTTAGACTTTGCACATCATTAACATGTAAATTAATCTCCATATTACGAAAAATATACTCTATATAACGGAGTCTATTCCACTTTCGTGCGTGTACAGTATTGAAACGGAGAGGTTGCTGTTGCGATGGATGTATGAATGTATTTCAGCAGACTGTATGAAAATGAACACATTTGAATCATTTAATCAAAACACACACATTTAATCACATTTTAATGAAAAAAGAATAGGTACGCTTCGGTTTTTGTTTACTTCTCTTTGTTTTTTAGACATTATTCTAATTAAATTATTCTCATATCTACATTGCATACAAAAATGACTATGCCCGAATTAAATTACGTTTTTTCAAATATTTACATTTTATGTGAACTCTTAATTTTATGTGGGTTATATGTATACAACTTTCATAAATTTAATTGATTTCTATTTAACGAATTTTCTTCATAACGAAGTGTTTAAGAATAACGATGAGACTTCGTTAAATAGAAGTTTCACTGTATATGTTTTTATTTCACGCTAACCTTGGCAGTAGACTCGATTACGGAAGATTAGAAAATTTATTATTATTCTCGTCTAATCATCGTTGATAATGGCTCATAATCAAGCTGCATACTACAGTTTTCCTAACTGCGGAACTCACTGATCAATTTTAATGAAATTTAAATGGGACCAATCCAAGAGTATTATACGAATCGGTCCCGTAGTTTCGGAGTACTTTCCAATCATAATACAACATATTAATATTTTTACAACTTAATTATTAATTAACAAACTAACGATGGCGACCACTTTGGTCTCCCTTAAATGTATGATAAGAATTGCATCGTGTTACTTTTATTGATAATTTAATTTATTTGCTCAATCCTTCGCCAAATCAGATGATTCAGATAGAGAAATTAAGAACTCTTTACGATCATGTCAGCATGTTATATATATTTTGTTGTTATGTATTTCATCTTTCTATACAAATACCGCTTAACTCACTTAGGCATTTATGCTTCATGTCCGTTTGCTTATTGTTTGCAATACGTTCAGTAATGCAGAGATTTTTAATCACATTAAGTAATCTGAATAGCCAATTGGCGTATTTTAGCTAATATTATTTGGTGTGATGGAGTGTTTTTGTGAAAAGCCTTTAATGATATCCATATTTACATTAATACATATTCTTGCTAATATCTTTTTTTATTTCACGCTAACCTTGGCAGTAGACTCGATTACGGAAGATTAAAAATTTTATCATTATTCTCTTCTAATAGTTTTGGATAATGTGCCATAATCGGGCTGTATATTACAGTTTCTATAGCTGCGTATCTCACTGACTTCGGTGTTTATGCTTAATGTGTATTGATTTTTAAGATCCGTACAAGGTAAATACACCACGCCAACAATGTCGCATATAATACTAATTGGAATAACCCCTTTCTTTCTTTCTATACTGTGACTTTATAGTTAATATTATGTAGTACAAATATTAAAAACAATTGCGAAAGCATTTCTGTATAGCCGTATTCAGTGGTGCAAAAGTTAAACAACAGTGGGCCGATTGTCACCGCTAAATTTTAAAGTATCCATCGCCTTATTAAATCTGAGAAATTATGTCATTAAATAAGGCAAAGAATAAATACTATTAAAATTTAGTTGTGATAATCGGCCCACTGCTGCTCATCTTTTCCACCACTGCCGTATTGTATAATATAAGATAGATATATATATATTTGGATATTTTAAAGACATTTTCCAACTAGTGCGCCACAGGTGATAAACCGCCCAATATTTTCTCTAACTCGTACATTTGTATGGAAGTTGAAACAACAATGTATTTAATTATGCGCCAATAAAGGCTTTTCAAAATATGGCAAACCGCTGTGAAACTGCAACAATGAAACTTTTTAAAGATTCAAAAGTAGATTAAATATTTTTTTAAATGTTTATTTTTTTTCATTTAGGGACCAATTCGAGAGTATTCTCTTTCGAATAAAACAAAAATCACATAAATAGGACGCATGGTTCCGGTACTCTCGGTAAACATACTTAAAACAAATTTTTTTTAATGAAATTTATTAATGAAATTTAATTTATTATGTTGCTATGGCAGCAGACGATAAAACGATATCTTTGGAAAGAAGTAGATAAAATAATTTTTTAAATGTTTATTTTTTTCGTTTTTGTTGAATTTCTGAAAAAGTACTGAACCATTTTTTATAAAATTTAAATGGGACCAATTCAAAAGCATTCTCTTTCGAATAAAAAAAAATCACATAAATAGGACCCATAGTTCCGGAGAAAAAGGTGTACCTACATTTAAAAAAAAAAAAAAAAAAAAAAAAAAAAACATACACGTCGAATTGATAACCTCCTCCTTTTTTGAGTCTGTTAAAAATGGTACATGATGGAAGAATTTCAATGACATATTAAAATCAGGAATGTCAAATTTATAAAGTTCCCCCCCCCCACCCCCTTTTTTTTTTTTTTTTTCTAAGTAAATGCTATTAGATGAAACTTTAACAAAGCATGTCTTTTTATGTATCTGTTAGAAGCTGCTATATTCTAATGATAAACTATTTAGTTGAAAAAATTTTAAACCCTTTCTTAAATAATGTTCACTTTGTACATGTTTAACAGAAAAGAAAGCTTAAATATATATGTGTGTGTGTATGTGTGTTAGAGATGAGATGGGCTTGACTCTAAATGAGTTTTATACCAGTCCTTTGGCTCTGGCTCAGAGTGAAAATTTTATTTATTCATAAATTGAAATAAAGAAAAAAAAAACTTCTCTTTGAGAAGCAAGAACGTAGTCTAAGTTTCTTGAAGTGTTTTACAATCCTTTAAAAAACCTGTTTGGAAAGGGGATTTTATTGTTACTGATTAGATAGAAAAAGAAATAGCTATAGCGGCACAATGACATTTCAAAAGAATAAGAATTGTGGCTTTTGTAGATCTGCGTGTGGTTGGGTATAAATAAAAAATTTGCTATTTTAAACAAATTGTCATGGACATGAAAAATCACAAAACTTTATCTATCATAAGAAAGTATTTAAGATTAATACTTATTTTGCTGTAAGAAAATACTTTTAAATGAGAAAATTAATCTTGAAATAATTTTAAAATGTTATTAACAATTTTCTACTGTGTACTTTCATTATCTGGCGGGCTTGGGTGCCAAACAGAGAATGATTTCATCTCTAGTGTAAAAAGATATGCATCTCGACTTTTGAGTTACTTGCCACAGTTGTGAACTAAAGTTTCTGTACTTGACATAATCATTGATGTGTAGTTACTACAAGTGTGAAAATAATCTTATTCAATTACTAATACTTATAGAACTGATCATATTTCTAATAATTGAAATTAAATATAAAAAAATTAAGGATTGTAGTTAACATTTAAAGTATCAAAATTTTTCTACAATTCCAAAAGCGCACTTGATTTTAACAACTACAATAAATGCTGTAACTGAAATATTAACCCTTTCATGTAATTTGGCTAGCAGGGCTCATGCAAGGTTTAAAACTGACGCAAATGGTGTTAAAGCTAGTTATCTACAACAGTGCATTCAGACACTTCCAGTATGTTCATTAAATTTGTGCTAAATTTTATTTTCGCCTTTTAAATAGCTGTCTTTAACTTTTTAAACAACAACAAAAACAAAAAATCTCTGTACCTAAAATCCAAAGCAGAAATAGTCAACTCAAAAGGTTAAAAACATTCATAAAATAAAAATGAATGGCAAAATGATGCAGAAAGTACTTTGCATACACAAATGAAGTTTGAAAATCTTTGCATACTGATATTTCAAATGTAATATTTAAAGGTCTTTGGATTAAAAAAAAAATTAAGTATGTTACCTAGATAGATTTCTATTTTTTGATATGTTATATTTACAAAGGGTGTTCCATAAAAACTGAGAGTAAAATCATAAAAAAAATCAAGAAATATATTTACAGCAAAAAATACATCATTCTTTTTCAAAGTATCTTCCCTCAGATGATATGCAATGGTCCCATTGTTCAACTCATATTTCAAAACAAGTAGAGAAGCCTTTTTCTGAAGCTGCTTCAAAGAACCCTGCACTGCTGAAATAACTTCAGAATCTGTATTAAATTTTCTGCCACATTCTCCTTCAACGTCAGAAACAGCCAGAAATCGCATGGTGCGAGATCTGAACTGTAAGGGGAATGTAGAATGATTTTAATATTGCATTTACTTTATATTACAGAAGTAGTGACATGAGGACGAGCATTATCGTGATGTAATGTCAAATTCCCAAGTTTATGACGCTTTTCAATATGTGTTGTCACAAAATTTTCAAAACTGAAACATAGTATTCATCATTCAAGGTAGTTTTTGGAAGCACAGCATGCTGAGAGATTACACCTTTATGATCTAATAAAATAATTATCATGACCTTTCCAGCAGATTTGGTTTGTCAGATTTTTTTTCGGAGGCGGAGAATCAGTGTGTTTCCGTACACTTGTTGCAGATCTGGTAAGGGGATCAAAATGATGCACCCAAGTTTCATCACCTGTTATTACAGTCTTTAGGAAATTCGGATCATTTTGAAGCATCTGTTTCCACTCACAACACTGAATTCTTGTTTGCATTTGTTCTTTAGTAAGGTGATGAGGGACCCATCTGGAACAAACATGGTGAAGCTGTAAATTTTTGTGTAGAATGCAATATATCGACATTTTCGAAATGTTAGTTGATGCCGCTATCTTCTCGCATGTCATTCGCCGATTTTCTTGCAAGATTGCCTACACAGTGTTAACATTTCAATCATTCACAACACTTTCTGGTCAGCCAGGCTTAGGAGCCAGTTCTGCAGACAAACGTCCCTTTTTGAAATCGCCATGCCATCTAAAAATCGTAGACTCACCAAAACATTTGTCTTTGTAAGCTTCTTTCATTAACTTAACTGTTTCTGGAGCTGTTTAGCCCAAACGACAGCAAAATTTTATGATACAACACATTTCAGTTTTTAACTCTAAATCACTCACCTCCATTTCTATAAGGCAAATAAAAACAGTTCTTTAAACAAGTACAAACTAGGAAAATAAAATCGTCTGCTTCGTTTAGAATATTTATAAACGTTTGACGTAACGTAAACGTTGTAAAAAACGTTGTAAACGTTTGAAACGTTTTAACAGTTTGAAAAAATCATGGCAGTTTTATTTTTTAGTTTTGCAGTGTTGCCACTATGTAAAAAAATAACTCTCAGTTTTTATGGAATGTCCTTTGTAAAAATTCCTTTATTTATTTATTTTAATATACTTGTTTGCTATGACAAATGCAATAGTAAATGCATTTGTCTTAGTCAAACAAAATTTGTTGGTGACCTTTCAATTTTATTGTGTTCATTCTTGATTGTATGTACTTTATATAAAAATTGATTAAAATTAAAAGAAAGATAATTATTTTTATTATATTTATTCAATGCATATTCATTTCAGATTTGGAGAATCAATACAAAGTATAATGTGCTGTTTGTTCATGGACCTGCAGTGCCAGGAGTAAATAACAATTATTGTACTATTTATGACTGTTATATTAAAAAGAAGATACATACTGAGGAAAATCCACCTCCTTTTCCCACATTTTATCCCGAGGATGTTACTGAACCTCTTCCTGAAGACATATATGCAGAAGACTTGCATACTTTTTCAGAGCCTACAATAACATTAGAAGAGGATGAAAAAGAATAAAATTATATGTACACATTGTAGGTAATAAAATTGTTTTTCTACTGTTTATGGTATGGAAATCATTTTTATTTGCATTCTTCTTCTCAAATAAGTCTGTTTATTCTTCTCAAGATGCTAAAATATTTTTCAGTAATAGGGCATTATGATATATTATGTTCCTGTAACATAAAATCTATAAATGCATATATTCTTTTTAATTAAAATTACAATATAACAAACTAGGGGGTCTATCCCTCACAAACTACTCTCGTCAACCCCCATCCAGACGCTGCAGATTCTAAAAACATGTTATTTTGCTGTTTTAAAAAGATTAACCAATTACAGAAGATTGAATGATATTATGAACAGTGGCAATCTTCTGTAATTAGGTTGTCATTCATTTCCCTTTGACTTTGAATTTTTCTGCTCCCAAGGCCGCATTCTTTGCTATCTGTTAAGTCATCTTACATTGCCTCTATATTAATACATTTAAATTAATTCCCATTTAGTCAAAATTACTACTCATTTTTCAATAAATTCAATTGACTTTCTAAAATTCAAATATTCTGTTTAAATTATTTATATTCCGTTATTAATAACTAATCATAAAATTATTTTAGAAACTTTCAAATTCAATTTACTTTCTAAAATTCAAATATTTTGTTTAAATTATTTATATTCCGTTATTAATAACTAATCATGAAATTATTTTAGAAGCTTTCATTTAATGATTCTTTAGTTAAATGTTCCCTAAATTTATCAAAGCGAAATCTTTCATATCTTGCATAACAAAAATGCTTCAGCAAAAATTTTCTAAGTGGAAAAATCAAAAATAAATATTAATTATTTTGTTTCAAAATTACATTTAATGAATAAAAATATTTGTTTACTTTCAGAATCCATTTATGGTTTGAAAATAGATTAAAAACTTCGGAAGTTATACAAAAAATAAGAAATAATCCTTTTTATTCTTTCAAACATCGCGTCCTGAATGTTTTGGATTCTAGCCATCTTTTTCAGTTCTTCCCTTTTCAAACCAGGTCTTTTGGATTACATGATCGCTTCTGATTGGACATTTTGAGTTTTGTTGAGAAAAATTTGTTCTAGAACCTTCCGGCGTTCATTGCTTCTGTCCGAGACACAGGCTTTCGACTCAGGGCAATAATCTCATACATCGCAAATTGTTGCCACTTGTGCATAATTTCTAGCTCAAAACATCTAAACTCTGGCAAAAGCAATGAGTTCGCCAATGACGTTGTATCTTCATGGAGGCGTGGCGTACCTTTCAGATTGGCTAATAATTACGATCTTAAACTTTAACGAATTTTTCTAATATCTGGTTCACATTCAGTTTTTCAGCAGGGATTAAAGTAACAGGACGTGTCATTATAAGCTGGGGTCCCCAGCAGATTTGTTCAAGATTTTTTATGGCAGAAGATTCGCATTCTCTAAAAAATATGATCTTACTGCACAGAGTTAGACAGAAGAAATCAGTATGAAATAGTATTCAACTTCAGCAATCATTTATCTTTTTCTTCATATGTCCTAAAGATTTTCCCTTTCTATTTTTCCAGTAATAATAACTTTTGTGCACCTGTGTTCAGCATATCGTTGAGGTTTGCCGTATTCATCTATGTAGTTGTCTTCAGTATATTGCTGAATTTTGCCATTTTTGGCCATACATATGCTGCCATGAATGATAGTGATTATGATTCTAACTTGTTCAACTGATAGTCATTGGGATTTCCAACTTTATCTGCTATTTATCATCATAGTTAAGAGCTATTTCTCCAGGTTATCGTATTCATCAATTGTATTTCCAGTCATTATGTAATACAGTCTAACCTCGATATCTCGAATCTCTGGGGTAGAGAAAAAAATTCGAGATATAGAGGTTTCGAGTTATCAAGGTTTTGACAAAATTAAAAAATCTAAATCTTAGAAATTGTGTTTTGCTGTAAAAAATAAGATTCATTAAAAACTATACGTACAATCTACTAATAATTAAAAAATTACTATTTTCAACGTTTTAATATAATTTCAAAATTGTGTTTACACATACCTGTTTTGATTAAATACAATATCCAATTCTTCATCAACAAATACATTTAGTTTTTTCTGAAGAAAAAATCTTTAATTGAAGTCTGTCATCTGACAGAATCTTTTTGCAATTGCACAGTTTTCTGTAACGTAGCAATGGCACCAAACGCTTCTGTTCAAATATTATCGTTTGTTTCGAGAAATCGCCGCAGCAGGTCAACTGCCTTCTCGGCTTCCTGCACGGTAATTTTTTCGTGCTCTTGTTGATCGAGTAGTTCTTCGATTTCTTCATCAGAAACTTCTGCATTAATGCTTGAAACAATCTCTTCATCTGTCATCGTGCCGCACACTTCAAGCTCATTGTCTACATTCAAAAATTCTTCGAATGAAATTTCAGTGTGATATGCCTTTTGTATTGATTCCCTCTGTTCTAGATTCAGCTCTCCCTCTTCAGTCGCTTGCTTAATGGAATCAACTTCCTCTGTTTCACTGGAATTTACATTTTCTAAAAATCCTGCTTTGATGAAACAATTTCTTATCGTTGTTTCTGTAACATTTCTCCATGCATAGTCAGCCATTCGCATTGACTGTAAGATGTTGATAGGTGTGTTAGAAAGTTTACCATCACCGATGTTATCCAGGAGTCTTCTCACAATTTGCGCTCGATAACCAACCTTAAAGCTACGGATTATCCACTGGTCGAGAGGTTGCAACTTTGAAGTCGTGTTTGGCGGCAAAAATTTAACAGTGATATTTTTTAGCATCGGAAGATTAGAGTGAGCTTTACAATTGTCTATGAAGAGGAGAATGCGTCTTTTACTTTTAGCCATTTTTTTATCAATTTCTATGAGCCAATCAGCAAAAATTGCACTTTTCATCCAAGATTTTATATTTGACCTGTAGAGCATTGGAAATGACTTAATTTTAGCAAGCACCTCGATTTTTTAGATCATCCTATCATAAGGGGAGGAAGCTTGTCTTTACCGCTTTGATTTGCTGCCAAAAGCACCGTTACGCGAAGCTTACTCTGTTTGCCACCTCTGCATTCTTTGCCTTTAAACACAGCCGTTTTATTGGGCAAACATTGGTAGAATAATCCAGTTTCATCTACATTAAAAATATCATCTGCTTTAGAGTCCTTTAAAAGAGAAGGGAGTTCTGTAAGCCACTCTTCACAGGTAGTTACATCAACCCAGGGCTCGGAAGTAGCGCGCTACAAGTAGCAAAACTACAGTAGCCGCTACTTTTTCCAGTATGTAGTGTAGCCCGCTACATTAAAAAAAGTGTAGTGTAGCGAGTAGCGCGATACAAAATATCAGTTGTTTGTAGCGAGCATCGACGCTACTTTAGGAGGGAGGAAAAAAGTGCCAATCTTCAAATCACATGATCGTAACTCGTATCTTTTGTGCGAAATATGTTATCTGCAACAATTTGCGAACGTCAGCGGCCAATCTCAATGTCAGTGTCCTATATTTCTACATTGACGAGGGGCACGGTCACAAATTAAATGTCATTTTCACAGTTTGGGTGTCAGAAACTGCATGTATTGTTATTTAAATCCATAGAAATCTTCTCAATATAATGTATTTTTATACGACTACGATTGTTTTTACCAAAATATAGTCGTCTGGCTATGTTAAGTCTTTATCTGACTAATTTCTTCTCACTTTTGCCTCCCACCCCCAGCAAGCAAAGAAATGTAAAATCTTTATTAAAAAAAAAAAAAAAAAAAAGAACGGATTTATCTAAACATAAATCATCTAAATTATCCCTAACTTCTCAAATTCACGCTTTCCCCTAGTAGCATACAAAGGAATTTAAAATATTCTTAAATCTTTATTTTTATACAAAAATAAAATCTTTCATTCCATTTGTTGCTCTCTAATGACAATAAATAAAAATCATTTCCTTGTCCCCAAAATTTATGCTTCCCTTTTTGCCCCTCCTCCAGCATACAGTTCCAAACATTTAAAACTCTATTTTTTTTTAAAAATGCCCACATTCGTTTCTACCTAATAATAATAATAATCAGTAACTATCTAAATTGTCCCTTAACCTCCCATAATTTACTCTTCTCCCCCCCCCCCCACCTTACCCCAGCATGCAAATAAATCTAAAATCTTTAAATTATTTTCATTTTTATATAAAAAAAAAATCTTCTGCCCTAAACAGTGCTCTGTGGTGACGATAAATAATCAGTATTACAAATTATCCCTCTTCCCCTAAAATCTCCCCCACCTCTCCTTATACAACATTTAAAACTCTTCTTTTTTTTAAAAGATCCGTATTCTTTGCTGTCTGGTAACATTAAATAAATAATCAATCATCTAAAATATTCCCTTTCAAACAAAATTTCTGCTCGCTTCCTGCCAGTTTAAAATCGTTAGAACTCTAATTTTAAAAAAATATATATTCGAAAAAGCACAGAAAACGAACAAGTACACCATTTTATTATTAAAAGTGCACTAGGAAGGAATGATTTCTGCCTTCAAACAAACTAGCAGCTGAAACGTACAGTGGCAGCATGCCCGTGATCTATTATTTGCTGGATTTGCAGATAAAACCTTAAAGTACTCACTCAACAAAAAAAATAATTTTCTTACTGGGAACCCTTTGTCTTCTTACTCATTATTAGATCTTGTGTTTTAATGTGGGGATGCTTCTTTTGAGATTAATGTAATAGAATGACAGACAAAAATAGTATAGAACTGCCCTGCTCGACATATAATGAATATTTTGAAATTATAAAACAACAAGAAAGTGGTAATTATTCTGTAACATGTAAACTTTGTCCAATTAATAAGAGGTTATCAGTTTCAAAATCATCTGCTTACAACTTGAAGTTGAACATAGAGGTGAATTAGCATTTTCTTTATTAATAATAATTACTGGATCGCATCTTGCACCGAATATCTAAATCGTTATTCACTAAAATTCATAAATCATTAAAAAGAGTATTTTCGAATTAAGATCCCTGATTCAGAAAATATTCTTATCGAACTGTTTATTATAGCAAAAAATTATTTTATTAATACGTCTTTTGATCGTTGTGAAATATTTGTCCAATGTATGCATACAAATTAATTTATTGCATATTTCCTTTTGAAGATTCTAATAGATAAAACAAAGGTGGTTGGAAATAAAAATATATTATTTTAAAAAATGCCTAAGAATGCTTAATTTTATTTTTATGGCTATTTATTTTTACTTTAGGTGCGCAGGTTTTTTATCTCTAAAATGATTTATAATGTTTTATATCTGATTTGATATTGGTTAGCTTGGTGTTTTAATGAAATATCTGTATCTTTGTCTCCAGAATGAATCTAAAGCCCAATATGTTGAAATTCGGGTTTTCAAAGAGAAACAAACAAAAAGAGATATAAAGGAAAAGAAAAGCTAGGATTTAACTTATTTTGTTCAATTTTTAAATTGCTTTCAGGAACTATATTTAAATTGTAAAGAAATAGGACTATTTAGCTCTATTTTTAAAAATTATGTATATTCAAATTTACCAAGGGCTATCCGCTCTTAAGGTTGTTCTAAAATCCAAACTGGCTACTTTATGACATATTCTTTAATTCATTTTTCATTCATTCTTTAATTCATTTCGGAAACGCATGAAAATGCAGGTGTTCTTATTCAGAAACTTTGTAACTGAAAAACGTTTTCCACTATTCTTTATTTTATGGTATTTTATTTTATTTTTTGGTAGAGACAGAAGATTTTTCAGAAAACACTGTCAAAGTCAGCGTTTTCAACCGAATTTCCGCCGCCGCAGCATGGGAAAGGGAAAAAAAAAGTGACACGAATCGCTTATAACTCGATAAGTAATTTATTTATCAAAAAATGAAAAATTCATTTCAATTCCAAATCGCTTCAATAGTCAGACCTGCCAATTTTATGCCTTTGTGTTTAAAAATGAGTCAGATAATGTATTAGAAAGTTTCGCGTTGTTGAGCAAGGAATTTGAGAACCACCTTAAGCGCTACTGTGCTATATCACTCTTGTAAATTTGTAAGATAATTACAATTTTTGTTTTCAAATTTCCTCTTTTTAACACTTTCCAACATAATTAAAAAAGTGTATGAATTCGCTTTGTCTGTCTGTCCGTGCTCTAACTCTCGTAAATATACTCAGATTGCCATGAAAGTTTTATATGTTATTGAAGTTTACCATATAATGTTCAGTATTGAAAATGAAATGTGTAGCATTTATATCTCGCTTACAGGGACATTCCAAAGAATTCTGTTACATTATGGTCTATGGGGGAAAAATCGTTTGCGGTGTATTTAATAAGCAATGATAACTAAAGTAGTGAAAAGTAGCGAAGTAGCGACTACTTTTGAAAAGTAGTTTGTAGTCGCTACTTTTTAAAACAAGTAGTTGTAGTTGTAGTTAACTACATTTTTCATAAAGTAGTTGTAGTTCGCTACAAACAAAAAGTAGTTTTTCCGACCCCTGCATCAACCGATGCACTTTCACTGCGAAGTTTCCGAAAAACGATGTTATGCCTTTTTTTGAAATTTTCCAGCCAACCGTTGCTTGCTTTAAATTCACTGTTCACATCGAGTTTTTTTGCAAAATCCTCTGCTTTTTGCTGTAACATCAATCCACTCAAAGGAATGTTTTGATCACGGCATTGAACAAACCATTTCCGAACACATTCTTCAACTTCAGGATAGGTTGAATTCCGAATTTTCATTTTTTTCCTATTTCCACCATCATAGTTTTTTTCGATTGTTTCACGGTTTTTTATTATTGTTGAAAGAGTGCTGCAAGGGATTTTAAAATAAGCAGCAATTTCGATTTTCTTTTTTAGCTTGTTTTCATCCACAAACCTCAAGATTTTAATTTTATCTTCAATCGATAGCACGTTTAATTTACACTTTTCACCAGCCATTTTCCAGAAATCGGATAAATGAATCTATGAATATTTAGGAACACGTGTTTGCCGATCGGTTAAGAAATAAAGAAAGAAACAAACCCCTTATCGTCAAAAAAGTGCACCTGTTTCAGAACAGATGAATGGCGCGAGGAATGCTTTTTCTAGCCAGTGACAAGGATATATCCTCCCCCTCCTTTGGCGTTATTTTAGGTTTACCACAAAATAATTTGACGGATGCAATGCAGCAAGCGTGTGACTGGATTGCTATTGCTCCTTTTAGCGTAATTTTGTTAGTTGCGGTTTATAAAGCCTTTCATTCTCATCCTTTAAGTCTTTGTATCAACAAAGGGATAAGAGAATGTAAAACGGGCATCTATATCAAACTGTTTCTGCAACAAATAATAGTCAAAAGTAAAAAATAAAATTAATTTCTGTGGAAAAAATTTCGATATATCAAGGGTTTTGAAAAATATATTTCGAGATAACTATGGAAAATATGTAAGAATATTGATAAAAATGGAGGGGAAATTTCTTTTTTTGAGATAAGGAGGTTCGAGGTCCGACTGTATATCACCAAACTTTCTCTGCTATTTATCTTCATATTTAAGAAATATTTCTCCAGCCTTCATCATCAAAAGTTAAGCATCGTAGTGATAAACTATATATTCAACCATCATCAATAGTTTATTAATATTTACAAAATCCGATGTTATTCTGCTAATAATCATAATTTATAACTTCACTTACAGCATCATCATTAACCCCTTGGGGACGAGCGACACGTATACGTGACGCATAGGATACTCAGAATCCTCTATTATTCCCACCAATTACTTTTTACTGTAAGCTTTGCCTTATTTAATTACGACATTTCTGCTATTCAATTAGGCAAAAATTTCTGTTTTGAAAAACCGGTGATAGAAGATTAAAAATTCTGTAAAGGAAAATTAAACATCGTAATCATAAATTGTAATAATCTATCATCATAATATTATTAATTTGAAAGGTGAAAGTTGTAATTGTGTGGTTGGCTAACTATCGTATCCTACATTTTGACATAAATATATGTTATTCTAAATAAATATTTGTGATGTAATAAAATAATTACTCTTCATTCTACAACTTTGCAACACGCGAGTCCGAGTTATGTGAGTCAGTTTTGATTTATCTTATAATTTTTTATTAGCAATTCTAATTCTGGCAATTTCTATATTTTCATTATTTCTATTCTAAATTATTTATTCAAATTTATATTGATTATTTTAATAATATTTCCAGCCTATTTTTAAAGAATTAAATTTATATAATATTCTATTTATATATAGATTGTCATGATAAGAGTTGCTATACGATCACGTCCAGTGACGTTTTGCAATTGCAATTTCTGATAATTTTTCTAAATTTATTCAAATCTTAAGATTACTTTAATTAAATTTTCTTGAAAATATATAGATCTATGATTAAACAATTTAAGAATTTGTCACTTGTTCTGAAATCCACGTACAATGTAAGAAAATTATTTTAGAAAAAAGCATATTTATAGCAATAAAAAACAAAACAATTCTAATATTTAACAAAATTCATACAATGCTTTAAAATTCCATTTTTTTAATATGCTTATTTTTCAATGAAGATACTTCCTTTTGCTAATTAAGTGCTGCTTTTTAGTCTCTATGTAATTTCAATTGGATTCTCAAGGACATTTGTCCATCCTACTTCATCGCCATGGCAATAGAAGACGCGAGTTCCTGGCTCGTTTTTTTTCTTTCTTCTCACTGCTATAATCGAACAAAGGGCAAAGCTTTCTACTGATCTGAAAGTAGGATGGGGAAAAAAAAAGTACAGTCAGTCAGTCAGCCAAATGCAGTGTTACTATACTTAATGACCTAAGATAACGACTGGGAAACTGACCTTGAGCAGTCAATTCAAATTACATACATTATAGAATCCAAGACAACACCAAGCATTACTAAAATGCATTTTTTGGAGCCATGCTGTACCAAAACAGTAATTGTTTTCGGATTTTGTGCCAAATCACTAGTTTGTAGCCAAGTAAAGAAACATCTTAATAAGATCTGTGAGCAATTTTGATGGCATGGTTGTCATCCGAGAAATTTAATGAGCTTTTGAACATTTATTTCAAAACTTTAATTTTCTAATTATTTAATTTTTTTATGTCACGAATGATTTTGGAATTTGAAAATCACTGTACAAATTCCAAATAAACTTTAATGGAAAAAAAGAAAAAAATTACTACTGGCTGAAAAAATTAAAACTGAATTCCTTTTTAATATAAGGAATTCAGTTTTAATTTTTTCTGTATGTGAAAAAAAAAAATCACAGGAATTTTTTTTTTTTTGTAATATATATTTATCAAAAAAAAATATTAGAATAAAAAAGAAATTATTTTCATATGTATTTTTACACGTTTTAGGTTGACTTTAATAGGATTTGATATATTTTTAAAAATCTCTCTCTGTATATGTGATACATATTTTGTAGCTATTCTATATCAAACACTGAAGCATGAAATTTCATCAAATGCTCTATTTAATTAGACTTTAGCACACAGAGGTGCTGATTATGTTTTGCCGTATATAGCCCAACAGATGGCATTGTTATGCTGCATTTTTTTTTACATTTTACATGAAGTGTTTTAGTTAGGCAATCTTGGTGAAATTTTATCAAACTTCACATTCAGTTAACCCTTAACATAAATGGATGCTGATTAGATTTTGGTGTATTTCACCCAACAGGTGGCACTACTGAGTCACATTTTTAACGATTTCTATGATAGCCAGATCTCAGCATGTTTGGGATAGAATTTCACCAAATTTAATATGTAAGATGATTACGAATATTGATTCAATATTGGTTTTGACCACTCCCCAGGGAGTGTTGCTATACTATGCTGTTTCGTATGAACATTATAGCATCTCAGCTTCTAATGTATAGAAAAAAACTGAATTTTATGTTTGAGTTTTAATAATTAACAATATATATCTTAATCTAGTTTTAAATTTTATTATTTAACAGAAGGTACTGTTATGCTGTGCTTTTTTTATTCAAATTTTATTATTTAACAGAATGTGCTGTGCTTTTTTTTTTATTCACAGATTACTGTTACTACATGTAAAATTCCAAGAAATGCACTATACTTTTGTAATTGTTAATGTGTAATTCTGCTAACGATTGATTTAATATTTTCTTAGATGCATTAAATATTACTGTTTATATTTTAATCCAAATCATTTTTTGCTGTTCTAAATATGACTCATCTTGCCATAGAATATTTAAGTGTGTTAAATAAAGCTATGTACATTGTTTAATGACATCTTTGTAACGATAATCAATTAACATATTTTCTAAGATAATTTAAAAAACTTTCATATTTAAGAAAACTTGGTGCAGTATTTTTAGACATGTGGTTCCTTTTTTAATATAAATGGTCCCCCTAAAGTCCCCTTTTTTAGTATAAATGGTCCCCTTTTGGAGGACTAAAATGTGTTGGGAGCCCTGCACTGTTTTCTTTCTATTTTGAATAAACATTTCAATTCTTTGTCTGCTGATGGATTTATCTAAATAAAAATTTTCAAAATATTAATTGCATCTATACATATTTTTCATTAAGACTTTTAAGGCCATTAGAATGTCTCATTTAACCCAGAATAATCTTTTCTGGATCTTTACTTGTAATAGTTTTCATACTTCTGTCATTACTTAATTTCTCACAAATTTCAAAATCATTGTATACTTCTATATATTCAGATGTTGCATTTTTGCAGATGAACTTTTCTTCATAGTTAGAAAATTCTGGTATCATATCCATGTTGTTATAATCTTCTGTTTTAGATGATAGTCCATGACCTAAACCAGTTTTGTATTTTTATGTACTGATCATGCGATAATTTTTAAATTTTGCAATATTTTCATATGTTACTACAAAAAAACGAGAATTTTAGTAAGCAAGAAAATAAAAAAAGTTATTCACAATTTTCTAGCAGTTTTTTTTTTCTTTCTTTCTTAATTTGAACTAAACTCTACATCTACTCATGCTTGAAAATGGTAACTTATAGAATTTAGTAAAAATCACTGAATAGCTGGATAGAATTAGCTTGATCCTGACCCATAGGGACCCAAAATGATCCACTAATCGAATTTTCTCTAACATGTGACCTAGCCCAATGGTCTTCTCATGCCCGAAAATGGTAAGATACAAAATTTTGTCAAAATCGTTAGGGCAGATTTTAAGAAAATTTTCATACACAATTTTTGCTCTTATTATAATATGATTTAACCAGGAAGTCATAACTCTTGCTTTAAAAACTAATGTTAAAATTAGTTCATTAATTTGAACTCATTTTTATCACACCAGTTTCTTTAAAAATATAAAATTTGTTGTATGAGTAGATGTTTAGTCACATGTTTGAGAAAATTCGATAAGTGGTTCATTTTTAGGTCACTGCGGGTCAAGCTAATTTTATCTAAAAAATGGTTGTAACGATTTTGACTAAATTTTGTATAATATCGTTTTCGGGCATGAGAAAACTTTTGGAGTAGGTCACATGTCCAAGAAAATTCGATTAGTGGGTCACTATGGATCAAGGTCAAGCTAATTTTATGTACAGAAAGACTGAAATGTTTTTTACAAAATTTTGTATCTTACCATTTTTGATTGTGAGAAGATCATTTGGTTAAGTCACATGTTTAAATTTCGATTAGCAGGTTATTTTTACATCACTACAGGTCAAGCTAATTTTATTAAAAAACTGCTCTAACTATTTTGACTAAATTTTGTATCCTACCTTATTGGATTATGAGACTATTGTGCTAAGTCACATATTCCAGTAAATTTGGTTAGTGGGTCATTTTGGGGTCACTGCATTCCAATGGAATGTGAATGAAGTTTGAAACAGTTAAGTTGTTGACAGTAAAGGAAGTCGCAAAGTTGGTAACATTGGTGAAATTTGGCAGAAAAATTGACTTTCAAGATTACCAATGCCAAAACATATGTTTGGTGCCAAATGAAATAATGTCACCTATTTTGGCTATATTTGTTGAAATTTTGACAACTTTTGGTGAAAAAATTGGTTTTTAAGACAAAGAATTTTCAAGAAATTCACAATAGGAGCCTAGAAGATGATTCAACCAATAATTCACAATACAACAAAAAGCACGATTCTGGTAGTTCAGAGCAGTATGTACTTAATTTATTGTTATACTGAACACAAGGCTTAGTTGAACACAAAGCTAGTTTTAACTGAGCGTAGCTTGGTCTTCCCAGCTGGTTGAATTCTAATTATAACAAGCCCACTGTATAAACACAGTTTTTTTTTTTTTTTTTTACAGAATAACATACTACATTTCCATTTCATTAACAATTTTATTACATTGATTTATTTACAATTTGCTCATCTGTAAAAATGTATCTAGAATATACAGTGATTCTTTATAACAAGCAATCAAGGGGTCAAGTATTAATTCCTAAAATCAAACTGTCTAAATATGCGACGGAGGCCTGGAAACTTGCAGGTGATTTTGGCTCTATGTTTAAATATGATTGTATATTTAAGTAGAAATTACTTAGTAACTTCATGCATGGCTTTGGCTAAATAATCAACATTTCCTGAACATACTCCAGCTACGGAAATTCTACCATCTTTAGTGAGATAGATGCTGAATTCTTTTGTTAATCTTTCAACCTATAACAGAAAAAAAACTATTTATAAAATACAACCAGGTATGCAACTGCATTAATGCTTCCAAAAAAGTGAAAAAGACCAGAAAATTGACAAAAAAGTGACATGAAGGGTAAAAGAGAAGGATTTTTTTTTCAATCAATATGCAAGTTAAATTATATAAATAAAACACCTTTTTTGTTTTTTAGACAAATATCCCCTACCAAAATGATGGATAAGATCAAACCTCAGTTTTATTTAATCATAAAACAAAAAAGTACATTTTTAGCTTTAAAACTTCTTATTGAATGATTATTATAAATAAAGTTGAATGTTTGTCACAAAAAGGCAGATGTCCTACCAATTAATTTTTAATACCACTATTTCTAAAAAACCATCTTCATTTTATTTCTTCAATAGTGGTATTAAAAAAGGTTAGCAGCACAATCCTTGCAATATTTTCTGAGACAAACTAATTATAAATGCTATTAACTACACAAAGAGAAACTAGATGTTTAAGAAAAGATGATGGAAATACACAGTCAGAAAAATGAAACATTTGATGCCTTATAATATATATAATAGATAAATACATATACTATCAAATGTAATGCAAACAAAAGTGAAACAATTTATTTACACATGGCTTTTTGTGTGAGAATATTGACAAATTTGAAAAATAAAAAAGTCCCTATAAATCAATTTTTTTTTTTTTTTTTTTGCTAAAAGTAAATGAACCAGCCTCTGCAGGTTGCCCACTTCCAGTGACTTTATCACTTTTAGTCAGAAAACATTACTAAAAGTGACTTTTTTTTGTAAGTGAGAAAAGTGACACACTTTAATCCCTGTAAACAAAATGTAAAATTCCCATTAAAAGCATAAAAATAATTAAATATTTTTTTAATAGGCTTTTTCAATTATTTTTATCTATGTAATAGAATCTATGTCACCTATGTCACCATTGATTTTTATTCCTAAGCTGGTTAAATTAAAATATTGTGATGTTACACACTTTGTCAATTTCCACACAGCTTGAAAAAACTTTTATGCAGCAATTAATAATTTTATTAAAAACATTAATCGAATTTCATCAGTACATTTTTTAAGTGAATTTAAAAATAATATAGCTATATTTTGTTTACAGCAGGTTTATGTTTAAGAAAAATTTAATTTTATTAACTATTTTTAAGTTAAATTTATTGCTCAGTAAAAAATGTTCAGAAACAATTTTTAGAAAAAGAAAAATTGGGAACGCATATAACGAAATTCTTTGTATGTATTTACATTTGTCTTCTGTTATTTACTATCAATAGAATATTTTCTAAACTGAGAATAATATTTTGTAGTGTATACAGATTATACGATGTTTTCAAAAGTTTTATTAAATCATTTACCAAATGTGCAATGCCCCATCAAAACATATAGTTTAGAAACAAATTTGAAGAGCCTATAATATTTTAGATCATTTTTAAATTATCATAATCAAAAATTCCTAGCAATAGGGAGAAAAAATTAATTTCATTACAAAACTGCATAAAAAGTTTAACACACCTGCCTATAATAGAAATTTGTCTTAAATGTAAAAAATTCATGGTTAGTCAGTAGAAAACCTACTAAGACAAGATTTTTATTAACTTTTACAAGGGAACCACTTTTGGTGCAGCTTGCACGAAGCATTGAGACCTGGTGCATTTTAAAGCCCTACATTATGAAGTTAGAGAATCGATAATTTTTTTCTGTTAAAATCATATATTTTGATTTTACAGCAGCATAACTTCCAGAAAATGCAGTTTTTGAGACCAATTATCGGACTATTATACCATAGAAGTTTTTGAAAAAAGTACTTTAAAATACAAATCAGTTAAGAATAAAATATTGAAAAAAGTTTAAAAATTCATTCAAGAACCTATAAATTTATTTTGAAAAAAATTAAACATTATAATTGCATTTTTAGCAATGCAAGATTGGCTTTATTCGCTACCATAGAATTTTTTTCAGCAATCCTGGCCGAATGTCATAGTTGTCTGCTATGCGTGAATAGTTGTTTTAGATTGGTAGTGCCATATTTGGCAATTTAACATGCTTTTGGCGTGAAATTAACAGTTAAAAATCCAATAATAAAAAGTTTAAAGTATAACAAAATATATAATGTGCAATTTTAACAGAAATTTTATCGGTTCTCTAACTTCTGTATAGCGCTACAAAATGCACCAGGTCTTGATTCTAGGTGCGAGCTGCACCAAAAGTGGTTCCCTTGTTAGTAGGTTTTAATGTATTAAACACAATCTTATATAGGGATGCACTGGATATGGATTTTGCCTGATATCGGATTTCGGATATCCGAAGCTGTTTGCCTGCCGGATATCCGGCACTAGATATTCTGCTTTTAGTTATGGTGTATGCTTATTTATTTCTTTATATAATGCTATCTCAGAACAATAAATTAGAAACATTTTTCACGTATCATTAAAACATTTTAAATATATTAAAATATAATTTACAAAAACTATATCTCTTTAAATACATGTATATTAATAATGCTGCATAAAAAATGTAAATTAAACATTAAAATATTTTGTTTATTTGTACAATGCTGGCAGAAGTAAACAAATTTTAACCATAACACATTTATTTATATAACTATAAATATATTTTCACAAATAAATACATACTTTTTTTTTTAAATTTAAGCATAAAATATCTATTAATAAGGTTGAAGAGTTATTTTCTTCAAATATAGGTTTAGTTGATGCTTTTTTCTGTTTTAATTATTTAATACTGTTTTACTTTAAGTCGCATTTAGTTTTATTTTAAGTTAAATTACTTTTAGAGATTTATAAATAAAAAGAAAATTACTTTTAATTTTAAATATTTATAATGAAGTTATATTTCCCCTAGTAGTTTTATACAGGTATGAAACAGAATTTCAGGTTATGCATTAAAATTCTTTTATTAAAAACTAGCTGACCCACCCGGCGTTGCCCGGGCCTCATGATAAAAACCTTAAACAGAACTCAAGTTTGACCGATTTTTTTTAAAGAAGCTGCACCAAGGGCCCAAAGAAGGAGATTAATATTCAAAATTGGTTGTAGCTGAGGTCCGAGAAATTTTTTTGTCTTTCAACGGCCCCGGACCGGGAAGCAGGGTCCTAAGTGGAATGTAGAAATGAGGGAATAACTAAATAAAGAAAAATCTCCCAAAACGAAGAGGATCGGATTAAAAAGGGGCACGTTATTAGCCATTTAGAGATAAAAACTTCAAGGGGCCTTGTACTGGCCCCCAGGGAACTAGGGTCTTAACTGGAATGTAGAAATGGGGGAATAACTAAATGGAGAAATGGGCCCTAAAAATAAAGAAGATCGGATAAATAAGGTACAAGTTATTAACAATTTACGGCACAAAAACTTAAAAGGTACCTGGGTCTTGTCTGAGAAATATTTTTGTTGTTCATGTAGTAGCTGGAAGTCCTAAGAAGTTAGAAAAACAAGTTGGAAATTTTACGCCAAACATGACAAATAAGGTGTGTTCATACTATAATTAGTTTCAGTGAAATAAATTATAGTGTCTGTTATTATGATACGATTAATTCCTGTAATAAAATAAGTGCATTTTAAGTTGGCAACATTTTATCTTTTGTTGACATTTACTGAAAATTTCAATGGGAAACTGAAGCCTAGCTTTGAAAATTTCAGAATTTAAATCCATATTTACACTATTTTTCCATTTAATATTTATTTCTCCAGAAACATCTATCCAAAAAACTGTTGGTAGATTATATAATTGCTATAATTAAACAATTTTAGTATAAAAATTCGGTTTTTAAATTCAGCAATATGAAAATAATGACTCCATCTTAAATATGATTTAATCACCATGGCAACCAAGAAACATTACCTATCATGGGATATCATTGAATTAATTACGTATGATAGGATTTAATAGAATGAAGAATGTAACTACAACTTGGTCATAGAGGTTATAAAATGTCATATATGACTATAAACGTCATACATGTCAGATAACTTGGTGATACACCTCGGTCGCTCGACAATTAATCCTCGGAAGCTGCTATAACAAAGAAGTACCGATTTAAAAAAAATTCAAATTACTTACTAAATATTTTTATTAATATCTTTTTAAGTTTTGATTCAATTTTCATAAAACTTGAAATGACTCGACAAAATTCTGCATTGATTATATATCTATAATAAATTTCAAACCATTCAGTTGGGTAATTTTTGCACTGTCATATGCGAACAGATCAGCAAATGACTATAGGTGCTACGTATTTATATAATTACAAACACACCTAAACTGCTAATGAATCGTACGATTTTTAAAGGAGCTATCGTAGAGGACCCAAAAGGGGCCAACTGATAGTTTTGAGTAGGGCCGTGAAAAGAAAACATCTTAAAAATTTCCTCGTACTTAGCACTTTAGATCTTCAATTAGTCGAAATTAAGCATAAGTTATAAATAAATCATTAAAATAAAATTTTAAAGAAATGCTTAAAAAATTGGGTCCAAGGAACCAATAAAATTTTGAGGGTAGTGGCCTGGAGAGAGGTGTCCAAGACTCACCTTTAAAGTTACCATACACACTCGTCTCCCGAATTCAAGACGAAAACATGTTTAATTCAGAATGGTTTTCTACGCCTTATTTCACCTCATTTAATTCTAAATAATTTAAGGCACAAAGAAAACTACTGCAAAATATTCGTATTAAAACTGTTTTCATCTCAAATTTGGGAGGTTTGCTTTTATGAGAGTATATACAGTATGCATTGAGAGGGTAACACAATTGGGGGGGGGGGGGGGGGAGTAAAAATGAATGGCACGCAATAAGTTCAAGTGGCCCCGAGGGCCAGGGTTCTAACTGAGATATAGAAATGGAGAAATATCAAAATGGAGAAAAGGCCCCAAAAATGAAGAAGACCGAATTAAAAAGAGGCAAGTTATAAACAATTTAGAGAACAAAAACTTCAACGTGGCCCCTATACCGGGCTCCAGAAGGCCAGGGTCTTGACTGGAATGTAGAAATGGGGGAATAGCTAAATGGAGAAAGGACCCCAACAACGAAGATTGGATACAAAAGGGGCAAGTTATACACAATAAATGGCACAAAAATGTAAAGGGGCCCAAGCAGGGCATCATTTTGGGGGGCTGGGGGGGGGCAACCCCCCCCCCCCCCCCCCAAGGAATTTAAAATTTCAAAAAATTTATCAGTTATCACAGGTTAGACAAAAAAAAAATTTCAAAATATGATCAAAAGCTAAAACAACGTCAGATTTCAGATATTTGATTACAATAAAAAAAACTAGTCTGATGTGCCAATCCCAAAACTTTCTTCTATCTCACACAGGTTTCACATACACCAAAAACAAATCAGCACCAATTTATATTAAGGTCTAACTGAATCTAAAGTTTTATTAAATTATGTGCGTTGGTTCTGGAGATATAGCTATCGTAAAAATCGTGCAAAATGTAGCATAGCAGCGCCATCTGTTGGGCTATTTATACCAAATCGTAATCAACGTCTATTTTTGTCCAGGTCTAACTGAATCTGAAGTTTGGTGAAATTCTGTGCATTAGTTCTTGAGATATAGCTATCGTAAAAATCATGAAAAAAGTAGCATAGCAGCGCCATCTTTTGGGCGATTTACACCAAAAACTAATAATTACCCATTTATATCAATGTCTAACTGAATATAAAGTTTTATCAAATTCCGTGCATTAGTTCTTGAGATACAGTGCCCACAAAATTTTTGTCACATACAGATACTGAGACACAGACAGACATTTTCTAAAAATAGTCCAATTGTGTTCAGGACCTTCTAAAACGTATAAATCCGTCTAAAACCGGAAGTGATAAATTTTCATAAATCCAATACCTTTTTCTTGTAAAGATAGAAGAAAGTAATAAACATTTAATAAACACTTTAAACATTGAAATGTTTTCTAAAGCCAATGTTTGGAAACGTCTGTCCGTGTGCCTGTGTCAGGTAAAACTCTGCAACCGTAGCGAGTAGCGAAGCGCTTTTTGTTTCAAAGAATTCGGAAAAATCCCGGGATTTGTGATACTCCGTATCGAAGAAATCACCCTTTAATTAAGACAGTTATTAATTAACAAAGTCTCGAAAATTAGCGAAAAAGGAGCATTTTTTCGGAAAGAAAGAAATGATTTCAGTTTTGACTGGACCCTGCGTCGAGGCTCGTAACCAATCCAATCAGCTTTTGTCTTGCACCTGCACCCTGATATTTTTCATTCCGGCTGGTATAAACATGGCGTACTAGGTGTTTTCCAGCCTTTTTCCAAAAAATCGGCACATCGGCACGAAAATTTGCAAACGGACGTAAAAAAAATCGCGAATTCAGGAAGCTAAAATTCATAAAATTCGACCAATTAGAAGAAAAGTTATCAATTAATAAACTTTTAACTTTAAGTTGAGAAAATAGATGAAACGGAAAATGAATTTATTTCTATTCCAAAAAGGCACCTGCTTCTTTATTTCAAACTCAACAGAGATAAATTGTCTGGGAATAATTTGTTTCTGAAAGAGATAAAATGATGCATTTGAAAATGATTACAGTATCTATACGCTATATAAAATTTTCAAAATTATCGGATTTTCGAATCTGAAATATATGCATCCTTGCTCAGAGTGGGCTGACATTTTAGGGATTCGAAAAATATTCGAATTCGGACCATAATTTTTTATTTTAGTAAAATTCTGATTTTTGTATAGGAGAAAAAAAAAAGAAAAGCTAAAGAATTTGCTATTTCTTTTCAAAATATCTCTCGTCTACACGCGACGCAGTTTAGCTCATTTGACTCGTCATCGATAGAGCTCACCGATTTTAGTTCAAAGTTTCACCACCAGGCGAATTTTCCTATCTCTGTTTATATGGGCCGGATCATGACGGGGTATGACTCATTCGACTCCGATAGAGTTTACTGATTTTAGTTCGTTTTTTCACCACCAGGGGGCACTTACCTATCTCTGGTTCTATGGGCTGGATCACGAATTGGTATGGCTCATTCGACTCGACATCTATAGCCTTAACGATTTCAGTGCCCGAGGTTCGTATAGAACAGATTGTGCCATCTGGTGGTGGAAGGTGGAACTTGCAGTGTGTGCTAAGCACGACTGCTATACGGTGCCGGAGGTTCGTTCAGTTAGAGGTTTATACTATTCGACGAGCAAATTAAGGGACTATCTGGTGACGAAGGCAGTGGAGACCCAGGTCGGAGGTTCGCTCTCTTAGAGGTTTATACTATTTGATGTGCAAATTAAGGGATTATCTGGTGGCGAAGGCAGCGGAGACCCGGGTCGGAGGTTCGCTCGCTTACGCTCGTATTCACGAATAACTTCGACCGAGAGTTGAACCGAGTGTCCAGTAACCCCAGGTTGAGGTTTTCAACCGAGAGTTGAAAACTCGTATTCACCGTCTACTTCGGACGAAAAGTTACCCAACTCAGAGTTACTCGACCCCGGTTGAATAAAGCGTGCTAATTGGTTAAAAAAAAACAGATGATGTTTTCGGTTTCGCATTGAAGATTTGTTTGTTTATATTATGGAAGAAAAGTGCCGGAAAAAAAGGAAATTAAATGTAGTACTTATTTTATTTTTTACAAAATATATGCACAAAATAAAAACTTGTAATTACTAAATATGGAGATTAACTTATTTTAATTTCTTACAAAGTTTAATATTTTTTTTAACAATTTATTCAAATTTTATGTATTATTATTATTACTTTTAAACATATATGTGAGTTAAGAAAGGGATATGAAATGGGTTAATTGCTAAAGTAAATTTTATAAGTTTATTTTTCAAAAAGTTTATTTTTCAAATAAAATTTGTCTTAGTAGCTAAACGAAAACTTGATTTGATCAAAACGAAAATTTTATTTCAACAGCAATTATGTTGATTTCTATTATTAATAGCTATAATTAGTAATTAATTAAATAATTTCTAATTAAGAAAATATTAAAATGGAGAAAAAGGAAAAAATTCCAGACAGTAGCCTCTAGTACTATTTTTATTTTGTCGAATCAATTTATATATTAAATGATATCCAGATGTATTGATTTGATTTTTTTTATTTTCAGCAATCTAATTAAAATGATTAATTCTAATACAATTAGATAGTGATTAATATGCACATTGACAAAAACAACAACAACAAAAGAGTGGAAATAATATCAACAGAGCTTCAAAGAGTGCTTAAAATGTGGTGTTTGTGGTTCTAACAGTGCCCTGGCACCAGGCACCCAAGTTTTTCAGGAGCTCCAATGGCACATTCAATTATCGCTTCCGATCGGTTAACAAACATTTTATTTTAACTAGTCACTAAATAATAAACTCCAAACTTGTTTTTAGTTTAAACTGTCTACCATGGATATATTGCTATTTTATTAGATGTTATTTTAATGAACACTAATATTTTAAACCTTTTAAGGCTACTATATAAATTTTCATTCAACACAGAATCGAGTAGTCTTTTCTAAATAATGATAAATGAATTCTGTATACTATCTGGACATAAAACTGCGAAATATTACAAAAAGGTTTTTTTTTTTGTAGCTTTTAGAAGCCCCCCCCCCTCACCCCTTTTGTATAAGAATTTTTCCATTATCAGATTTACAAGTTCAAAGGTATTCACTTGACTGCCTTTGAATATTTTTTAATAAATTAGCCTAAGTAATTACAAAATATTTTTACATGCATAGACATCTATTTTTAGATCCAGTGCATCATTGAAAAAGATTTATTTATATAGAAAATTATACTTCATTTTCTATATTCTTTCTAGTTTTTAAATTTTATTTTTCAATTACAATTTTATTTATGAGAGAGAGAGAGAGAAAAAAAAAGATTTTTAAATATTTTTTTATGAAGAATGGCGATAGATTTCTAGACTAGATAGGGAAAATAATGATAGCTGGTAATCTGATAAAACAATCTGAATTTATTAACGATAATTTCAGATAATTTTATAGCACTGAATTTTAAGGAATATAATTTTTTTGAATGTGACTTAGTGGAGAAGAATAAGTGCCCCATTTGCCCCACCCTACCCATGCATCACTGTCTATCTTTCTATCTTTCTTTTTTTTTTGTCAGTGTTATAAGTTAATTAAAGTAAATTAAAACGTGAATCAAGATTCTGTGTATGATATAGAAATAAAAAGAAAGTTTAAAGTATTAAAAATAGAATGTATGTAATCTCATATATATATATAATATCAGATATCTGCAAACTTTTTAGCTGGTTTGTTTATATTTATACATACAACTCATATATTATATGTTTAATTATTTGCTTACATAAATATTCAAGATCATGAAGAGGAGTTTATTTGCCTTAAAAAATTGTCAACATTACCTAAAGGGCTAATAAAACATTACTAAAATAACATATTTTGCATTTAAGGTTTTTTTTTTTTTTTTTTTTTTTCATTAAAAAAAAAATAGGGATAACGAATGTATTTTAACAGTAGCGAAATGACTCCTGTTTACATAAATGAAATTTCAGATATCAAACTAATTAATATTTTTGATTTACCAGCTAAAGTAAAAAAATTCAAGGTTTTTTTTTTTTTTTTGGATGGGCGGGGGGGGGGGAGCATTTTTGTGAAAAGTAAAATAAGTTATTTTTGTGAAATGTATTATATTTTTGTGAAAAAAACATTTTGTAACAAAAGAGGAAATTCAGTTATTCAAATTCAACCAAGCATTTATTAAAAATAACTTCATAACAACAAAATAAGATCACTTAATATAATTAAAATTTAGGGAAAATGCTTAATATTGTCTTGAAAATGACGCCGCAAAGAGCGTTGAAACGTATGTTGAATCATTAAAAAGGTCTTTATAAGCCTTTTGTTGTTTTATTTTAGTATCACTTAAGCATTTTCCCTAAATTTTAAAAATAACTTATTTAAATCCTTCTTCTAAAGTTTTACTTTTTGGTGAATTTGTTTTGTTACTAGATTACACATTTTAAAAGCTAACACAATAAAAATAATTAATGAAGAGTATGTTTTTGTGGAATTGAATTTTTTGAAGGGTTCTGTTTTATTAAAAGGAGTTTTGTGAAGGGCCTGTTTTATTAAAAGCAATTTTATGAAGGGCCCTGTTTCATTAAAAGCAATTTTATGAAAGGCCCTGTTTTATGACATGGATTTTTGTGAAGGGGCCCTAAATTCCCAAATAGGCCCCAAGTTTTGTCTGGATTGATCCTTAGTATGTGTATATGTGAAAACATGATGGGAAAAGGGGGAGGGGATAAGTTTGGTTCTGTAAGTTTATTATGTACAGCTGTTATAACTTTTTATATACCGTACAATCAATGGTTTAGGTCATATCAATTCTGTCATGATAGACAAAATTGGAAGTGACAAAACGTTTATTTGAAGAGAAGCATTGTTTTAAAACAAAGGTGTTTCTGGATTTTTTGCCTGGTGTTATTTTAAAAATGAACAATTTTTTATCAATGTATTTCAGCCCTTTACTTCTATTGTAATATTTTAAATTATATATAATTTTGAAATTAAAACACAGTTGAAACTTAAATGTAATTAAATAAATATTTTAAATTTCTCAAAAATTGGGAAATGTAACATAAAGCTCAAAAACAGAAATAACAATAGTATAGTGTTAATCAATGATAGAGTTGTTTAATTAATATAAACATATTCGTGATTTAAACAAAGAATAAACCTACTAAAAATCTTCAATAGATAAATACAACTCAGATGATATATTGTTTAGTTTAAAACCACAATATCTAATTTATAGAGCTAATCTTATATTTATATAACAGATCGTACATAAATAATAATAGTGTATCTTTCACACAAGACACAAAATTTAACTTTTACCCATATTCTACGAGTACCAAAATCAAAAACCTACATTGAGTCGATGGATACTTGAACATAATCTAAGTATTTTTTACTTAAAGAAAAATGCAAATTAGTCTGATGTCTCAAATTTTAATTAGAACTTACGTACGACATTTATTTCGCTACTATTAAAATACATTCGTAAATTATTTTTAAGATCAAAATTGCAAAAACAAATAACCTTAAATGCAACAATTTTTATTTTAATAGCAATTTATCTACCATTAATGTAATGTTGACTATTTTTTATGGCAAATAAAATTCTTCGCGACCATGCTTATTTATATAAACAAACATTTGAACATAAAATATAGAGGATTTATATATAAATATAAACAAACCAGATAAAAAAAATTGAAGCTAATACATATATATGAGATCACATACCTTTGCATATTGTTCTTTTGTTTTATAATAGTATTAAACTTCTATTATATCTTATACACAGACACTTGATTCAGTACGTAAGCTGCCATTATTGTAAAATGTGACCAGACTTGCTCTCTCGTCTTGTTTTTGTTAACTACGCATGCTCGGTTGAAAAACTTGAACTTCAACCCTCTGTAAAGCCAGGTCCAGTAACTCCCAGTAACTGAACCCAGCGTTAGATTTCGCCTTCAAACCGGTCCAGTCAGGTAGACGATGAATACCATTTTAGCTTTCGACCCGGGTTTTCAGCTGAACTCGGGGTCGAAGTTATTCGTGAATACGAGCGTTAGAAGTTTATACTATTTGATGGGCAAATTAAGGGATTATCCGGTGCATTCGTAGCACGACCGATATACGGGTCGAAGTCAGCGGGGACCCGGTCGGAGGTTCGTTCGGTTCAAGGGTGATGTGAGCCAGAGGTTCGTTCATTTCGAGGTTTTATACAAATGGAGAATTCAGTTAGATTCGAGGGCTCGATGTAAATTAAGGGTCTGCTAGCGGCGAAGCCAGCTAGTTTATCATTAATGAGTATTTTGGCTAGTTTTAGAAATATATATGAGAAAACTATGAATTGCTTCTGAGCTGTGTGCAGCATGATTAAAAGAAAACTCGTCACCCCTAAGGCTAGAATTCTTGTGATAAATTCTCTCTTTAGCCAAAAATTTAAAGGGATTTTTTTTTTCGGGGATGGGGAGGTGTATTCAATTTCCTAATTATATGATTTGTTAATTTTGTTTTATTAGTGTCACATTATATTTACTCCAATCGTTTTAATGCTATTAAATCATATGCTTTATTAAATGATGTTATATATACAGTATTTGTTTCAGTGATCTTTGGCGAAATTAGCAATATTTTTCCACAGTCGTTTGAAAAAATTAACGATTTTTTCCACGACCAATTTTGCCAAATTAACTATTTTTTCTAATTCAATTGAAAAAATTTGCGATGTTTACCGCGATCGGTTGACAAATTGCTTTTGCGTAAAAAAAAAGAAAAATTCGCAGACTACAACTAAAATTAAAAATATATTCGCTGCAGAATCACATGTTTGTGAAAGAAGATAAGAAGGCAAAATATCACACTGCATTTTTTATTGTGGGGGCCTATTTCTATTTTGTGCACGATTTAGGCAATCCTGCACGATATTTCAACAAAAAAACTTTGTTCTCCCCCCCCCCCCTCCTCCCCAAGAAACTCATGAAATGGTGCCCCTGCAGAAAAACCTGCAAAGAAGGAGTTGAAAAGGACTAAAAAAGCTCCATTTTAGACAGGTCTCCATCTTAGCAAGTATAATTGTATGGCATTTTCTTCGTTGAAACTTTATTTTTTTTTGCCCGTTTGAGAAAGAATTATGTTATAGACAGGTTTCGCTTAGACACGTTTTCCTGTAATACACCTATGCTCTTCAGAAGTGCTTTATAGAAAGGAGGTTTTAACAGTCTTAAAGAATACCTGAAAAAAACGGTACCTGTCTATAACTGAAAACTTTAAATTATTTAAGAGAGAGCATTTGATGGGAATATTAATGTGTGAGCAATAACCCAATGCAAAAAAATGCATGACGTTCTTTTGGTCGATATTCTTTGAGAAGAGAATCAAAAAATATAAAATAAATTAAACGGTCTTACTTGAGTGAAGAAATAGATGCAGACTATAAATGATGAATACCATATGTTGGATCCAATAATGTTTATTACATTTTCTTGAAGGAGGAAGGATGAGATGAAAGCTGCACATCAAGTCTTTAAAAAGTACTGGCTCAAATTTCGTAAAATTCGAAGAATCTTTACAATATTCCTTCTGGCCGCGTCCATGAAGAATTATAGAATTAATTCAGGAGTCAATTAAATTACCAGTTGATTTAAAACCTTTAAAATACTAAACTTAAAATTTACAACAGCATTTTTATAGAATAATTAAAAACTGAAAACGCGAAATTGATCTCCAAAGAATCAGCGCTACGACGATTCTAGGATACGAACCCCGGCACAGGCCAGCGGGCCTCCAGACCATACGACGTTTATCATAAATTTACAGCATCATTTTTATTAAAATTCTGTTGGAAAAATGCGCGACATTAGTATTTATACCCATAAGAGGGGTGCACAAATGTGAGAGCAAGATTAATTTAAACTAATTTGATGATTAGGAATTACGTGAAAATTAAAAGAGCAAATCAGAAACAAATTAACATTTAATAATTAAAAGAACGATTCTAATTTGTATTTGAAAGACACGCCCCTTTCGGCCGCAGCGCCAAAACAAAACAGCTCCCGAAAACATACCGAACAAGAGTGGCGGTGACGCATGCGCACAACACACGCGTGCGGAGTGAGAGCCGCTGAATGACGATGACGTCACAGCTCAGCGCCGACTGAAACTAACACAAAGCGCGAAGAAGCCTCGTAGAGAAAACAACATCGCCGATTCAACGAACGCAAAGCACAATGAGGGGGGAGACGGCCTTGCCAAAAAAGCAACGTACAAGGTGCGTGACTGCCGATAAATAGCTTTTAAGGAATGGCAAATTAAACTGGAAAGGCTATAAAAATAGAAATACGTTGAGCTGAAATAAAAATAATTAAAAAAGATAAAACTGTGATATATCTTTATCACAATACCCCCATTCACCAACAAAAATTTTGACTGACCAGAAGGAGAAAAAGGGTTAAAAACAGTAAAAGCCTTTTTCGACACAGGGAAGACAAAATTTTTAAATGCCAAAGTAAAAATGACACAATTACATAAATTTAGAGCCATGAAAAGTAAATTAATTAAAATTTGATGTGATGTGCAGCGACCAAAAAGAAAAAGAGAAAGAATATACATCATTTAGTACATTCAAAAATCTCATCACAAATTATACAAAATGTATACAATATAACATAGTATACAAAAGCCCCATTGCATTTTTAGCAAAGAAAGGCATACCTTCCATTAATCTTGATCTCTAAACAAATATCATCATGTATATAAAAAAAAAAAGCTAATATTTTCTTTAAATTAGCAATGAGATCATATCAAAATAGTTGCAACAGTAAAGCAACATAAAAAGAGTCGGTAATTTCTTTCTTATCCGACTTGTCTAGACAAATATTTAAATTATAATAAGTTGCAATTTTAAAGCAACAAAAAGTCAAGAATACTTTAAATTCTGACTGATGCCTAGGACTTTTAAAATATAGAGCATATAAAATTAACTCTAAATAGCATAAATGTGCACAAAAACAATCCATTGTAAGGATTTAAATTCATTCAAAGAGGCCTTGCATTAGTAATAATTCAAATCATATAAAATTAAGTATTTAACATAATGCACATAATACTGATATCAATTCTAACCAAGTATATACAAGTGCATAACAATTATTACCCAAAATTTATATGAAAATTGCATAAAATTATGTTGCAACAATATTTAAATTCATTTGTCATAAATAATAGTAATTCATCAAAATAGTTGGATTTAGTAACAACTTTTCAATATATAACAAATAATGAATAAGTTTTAACCAACAATAAATGACACATTTCTTTAGTAATACTTCATACTTAATGTACTTGCAAGTACTCAATAAAATTTTCTATAAATATTCAGTAAAAATAATTTTTCATGAAATACTCAATAAAATTCTTTCTGAAATATTCAACAAAATTCTTTCAAATATATTCAATACATTTTTTTTTTAATACTCAATAAATTTTCTCGTCATACACAATAAATTTTCTTTTAATATACCATGGTTTTTTTTGCAAAAAAATAATCAGAGAAAAACTGAGAAAAGGTGAGGATCCTCAAAAAAAATAATTTAACCATTAACTTTCATAAAGAAAGACAAGTTAAAAACAAATGACACATTTTATGAGAATTATGAAAACAAACACAGTGCACCGTTATGTAAAGCATGTTATAATCATAAATTTATATAACATTAATGAAAAGGATAATATATCCTATAGAAAAATCAGCTATTGACAATAAATGAATTATTTGGGTGGTATTTACAAAACTTACCAAAGTGGTAATAGCCTCTCACTACCTTGAGACCATTATCAAACCAGTATATCAAATAAATATAAACTATTAATATGTATTCATTACAATTCACAAAACACTAATAGCCCCCTTATAAACCATCAGTAGATCTGCAAACTGAACAAACACCAAAACCTACAAGACTGTCAAAGGCGATCTCCAGAACCGATGACGAATCTGTAAATCAAATAAGCATAAAACATAATATAAATTCATCAAAACTTACAAAAATGCTAATAGCGATCCGTTAAACCATTAGCAAGTATGTAAACCAGACAAAAATATACAACATTCTTGCTAAAACTATTGTAAAGAAACAGATGAATATTGCTAATAAAATGCTTGAAGGAAGAAAAAAAAAATTTGTTTGTTTACAGATGAAGGATAATAAACGTTCTGCTTTTACATAACAAATAATCAGATGTAATACCTTTAAAAGTTCTAAAATCAGTCTGATTTTAAAAAGATAATCACATTCAGAAAAAGAGTAACTACTTGCTGAAAAGTTTGCAAGTTAAGTGGCACACTGGTTGGTTGATTGACACAATGGCAGTGTAGCAGCAAATTGGCCTTTTTGCCTGAAACACACACCACTAAAATAAATTGAAGACTTTATCAGGAGATTTTAGCACTAAACAATGATGAGCATTTGAGGACACATCACGTAATAGCATTTGAAGACACAGCAGGTAAGAGCATTTGAAGACACATTAGGTAATTAGCAGACATAAATCATGAACTGTGGTTCCATGATGTTGAGGAATAATATGACGAAGTGGCACTTAGAATAAAATAATACAAAAAGCACAAGACTCTTGTTGAGAGGCGCTGGAAAGTCTAAGTTGCCTATATACATTTTTTTTGTATAGGTGTATTCAAGCAGACAGAAATTGCAGATTTGAGGCAATACAACACTACTTGCACACTTTAAAGACAAAATTGGGATTAGTGACATTTGAAGAAGTCACAATGACCATAAAAAAACACTTTAGCTTCTTAGAAAAAATAATATTCACCAAAATTATTTCACAGTGGTAGAATATTTCTTTATAATGCGCTGGAAAGTTCTAAGAATATGTGTTGCTTTGTATGTAAATTTGCAATATAATTTAATGCAACAAAAAAATTTCTTCATTTATAAAATAATTTCCTTTAAGTGCGGCATATGGTAAAAATGATTTAGAAAACATTTGGGTTATGAAATAATACTATAATAACAAGAAAAGGCACTATAATTTAAGCATACTAAAAATTTTCAACTAATAATAATAATAATAATAATAATTTTTCCAAATTTGAGAAGTTCCATTTGAAGCAGCAATTTCTGTAAATGCTGTGAAACTGAACTTTAAAATAAATGACGGTACACTTCCATAGTCGGGTTTTGCAACAGAGGGTAGAAAAAGATAGAAAACTATTGCAAATAGGCACAGCTATAAACTTGTAATACTTTAGATCCATAAAAATGAGTAACATTGATGAGGGAGAAACAAGTTCTACAAGATGAAGAGGACTGACGAGGAGCAATCATACGGATATATTTGCCTTATATGAATGGCGACCATCAACAGTCACTTCAACTCGCAAAAGAGTGCAGGTAAGTAATTATTGTACTATCAGGAACCATCATATTTGCAGACAGCAGAGAAAATCAGCCAACAATGGATATAACACATTCTGACGACTTTTCCACCAGGTAAGCAAAGTCAGATGATAATAATAACCAGTTTATTGAAGTTGTTAGTATATATTCAGATTGTAGAATGTTGAAAATGCAGCATGGGTAGACAGTAACCATTTCAGGAACAAGAATATGCAGCAGTTAGTAATGGCTATAACTTCTCAAAAAAGAAAATAATAATACCAGTCTCTTTTTTGTGATTATGGTATGAGAATTTCAATAAAAAGATGCAGATGCTGTGTAATATAAAATTTATATTTGGATGAAGCAACAATTCTTTGAAATTCAAAAAAACAGAGTTCTCAAAATGTAGAACAGAAAATGCAAATTATTGTGATATTTTAAAAATATAAATAAAGTTGTTGAATTTTAATTTCTAGAAAGAACACAGACTGCTTGCACACTATAATCATTACAAACATTTGTAGGAAAATGGCGAGAGTCAATGAACTTGTAGTGTTATTGCAATAAGTAATTTAACTTTAGTAGAAGCAACCAAGAACTCAAAAAATTTATGTATGATAAAACAACTACAAAATCACATGAAAACTTGAGTTTCTATGAAGGCATTTCATTCATATTGAGAATAAGTGCAGGAAAATTAGTAATATGATGAGAACATAGCTTCAATAAATTTAATTCCAATAAAATTTGCTTCAATATTTTTTTTTTTTTTTTTAATATTCATAAAATATATCAATTTCATTTAAAAGTGCCAATAAATTAATAAAAATAACCCAAAATAAGAATAAGAACAACCATAGCCTCTTTAAAAATTTTTGTTCTCAAAAACTTAGAACAAGAACAATTTTTACATTTCTCAAAAATATCTGAATTCATCATGAATTATATATATTTTAACTTTATATATATATATATATATAAAAAAGCACCATAATTTTTCATTTGTTAACAAGAATAAATTCATTTTCTAAAAATTTCATTCTTCATGAAAATTTGCATAAAATATTCAATAAATCTCATGGAAAAATACCAGAATAAAAATTAGTTTCTGTTAAAATATCATTTTTCAATTATAAATAAATTATTAAATATATGCAAGCCAGTTGAGAATAAAAGTTCCGAAATTAACGATGTATTGCAAACATCGATCTTCTGTGGAAAATTTCTTAAATTTCAGCAGCACAAGAATATTTTTTAAACTTCTAAAAATTTAATAAAAATTAGCAAATCTTCAAATTATATTCCATTTTTAATATGAATTAATTAATAGAGCATCAAATCTTCAAATATATTCCATTTTATAAGTTTCAAAATTTGAGAATATTTTTTAAGAACAACAAAATTTTCAACTTTTCTCTTCATAAAAGAATAAACACGGCGCCAAATGTGACATTAAAAATATTTAAGAGAGAGCATTTGATGGGAATATTAATGTGTGAGCAATAACCCAATGCAAAAAAATGCATGACGTTCTTTTGGTCGATATTCTTTGAGAAGAGAATCAAAAAATATAAAATAAATTAAACGGTCTTACTTGAGTGAAGAAATAGATGCAGACTATAAATGATGAATACCATATGTTGGATCCAATAATGTTTATTACATTTTCTTGAAGGAGGAAGGATGAGATGAAAGCTGCACATCAAGTCTTTAAAAAGTACTGGCTCAAATTTCGTAAAATTCGAAGAATCTTTACAATATTCCTTCTGGCCGCGTCCATGAAGAATTATAGAATTAATTCAGGAGTCAATTAAATTACCAGTTGATTTAAAACCTTTAAAATACTAAACTTAAAATTTACAACAGCATTTTTATAGAATAATTAAAAACTGAAAACGCGAAATTGATCTCCAAAGAATCAGCGCTACGACAATTCTAGGATACGAACCCCGGCACAGGCCAGCGGGCCTCCAGACCATACGACGTTTATCATAAATTTACAGCATCATTTTTATTAAAATTCTGTTGGAAAAATGCGCGACATTAGTATTTATACCCATAAGAGGGGTGCACAAATGTGAGAGCAAGATTAATTTAAACTAATTTGATGATTTAGGAAAGGGGGGGGGGGGTGTAGCCCCCCGAACTCCACCCTTGGCTATGCCACCACCTTAAAAAAAAACTTTGCCCCCCCAAGAAAGTTCCGAAATGGTGCCCCTGGGCCCGGGTGCGCCCCTGGGCCCGGGTCACAAACAATTAAGTCTGGGCCTCAGGTTCATCAGGACTTGCCATAGATTATCCTTACCTAAATTTTCAGACTCCTATGTGCGGTCGATTTTGGTAGCCATTGCACACATGCAAAGCAAAACTTTCTTTTATTAGAATAGATAATAAGTATAAAGTTTTTTTAACATACAAGTTAAAAAGCAAAAATAGGTCTGTTTAATTGTTTAACTTAAAAGAAAGAAAGAAAATTAATAAAGTCCTACTTTAATAAACAACTTCAAATTTTATTTTACAATCTGACAGTAAAGGTACAGTTTTCTAAAAGATGTAAATGTAATTTTTAGGGTTTCGTTCATCTCACGAAACCCTATTACTCCTGCTCCGTTGTCTGTCCGTCACAGAGCCATTCTCAAAAACTATGTAATTTACAGAGTTGAAACATTGTGTATATACCTGAATACTAGCTATGAAGAGCTCAAAATATTAAAATTTGAAAAATTCGTATTATTTTAATAAATAGAGATAAAAAAACAAATTTCTAACAACCTTTTCCTATTAAATTTAAACATTTTTCGTTATAGCAGATGCCAAAAATTAAAATTCTACGATGAAATTCTTTCTACAATAACTTTCTATCAGACTATTTCCACGTGAAAAATGAAAATGAAAGAAAAAGTTTTACCAATTGAAAAAAAAGATTAATATGAAATAAAATTGATTGATGTCATAGTGCTAATAAAACGGAAAGATCAGATTAATATCATGTCATTATAGAATTAAAAAGAAAATCTGACGTCATATCGGAAGAAGAACGGATTTTTCAAATGTTTCAGAATAATACAAAGCGAGTACCAATATGAATAGTAAATATATGAGTTTGAGGAAGGTATTGAATCATGATAAAAACCAGATTATGGAAATATTCGCATATTTTAACATTTTGAAAGTGTAGAACATGTTTAATTTTGAAATTAATTTTTTTTAAATATTGCATTTAGTCCACATGACAGATATTATTACTTGGGCCACTATCGGGCTGGTTTAGATATTAAAAAAAAACGAGAAAAATAGACCGGTAAATTTTTACTTTATAAAAAACATGACTTTTTTTTTCGGTTGCTAAATGAAATTTATTTGGATGTATTAAAGAAAGGATAAAGTGTTTTGAAAGGAATATTAAACGAAAGCCTTTGAGCGATCTTCGATCACCCTTATCCACTTATTTTAATTTATTATAAAGAGTTCAAATATCTATATTAGGAAAGCTGACAATTCTTTAAGCTTTTGAGAGTTAGGACCTTTTACTCGTAAATAGAGAACTTACTATTATATCTCATATTTTGCAATATAAACAAAAGTCACTTTTATCAAGGATGTTTGAATACAATTTGCCATCAAGTCCTATGCATATTATTCATAGAACTTATGTAGTAGAGAGCCAGATATCCGGCAGAGAAATCTGATATCCGGTAATTGTGATTCGGATATCCGACGATATTTCGGATATTGAAAAATCAGCCGGATATCAGATATTTACCGGATATCGGATATTTATCAGATATCCGTTGCATCCCTAATCTTATACAGTAAAATCTGTTAAAGTAGAATCGCTAGGGACAAACAAAATTTCTTTTTGGAGAGGTTTAAGGTTGAGCTGTTATAATTGTATGGTATTCTTTCTTATAGAAATATTAATTTTTTTACATTTAAGACAGGATTCTGTTATAAACAGGTTCTATTATATGATTTACTGAACCGAGTACATTAAAACAAATATAAAGAGAATCACTAAAGGCCAGAAAAATATTCAGTCTTGGACAATTTTCAGCCTTAGCAGGTAGATTTGTATAGTATTCTTTTCTGCAGGACTATAAATATTTTTCCTTAAAGACAAATTCTGTTTTTACTGTATGTTCCACTTGATGCAGACTAATAGCATGGTACTAAAAGAAATTGGAAAGCATTTGTACATCATGAAAAGTCTGAACATTTAGTGTACACAGTGGTTCTGCAAACAGGTCTTGTAACCCCAGAAATTCGAGACGCCTAGAAACTCTGGTTAGAAATCATGCTAAAAATTTTCAAAGAGATAAATAACCACAATACTGAAAAAATTAGAATATTTTGGTGCAAAGAAGAAATTAGAAAAGTTACAGGAAATCAAAAGAAATATATACTTCATTGTGTGTTGCACATAATCTAACTTTAAATTCTATTTTTGCCGAACAGTGGGACAAAATTCAATTATAAATGGACCATAAATTCATTTCCTAGAAGCCTCATTTTAAAATTCCAAAACTTTGAGGACCATCACAAACTTAGCATTGAGAAAAATACAATACTTTTAGAAATAATTATATTGCACTTTGAACAAAACATAACATTTTATAAACATTCATTTAAAATCTCACATACTTGATCCTGGGTCATTCCAGTGAAACAAAACATGCCTATTTGGTCTGTAATATGTTGCCAGTTCTTAGTGGATCCTTCTTTCTTAAGACCATCCCTTAGCTTTGTTCTCATTCCTATAATTCTGTCAGCCATTCCTTTAACTTCTTTTAACCTTCAAAAATACAGCAATGAAAAATAATAAACCTTCTTTTAATAAAAACCTTTTTCATTCAAGAGATCAATGCCTTTATACTGAATCAGTATATTATCATAAAAAAACAATACTGAATATACCATATTTACTAGTGTAATTTGCACTCTTGTGTATTTTACGCACCCCTTACTTTGCAAAGAAAATTTGGATAAGAAACAAAGATTCTTATATTTTTGCATCAAGATTATGAGATAATAAAGCCACATGTATCCTTATAGTTTTCATTTTTAGGTGCGTTCGTAATTATATAAATACGTAGCACCTATAGTCGTCGCTTGGTCCGTCCGTCTGTCTGTCTGTCCGCATATAACAACTCAAAAACTACCCAACCAAATGGTTTGCAATTTAAAATATATTATCTTTGCAGAATTTTGTCGAGACATTTCAAATTTTATTAAAATCGAATCAAAACTTTAGGAGATATTAATAAAAATATTTATTAAGAAATTTGAATTTTTTTTTAAAATCGGTGCTTTTTTGTTATAGGAGCTTCCGAAGTTTAATCGTCAAGCGACCGAGATACTTATTTTATGACAGAAATAAATCTGCAGACGATATAATTCATTTCACAGAATTAAAAATCATCAAGATCTGAATATTTATATAACTAGCTGATACATATATATCTGAATATTTATATAACTAGTTAAGATATTTGTATGAACAGTGTCATAAAATATATACTTAACTAGTTGTTTAACCCGTTCTACGCACGGGATATCATGAATTTAATTCTAAAACGTGCGTACGAACTGTGACTTCCTTTTTCCCCAAAAAATTTCAACCCGAAAAAAAAGAGGGGACTTTAGGGATCTTTTACAAATCAAAATACGGATCCGAGATAAGGATTGTCACACCCATTCATGCGTGCATAACCCTCTTCGCGGGTTCAGGGGTCAAAAAGGTTACTGAAGCGGTCTGGTAGCAATTCAGGTTATAGTCCTTTTTTGACCATTGTCCAAAAAATGAGTATAGAAACAAAGAACTTCAGCGAGCAAAAATGTGTTTATTTTACTTTTGTTTGTCGCAAAATATACCTAACATCCAAAGAAATGTATTGTTTCAAATAAAGATATGAATGGATGTTAATAAAGCTGGGAATAAGTAAGCTGTGTGTGCGTGCGTGGTCAATCAATGGCGGTATCTCATTTTACAACAAATACTGTAAATATAAATATTGTAGAAAATAAAATAGGAAAAGGTTTCCGAATTAGTAATCTTCTTAAATTTATCAATAATTTTCAATCAATAATTATCAATAATTTTCAATAATCAATAATTTTCTCTGTATAGTAAAAAAAAAAAAAAAAGCAGCTGATGCTGATGCCGCCTTAATTAAATATTTTGTGATTGGAGGTGGCTTATATTAAGAAAACTATTGCATATACAGGTTTAGTAGTTTGCTAAAAGAAAATTGGTAGTTTTATAGAAATAAAAATGTTGAAGCAGGTATTTTTTAAATCGAAGAATTCTTTTAAGGGCAATGTTGAAGTCGATCGAAGAATTCTTTTAAGCGCAATGTTGAAGTCGATCAAAATAATTCCTGTAAAAAAGAGATGCGTTAACTTCCCCCCCCCCCACTTTCGAAAATTTAAATTTCAAAGATACCAGGCATTAGCTCTCAATTAGCTCTAATTTGCTCTCTAATATTAGAATTTGCTCTGGTTATGGTACCGCGATATTCCAGTTAGAATGGGGGGGGGCTAAGTTAACGCCCCCCCCCACTTTTGAATATCGAAATTTCAAATATGCCAAAATTTAGCTCTCAATTAGCTCTAATTTGCTCTCTAATATTAGAATTTGCTCTGCTTCTGATGTCGAGATATTTCAGTTACAAGAAAGGGCCGAGCGTTAATTTAGCTCCCCTCACCCCCTTCACTTTCGAATATCGCAATAAGTAAAATCACCGTTTTTAAAAAATTAACTTTAAACATCAAATTTCCACTTGATCATTTAAAAAGAGTTCATATTCATTTGCACACAACTTCTCTATGAAAACGAATTTTTGCAGGGGGGTTCTTAAGTTTCGTAAGTACTTTTAGCATTCCTATCAATTACATTCATGATAGAAATCTAGGCATTCATGCATTCAACCTCTTTTTTTGGAGCCCAAACCCAATGACTCTAAATGCGAACCAGAGTCCGACAGTAGGCAGCAGAATTAATAAAATTTTAAAATTGTTACAGATTTATTTTGTTATTTAAATATATATATATATATATATATATATATACATAAAAATAAATATTAATCCTAAATACGCTTTCACGTTTCGTGATTTTTCATATTCCTGAAAATCTGTTTAAAATAACAAATTTGTTATTTATACCCAACTACTGGCAGAAATTAAAATTCTTATATTATTCTTTTTAATATAATTGTACAACTATGGCAAAAAGGCGTGAATTATGTTTCCCAGTAATTTTGGAAAAGGATTTCAAACAGAAAGAGACGATAGACAAAGGATATCTCACGTCTTTTTTATGTTATTAACACTGACCATGCATAGGCTTCAAAATCAGATAGAATATTTTCCCTTTTGTCCCATCAATAACAAGTCAATTCCATTTCAAACAAATTTTTAAATGAATTTAAAACACCTTAAGAAACTTAGAGTACATTCTTGTCTCTCTAATAGCAAGTTTTTTTGTCACTCATTTCAATTTGTGGTAAAATAAAATAAAATATTTTATCTTGAACTCACCCGAGCCCGAAAACTGGCATAAAATTTATAGACCTAACCCTTTTCTTGCCCAAACTCGGATTCCAACTGATCCCGCTTCATATCTAATGCATGCTTTATAAAAGAAAAAAAAAAGTACAAATTTTCAACGTTCTGTAAAATGGTAAATCGATCATTTATTCATACATATGTGTAGATGTTTGAAGATTTTGCTCAACAACACAAAATTTTCTGACACATTCATGCACATTATTCCGTTTTAAATATAAATATTACTGAAAACATTTGAAATCGAATAGCATTTTTCATTTTTTGATAAATGCATGGATTAAATATTGAGTCATAAACGATTTTGTCTCATGACGATGCATTTTGGACTGTCGCATGCCTAAAATCTATTCAAAAATCCAACTTTGATATACATAAAATAAGTTTTTAGCATTCAGTCAATTGATAAATCCATATGTGTTTGTGATTAACTTTTTTTTTAAATTCATAAACTTAGCATAAATCTAAAATTATAATTTCTTTAAATTTAAGATTTTACTAAGTTAATATTATCATTTTTGCGAATTTTTGCTTTTTTCCTTTATTCTTAAGAAGGTGTTTTTAAAATTTCATAACTGCTTATTATTTCTATTTACTATTATTAAAAGGGAAAATTTATACCTAGGAATTTAATATTTTGAAATAGCTTTGTCTTTGATTATTAATCTTTACATATCTTTATGTCATTAGCAAGGGCTTCAAATAACAAACATTTCAATTCAGAACAGAATGTTTTGCGGAAATATGGAAGTTAGGTACATTATTTATCAAATATTGTCAATGTAAAAAAAAAAAAATTCAAAATAAATACATTTATTTTATTTAACATTTTCTTAATTCTTTTTTTTTTTCTAATTTTTGGAAAAATAACTTTTACGTTTACAAAATTTAAAGTAGTGACAAAAATTAAATTTTACCAAAGTTTAACGAACATATCATTTACTGAAATCAAGTTAATTGCAGTTGGCCATTTTACAAATTGAAATGGCTTATCAAAAATATTTTTAAGGGAACAAAAAAACATTTTATAAACGTTTATGCCATTATCGGTTAACAGAATAAATAGAAGGTAAAAAAACAATAATTCTCGTAATTATTAAAAAATAATTTTATTTTCAAACCATAACCATCTTCTGTTATGACGTCACATTTTTATAACAATCAGTATAAAACATTTTATGTTGAAAAAAAAAAATTCTGTAATACTCTCACTAACTACAATTTTTTTTATTGTATCAAAAAATATATACATTTAATGATTAAATATTCTAAAAGTAATGATATGTATGTAAAACATTTCTAAATATCATGACTAACTTTTTAGTTATCTTCTTCATTAAAACCTCTTCAATTATGAATCAAATTGATTTATGATTATTTTAATTCTGAATTGGAAGTGGCAATAATGCTAATAATTTTATTTTTAAACTAAAGTTTATCAATAGCAAAATCTTCAAACATACACACACATGCATGAATAAATGATTGATTTACCATTTTACAAAACGTTGAAAATTTGTGGGTAATTTTTTTTTTTCTTTTATTAACCATGCATTAGATATGAAAAGGGATCAGTTCGAATCAGAGTTTGAGCGCGAAACTAGTTAGGTCTGTAAATTTTATGCCAGTCCACAGGCTCGGGCAGATTCAAGATAAAAAAATTTAATTTATTTTATCACAAATTGATAAGAGTGAAAAAAAAACTTGCTATTTGAGAAACAAGAATGTACTCTAAGTTTCTTAAAGTGTTTTAAATAAATTTAAAAATTTGTTTGAAATGGAATTGAGTTGTTATTGATGGGACAAAAGGAGAAATATTCTACCTGATTTTGAAGGCTGTGCATGGTCAGTGTTAATAACATAAAAAAGACGTGGGATATCCTTTGTCTATCGTTTCTTTCTGTTTGAAGCCCTTTTCCAAAATAATTGAGAAACATAATTCACACCTTTTTGCCATAGTTGTACAATTATATTAAAAAAAATAATATAAGAATTTTGATTTCTGCCAATGGTTGGGTATAAATAACAAATTTGTTATTTTAAACCGATTTTCAGGGACATGAAAAATCACGAAACGTGAAAGCGTATTTAGGATTAATATATATTTCTATGTAACGAGATATATTTAAATAACAAAATAAATCTTTAAACAATTTTAAAATCTTATTAATGATTTTCTGCTGCCTACTGTCGGACTCGGGTTCGCATTTAGAGTCACTGGGTTTGGGCTCCAAAAAAAGAGGTTGAATGCATGAATGCCTAGATTTCTATCATGATCGTATTTGCTAGGAATGCTAAAAGTACTTACGAAACTAAAAAAAAAACCATGCAAAAATTCGTTTTCGTAGACAAGTTGTGTGCAAATGAATATGAACTCTTTTTAAATGATCAAATGGAAATTTGATTTTTAAAGTTAATTTTATAAAAACGGTGATTTTGTTCATTGCAATATTCGAAAGTGGAAGGGGGGGGGCTCCCCTCGGCCCCCTTAACGCTCGGCCCCTTCTTGTAACTGAAATATCTCGATACCAGAAGCAGAACAAATTCTAATATTCGAGAGCAAATTAGAGCTAATTGAGAGCTAAATTTTGGCATATTTGAAATTTCGATATTCAGATGTGGGGGGGGGGGGGGGGGGGCTAGCGTTAACTTAGTCCTCCCCCCCCCCCCACAACATTCTAATTGGAATATCGCGGTACATAACCAGAGCAAATTTTAATATTAGAGATCTAATTAGAGCTAATTGAGAGCTAATTCCTGGTAACTTTGAAATTTAAATTTTCGAAAGTGTGTGTGGGGGGGGGGTTCAAATTAACGTATCTGTAAAACAGTTTTATAGAATCAGAAACTATGCATAGACATTTAACCATCTTTGATAGGCACATACTTGATTATTTTTAGTAATAAATAATCGTTGTATATCGCAAATTTGTTATTTTTTAGCGAATTTATAAAGCGCACTACCATTGTGACTGACACAAAGCTGAACTGTGGCAAAAATCAGACCCTGTAATAATCCTACAAAGAAAATAAGAAAGAAAGAAAGAAAATCCCTGGGAAGATACTTTTCACAGAATTTTCTAGCTGTTTTTGCCTTAATACCATTTTATTGGTCAGTGGACATGAAACATCAAATAATACTAAACCTTGCTCAGAAAAGCAATAAAACGATAAATTTTACTCCAACAAGTTCCCCGACAGCTCTCGCCGCAGGCTTCTTTCGCGTACCTTCTAAACCCCTTCCATAGCAATAAACCTGTGAGGGTGGGGTTCGTATTTGTCCATTTCAGACCTGGAACATGACAGTATGAGAGTCCTACACAACCCCCTGTATTTCACTGTCTTAATTGCTTTCCACTGGTAAGGAATTTGACTAGAATGGAACAAACCGTAGGAACGCACCTCGTTTGTAACGTTTGACGTACAATTTCCAACTTGTTCAATATTTCAGTTTGGTTAAGCTTTATTTTTTTTCCCTTTCAGCTGCAGCACAACTGAAAGAACTGTGTGCAGATGGTATTAAAACTGAAAAAGCAATATCATCAATACTGTGATACATGAAGTGTTGATTTGTTTACACTGAAGATTTCTTATTCATGGTGGAATGTTTTGTTGTATAATAAAGTAAAAGAGCAGATGGAAGATAATTCTGAGTTAATAAAACACTGAAAATAGTGTAAACAGATATCCGCTAAGAAAAACAATTAAAAGTGAATTAATTTTGTGGCAACAAATCTGGGAAATACATATCATAAAAGATGCTAAGGTGTTTTCACGCTTCAAAGCATAAAAGGATTATTCCATATTTTATTGTAGAATGTTTCAAAAAACTAAAAAAAGATATTTGCTAACATGTCAATTTTGAAAACTGTACAATTTTTATGATGTGCTTTAAAACATGCAATATTAAAAATCTATGAAATGAAAAATGTAACATGGTTCCTTAAACACAAGTTATCTTAAGATTTAGATGTTCTTTAATATCACTCATACCTCTATGAGAAATTTTAACATCGGAATAGCACATGGTGCAATGAGTAAGGTGTTCTCCTTGACGATATTTCATTACACACTAAAATTCTTCAGTGCAGGATTCTATGAAAACTATTATTCTGCTTTGGTTTTGCTTCTTCCAATTTTGCTTCATATCTTTTCATTTAATCAAGAAATTATACAATTAAAGAAAATTGCAAATGTAAAATTGGTGAGAAAACGAAGGTTCAAGAGGACAGAATCCCCCAGAAAAATTGTACTTTTTACTTTAAAATAAATGCAAGCAGTTCAAGAATATCCTTGCATGGAATAGTGTTTAATGTTTAACACAATTTAACAGTTTCTAGAAGTTTTCTGAAGGTTTGAGAAATTTTACATGCTCATAAATATATGCAACTCAAAATAATTGCAGATTGTGGGACATCAGATATTACATAAAATGAGATCAAAATAAAAATTCACTTGCATAGCTGACGTTGAGGCACCTAATCTGCAGATTTACTAGTATTTCACGATCCAATACTCATTTTTGCACAAATCCATACAATTTAACTGTTCACCCATACAATCGTACAATGTACAGCCAAACTGTACAAGTTGGCCATTATGATCTATAAAAATCTATGAAGTTCTGAAATGTTTATACATTTTGCTTAACCTTTAATTAGTTATTTATTAAAATGTTATATTCATTTATAGGTCTCTTCTCAAACAATTATTCGAGAAAAATTACTATAAAGAAAACTTTCATATTTTTTTCACCCCTACTTATAAAACCTAAGAAATTGTGAAAAAAAAAAAAACATGCAAAATACACATGTAAATATGGTATATTAATTATAATGCATATAACCATTACACTTTGAAAACCTACCATTGTTTATTTAACTCCGGATCTGTCAGAACAAGAGCAGCTATTCTTGCACCATGTATAGGTGGATTAGAATATGTTGGCCTAATAATAATTTTTATTTGTGATAACACTCTCTGAGCTTCATCTTTTGAATCACAAACCATTGTAAAAGCTCCAACTCTTTCACCTAAAATTCAAAATTTATATGAACATTTTCGTTGTTGAAAACCTTAGAAGGAAATACTTTTAATCAGTTTTTTAAAAAATCTCTGAGTATACAGAAAAAAAAAAAGATTTTGAATTAATAGTCTTATGACACAAAGTTTTCTTAATGGTCTCATTTATCTTATTAACCTTGTATTTTCATTTAAAAAAACACAAAATAAACTGAAACACTTTAGTAATAACAGATTTTACAGTTTAAACACATAAAATATAAATGATATTGCACCGAATTGTTTTTGCATTGTTTTTGTTATGTGCATAGTATACATACAAAAAAGAAAATTTGTAAAGTATTTTCTTAATACAATTACAAAAATAAAACATAGCTTAACATTTAAATAGATAATTATTTTTGGAACAACTTTTATAAAAGGTGAATTATTAATTGTCTGATTTCTTTTAAATCTTTCTAATAATGGACAAATGATTTTCAGCAGCAAGAAGCTTGAATTTTTCATAAAAACATATTTAATGGAAAAATCAATAACTCATCTCTAAAAATAAAGCTTAAAGATCTAAGAAAAACAAATCACAAACTGCTTTAATATAATATTATATTAAAAACAAGTATTTATATTAGAGTAATGTCAGAATTCTTTTGAATTTTTAAAAAAATTTCTCTCTTTTTTTATTGTATTAACTGAAATATAGAAAATTTCAAATGTAATTTTATGTTTTTCTTATATCATTGCACAACATGTTTCCCTTTCAATAAAGCACATTTGTTGCAGGATTATAATTTACAAGTGGATAGAAGCACTTACACGATAAATGAACAATTCACTTTTAATTTCCATCAGACTCAATGATACAAATTTACCAAAGTTAGGACATGCACAAATGTCCAGTTAAAGATATTGTTTTTTTAGACAGGCATTGTCTTAACATTGTCTTAACTAAAAAAATTTAATTTTACATTTTTTTTTTTTTTTTGGGGGGGGGGGGGGGTGATGGCCTGCAGGAGATATATTATAAATATTTTCTTGGAATAACTATTTTGAGTACACTATGCCAAAATTTTAAAAACTGTACCATACATAAATATATCAGACTGAGAAAGTAGGACTTTTCACCAATTATATCACAAACAAATATCTAAGAAAAATCAACGAGCAGCAATCTAATCCTCATTAGCTTCATGTTTATTTTAATTTGAAAAATTAATGGTTGATATTTAAGAAAGAATATAATAGTATAGGAAATGTCAGCATGATCATCAGGATTTATAAAGATTTAACCCTTCACACTCTTGATCTAATTTATTAAGATTTACAACAACAAAATTCTTTGAAATATGAGAACCTTTTACCACCCACACCCTCCAAAAAGAAAACCTATCAACTATAGTGAAACTTCCATTTAACGAAGTCTCATCTTTACACTTAAACACTTTGTTATGAAGAAAATTCGTTAAATAGAAAACAGCTTAAATTTATGAAACTTTTATACACACAACCTACATAAAATGATGAAATTTGAAAAGAAACGCCCCAAGGAGCGTTAACATTAGCTTGGAAGTTTTGTCTTGTGATATGTCAAAGTTCGATCTTCGATATTGCCGACCCAAGCAGGAAGAGTTCTAGCACAAAAACAACAATTAGTTGTATACACATAATCATTTGTAAACACATAACCCACATAAAATGGAAAGTACACATAAAATAGAAACATTTGAAAAATATATTTTAATTCGAGCAGTCCTTTTTTTATGCAATGTAGATATTAGAATAATTTAATTACAATATTATTTACAAAAAACACATAACAAAGAGAAGTAAGCAAAAACCGAAGCGTTCCTTTTCTTTTTGTGATTAAATGTGTGTTTTGATTAAATGATTCAAATGTGTTCATTTTCATACAGTCCACTGAAATAAATTCATACACCCATCGCAACAGCAAGCTCTCCGTTTGAATGCTGTACACGCACGAAAGTGGAAAAAACTTCGTTATATAGAATAAGTTTTTCGTAATATGGAGATTAATTTACATATTAATGATGTTCAAAGTCAAGGTTCTGCAAAAAATTTCGTTAAGTAGAAAACTTTGTTAAATAGGGACTTCGTTAAAGGGAAGTTCCACTGTATCTGTGAGGCGATTTTCAAAAGTTAATTTATCCCTCAGTGTTTCCTTTGGACAAAAATTTGAAAAGTTATTCACACGTAATTTATAAAGACTATTGTTTGCACACTCAGAAATAGAGTTATTGTATGTCATGTATGAAAAAATCTACAGTATATAACAGTAGCACTTTCATATTTATTTTAAACTAGCTGACCTACCGGCATTGCCCAGGCGCGTGATAACTTTAAATAAACCTCAAATTTGAATTATTTTATATCTTTAACCCAATTTTGTATGAATTTTTATTTTTAATGATAAAATAACGAAAGAATACTGATAGTTAAATGTTCTTGTAAGAAAATATTTTCTTTATTACACATAGGGTCATTTTATAGTTTAAAAAAGTGGTTTTCATTGACCAAACTCTTTGAAATGGTTATAAATATAATGGTTTTACAGCCCGTGTAAAAATTACGTCAGAAATATTGTTATCCAATTGCAAAATACATGTTTTCATCTCGCTTTTTTTGGTTTTTGCTTCGGATCCGTTAACATAAAAAAACAGTTTCCATCATCCAAACTCTCTGAAATTTTAGTAGTTTATAAATATAATAACCTGTTTTCGTCGAAAATTTCTCACATTTTTTAAAAAATATTTATTTTTGTCCGAATGTTTTGAAATTGTAGGTGATGTAAATCTAATCTACTGAGATGCTTTAAAAAGACTGTCGAAGTACAGACATTAAGTTACTTTTAGCATAAGAAAAAAAATAATCTCAGGAAGTGCGAAATGATCAGCGTTCGCCGGTGTTTTTGAAAGGGTTAAAATTCGTATTTATTAAAACCAATTATACCGTCGATTAGTAGAAAATTTTGGCTTCAAGAACATATTTTTAATGTTAATCTCTAAAATTGCGTCCTTGAAGGACGTTGCCGTAAAGGGGCAACATCCACCCCAAAAAAAAAAAAACTACCCTTTTTCAAAGAGTTATCAAGTTTTCTTTCAATTGATTGCAGTGTTTGAGACGTAAGAATATGATCTTTAAGAATATGTCTTTTGTTTTTAAATAAACTAAACAGTTTCATACATAAAAGTTAAAACAGAATGGCAAAATAAACGTATTCTTTATTCAAATGGCTCTTCATTATCTTTCGCTGCATAAATCGGGTTTTGGGCATGTGCTAACACCTCTGCCAATTCTGAAAGAAAGATATGAGCATTTCATGAGTTTTTAATTAATATCTATGCTAATTATCAAAATATTAAAATTCTGAGCCTCAAGTGCACCAGGACCTGCCTTGGACTACCTAAATCAAAATTTTAGGATCTCTAGTGGAGATAGATTTGGCTAGCCATCACACACAAAGCAAAACTTTCTTTTTTTAGTATAGATTAACATATTTTTTTTAAGGAAGGGAGAGGGACGTTACTAATTTCTTCAACTTTTAAATTTCTATAATAAACCACAGATTTTTACAATAAATTTTAATTTAATGCTATTTTATAGAAAAAGATAGATTTTTCATCATTTATTTAAAATATATGTTTGAATTATATGTGAATTATAAGCTGATAACTAGAAAAAAGTTTCTAAGTGCAAATGATTAAATTATTTGTTCACAAATGACAACAAATGATCTATTATACATAATAAATAAAACATGATAATCACAGCTTAATCTTTAGTGAATGTTTTAAATTACCATAAAGTCCCATATTTTTGGCAAAGGACTGAGATAAAGCTATACGATGACCATCCTCAATGAACATTCTTACAGGTTGAGCATCTTTATCACAATCACCAGAAGCAAAACCTTGATATGCCATGTCAAAAAATGCAAAGAGTTTACGAGCCTGAAAAAATAAACTATTTTTAATATTTCTTACACAGAAAATGATTATTAAATTCGTACAAAAATTTTAAAGGAAACATTGGAATTCTTAAAAATATCCATAGAAAATTTGCTAAACTTAATATCTGCTTGAGGAAAATTCTTCCAAGAGATTAAATCTAAAGATTTTCTCTGAAAATCAAACATTAATTCATTACTTTTCAGAGAAAACATTTAATTTTCAAAATACAGCATTTTTATGTATTTTTGGAAACATGTCAATATTTTATCCAAAATCTTACAAGGGAACCACTGTTGGTGCAGCTCGCACCTACCATTGAGACCTGGGCATTTTAAAGCCCTATATTATGAAGTTTGAGAGTTGATCATTTTTTTCTGTTAAATCATTTTTGATTTTACAGCATCATAACTTTCTGAAAATGCAATTTTGAGACTACTTATCAGACTATATTAACATAGAAGTTTTTTTGAAAAAAGTGCCTTAAAATACAAATTAGTCAATAATAAGTAAAAAATATTGAAAAAAGTTAAAAAATTTCTTCAAGAACCTACAAATTTCATTTTGAAAAAATATAACATAATTGCATTTTTGGCGGCATGAAATTGACTTGATTCATTACCGTAGAATTTTTCACGGCAACCCTGAACGAATGTCATAGTCGTCTGGTGTGTGTGAGTCGTGGTTTTGATTTGTATCACCGTATTTGGTGACTTAACGCACTTTTGGCATGAAATTAACAATTAAAAATCCAATTATAAAAAAATCTTATAAAAAATATATATATATATAAAATATGATTTTAACAGAGAAGTTGTGTCAGTTCTCTAACTGTTATGTATAGGGCTACAAAATATACCAAGCGTTGATGGTAGGTGAGAGCTGCAGCAAAAGTAGTTCCCTTGTTAGCATGTTTTATAATAAAAGTTGGCCTCTCTGTTAAAAGAAAACAAGCCACACTTAAAAAAAAATTAATAAAATCATGTTAAACAATTGTCCAATTTAAATTGTACTATTCTCAAGAAATAGGATACAAACTATCAAGACAAAAGAGTAATAATAATAAAAGTAGTCAAGTTGGAAATTGTATGTTAAATGTGACAAATGAGGTGCGTTCATTTTGTGCTATAACTAATTTTACAATGTAAAAAAATCATCATTATTTCAGTGAAATAAATTATATCGTCTGCTATGAGCAAAATGAGGATGCTTTTTTTTTATTACGTATGCCATGTTTACAGATGAGATTTTTTTTTTTTTTTTTTTACACCAGACAGTGCTGTAAAATTCACCATGGAGAATGTGCTTTGCGAATGATTACCTCCATGTTTTAGTATTTCTATGACTCACGATGAATGAATCTTTTGTTCATTTACTTTAATGGATTGAGATATTTGGCTGTTAACCTAATTTTCACTGAAGTTACTCAGAATCTATACATCTTTTAATGTAACTTATCTCTCAAGCAAACAATTTTTTTGAACGAGCTTTCTAAAAATGTAACTTTTATGTAATTTTATTCGAAAAAATAATTTTGAATAAAAAGGGCCGGTTGGCATATGGAAAAAGATGTGGTTAGCCCGTAAGTGTTTTCCTCAGTCACATGACTTGCATTTTTTACTATATATATTACATATGATAGGATTTAATAGAATTAATATCTTTTTAAGTTCCGACTCTATTTTCATAAAATTTGAAAGGACTCAACAAAATTCTGCAGCGATTATATATATTCAATTTCAAACCATTTGGTTGGGTAGTTTATGTGCTGTTATATGCAGACAGACAGACCAGACGACAACTATAGGTGCTACATATTTATATAAATTATGAACGCACCTAAAAAGCACCAAAATAGAAGTAAGGTATGCTTCTTGAAATCCTCAAATGGGAGAATTAGAAAGTAATCATTATAAACCTTAAAATAGTACTTATATAGCTTTAAAAACTTTTTTGTTTTGTAATTTTTTTTTTTAATCAATGTTTAAATGCACGGATCGATATAATTAATTGTATCATAATAGAATGCGCTTTAAAATGTATTTAAAAAGCTATTGGAAAAAATTTAACAATTCTTTCTTTATGATAGAGAAATTCAAAGATTATAATTTTTTTAATAATAATGATACGAACCTTAATTACTTTAGACATTTCTTTCCACTGTTCAGGCTGTAATAAAAATTAAAGTTTCAATAAAGGAAAAAACTTTCAAAAATATTTCTGACAGTAAAAGAATGACATAATTAGGAACAAAGAAAATTGAATATGCTTTGATTATATTAAAAAAAAAAAATCTCATAAAACTATTCCATGTTTCATTTAACATTTTCAAAAAATACTTTATATTGAAAAAAATTTATTACACAACATTTGCACGGCATCGTTTAAATAAAATAAAATTTATGTGAAACAGTAATGTGTAAAAAGTTTTTTTTTTTTTTTTTAGCACAACACAACTATTGTATTATTACTGTTGGCATTTTTAAAGAAAACTAACTAAATTTAAAATATTTTTTGATGTTATTGCAATTTTTAAAAAAACATATCTTTAAAAATGCTTGCTTTTCATTCTATCGTCATAATTTGGCTGGCACAATAGTTTTTCAATTTCACTTACAAGTAAAAGAGTTAAGCTGTATTGTATTGAAGCTAAGAAACTGAAATAACTTTATCATTGTAAAACAATATTACAATATACTGAAGATGTCGATAAGACTACTGAATCGCACTACCATTTCATTACAGTTTGACATTACTATGTGATTGAAGTTCGGCAAATCTTTTCTCTTAAATTTCTATGTAGCTTTTAGGCAATTTCAATTTTATCCGATTGTTTAAATTCCATGCATATTTATCTGAGAAAATTATATTTAGATTTTTTTTTTTTTTACCCAAAATTTTAAAGACTATTGAGTTAACTAAGAAAAAGAAGATTGCTTGTCAAATTCTATTTAAGATTGTATAAATTGATGACTAATTATTTTTTTTCCATTTAGTCTACAAATAGATTTAATGTCAGTTATCTGGAGTTTTAAATAATACATACTTTAGGATCAACACCAGTTGGATTATGAGCGCAAGCATGAAGCAAAATAACAGAATGTTCTGGAATTTTCTGAAAAACACAAAATTCATTAAGTATTATAACAAATTTATATTGCAGATTAAAATATACACAATTAACACAAAATAAATATTTACAGCTATGTCTTGAAGGGCTCCATTAAAGTCAAAACCACATGTTTTAGGGTCATAGTATCTGTACTGTTTTACAGCAAAACCACATCTCCTAATAATAAATAGTAAATTGTAATGAAGTGATAAAACATTGGATCACACATACTAAAATCTGAAATACTTAAAAACATGGGCTATTTTCCCCCTCCTAAAAGGGAAAAGGTGGAAGCACAAAGCAGCAATTATGAACTATATCAAATTTATATAGAATTTTTCACAAGTTCAATTCTGGCTGTGGACTGAACCAGGTTCACCCGACCTTTCATCTCTTCAGGGTCGATAAAACAAATACCAAGCTTGCTTGGGAACTTGCTTGGACTAAGGGTCCTGCATTAGGCTGACCACCTGGCCGGGACATATGATGCATAACACCTCAGGACCTATGGTCAAGAAAACAAGGCCGGGCACTGTGGATCAGGATTCTTAATAGATTGTAGCGCCGCAAGTTTATTTTAGTTAATATAGAATTATATTGCAGTTTTATTATTGTCAAATAGGAAAAACCCTAAATTGTTAGAAAGTAAATCATAAAAATTATTAAATTACAAAAATATAATTACGTCTGAATCTATTTAAAAAAAATAAAGCACCTGAAATTGGACAGAAAAAAAATATTTTCTTGTGATTTAATATGTTGTTTATTAAATGTCTTATTAATTATAAAAATAATACAATTTTAAATTATGTAATTATTAAAATGCTTAAAATGAGGTAAAGTTTTTGGGTCAATAAATAAATTTCTGAAAAAAAAAATCTTAAAAATTTTAATTTTTACACGGTCCTTGGGTTTTTTAAAGTTAAAATAAAATATTTACATACACAAACATGTAAAACATAAATAGCTCCATACTTTTATGACTAAAACTGAATAGTAATCACCTAAAGTTGAAACATCTTTACTACTGGAAATGGATGAAGTTGTACAAAGTTATTTTTGAGTCAATAAGAAATCAATTGTTAGGAGCAACATTTACATGATAATGTAATTATTCATGTAATCAAATAAATGATAACTGTTTGTCCTAGCTGCACATGTAAAAAAGATAAAATACCTTGTGCTAAATTTCATAAATTAAAAAGAATTAAACATTAGGAAAGTGAACAGCCTCATTTACTTACAAAAGGAAACAATTTGTAAAATGCAATTATGCTCAATAATCTAAAAATTTTACAAAAAAGTAAAATTTTGCACCTTTTCAAGTAAAATATAAAGCTTCCATAAAATATTACAACAGACCTAACACTTTAACAAGGAGGTTTGTCTCAAATTATCCACATGTAAAATCTAGAATAGATAGAACAAAGGCTACAGATTAAATTTTAAGAGATTGTTTTGGAAAGGGAGGGAAAAGATTTTGGCAAAAAGTGATGTTTCCAGATGAAAATTAATTTCCTTTCGTTGCAAATATAAATATTTATTATCTCTTTACAATACAGTAGAAAGTCTCAAATTCGGATGCCTGAAATTTGCAATTCTCCAAAATCTGAACGTTTTGCTAGGGAAGGGGGGGGGGGGGGAGGAAATTGCAGCAAAACTAAAACTTCAAAAACCACAGAACAAAATCTATCCATATATTTTTCTTACGTGGCGTGGAAATAAGGCTGAATTTCTAGATTATAGTTTGGCAACAACTGTAGTTGCCAGAATATCCAATATGGCGGCCAGTGTAAGAGCAGTGAAATTCTAACTAGCAATTATTAAAAATAAAACATGTGCGTAATCCAAAGTATTTGAGATGATCGCTCATTTTAATTTATGAGTAATATCGTTAATTTCAATTGAATTCTCAACTCTTATTTAGAATTTATTTACGAATTTTACTCACTGAAAGTCGGAGAAAATAAAACTATCAACTGTTTAGATTGCACCTGCCGCCATCTGTTGCTGTCTTGATGAAGTAAAAAATAATTTCCATAGCCTACGATAATGCGTGACGCAGCGGAGCGTCACGGATGATCATAGGCTACATAATTTCTTTTGAAAAATCTAATCAATTAGAACAGTAAAATGTCAAATGAAATTTAAACAATGATTGATGATATATATAAACTATCTTCCTATCACGTAGTGTTTTTTTTAATTAATTTAAGCCATGCTGGACAACAGAGCTGTATAATATAGATGCACACCATGGGTGGAAAATTTTCTGCAAAATTCAAACTTTGCAGAAAAATACTTTTAAAAAAACTCAATTTTTGTTTCCGCATTTAATTTTCTTTTAAGATACCAAAAAATAAAAAAAAGATTCCTCAATTTTATGTATAATTTAAATGTACAATTGTTTGCACATAATTCAAAGTTTAAAGATGCAAAACTTTGTTGTGACAGATTACAGACGCTTGCAGAAATATTAAGGATTGGGCTGTTCTAAATGCATCGACAAAATATTTGATAAGAAATTCAGCTCTTGCTATCATGGATTTTTAGCTTTATTATTTTTTTAACTAAAATAATTATTCATTAATTAATATTAATTTTAAATTTAAATGGTAATTATTTAAACTATTGTTTATAGTTCATATCATCAAAATAATATAACACGTAATTTTATTAAACATTAAATTAATTTGCAGAAAGTTTTTTACTCAATATTTATGTGCGCAGAAAGTTTTTGGTTTTATAAAATATTCATGATTAAAATATTCATGACTGATAAACAACCTTTCATGATTCCCAAAAGTAAAAACACTTAGAATATGAAAAAAAATGGTCTGAATTATTAGCCTCCTGAATTTAATTTACTAAATTCAAAAGAAATTATTTTCTTACATTTTAGATGTATTTCTGTCAAAATTTTATTTTTAAAAAATCATTTTAAGCTATTATGAGGCTTATTAAACTATTAAGTAATAGTCTGGATAGTTTAATGATTCTTCAAGAGAAAATATCAGATATTGTCTGTGAAATTAATTAAAACATTTGATGCAGACGCAATATTTATGTACAATATCAAATTGATATCAGCAGTAAAAACTAAAAATGCCTATAATTATTGTAGATGTGTAATATTATATGTAACAAAAGACTTTAATCACTATCTTGTTTCATCAATCATTATTTACATATAAAAATCACTTAGTTAAATGTTTGGGTTACTTGGAATATATACCTTGTATTAAACATTGTTTTAACCTCTTTAGGTTAGAATTTTTAATTTGGGAAGGGATGGGGTATTACTTTTTAGTTTAAATTTTTTAAAGTAACTACTTAAAAAATAAAAGTTAAGTTTCATAGAAAATTGAATGAATATGCTAGAAGATATTGAGAGCTATTAATAAAATATTCTTTAGAAAAAAAATATTTAAAAAAAGATATATTTAAAAAATAGAATGACTATTGCAACAGATTTAAATGGATATCGCAACTTTTTGCCTTTTCTTTTCTAAGTGCTCGCCACTCTCCCTTACCCCCCCCCCCCCAAAAAAAAAAAAAAAAATATATATATATATATATATAATTTGCAAAAACAATTACACATTTGACTATGAAAGGATAAGTTTTCCTTCTTATTAATATAAACATTGAATTGAATGTGCATTTTTCATAATATTGTCATGTAGCCAGTTGCTTTTAGCTCATATTTTTGCAGACTACTATAAATATAAAATGAAACATTTTGGTACTGGAACATTTACAAGTGAACTGCTGGTCGCAATATACAAATTATTTAATTATATTATCAATAATAATACAGTCTTAAATAACTTACTTAAAAAGAGGTATATGGTTTCCCCAAGTTGGAGTAGGCATATAAATTTCTTTGTTTCCTTTCAGAAAATCACTCTGTATATAAAATTAAATAGTATAAAATTAATTTAAATAGTTGTAAACATAAAATCACTTGATTATATAAAAGTTAAATAAAAATTATAATTATTATATAAAAGATAGACTTTGAAATAATTTATATAGAAAAATAGTCTATCGCTATTAAGATTTTAAATTATAACCAAATATAAAAATTTTGGAATGTAAAAGAAAAAAAAAATTTAGTGTTTATACACACACACATATCAGTATATTCCATTAGATTTGAAAGATAAAATGTCTAACCGGTTAATAACTGGTTAGAATATTGCTTTAAAAGAAAAATCTTTATAAATAAAAAAATAAATAAAACACTTCATTGTGTGTAATCTATTATACACATAATGAAATAAGTATAATTAATTACAAAATTTTTAAACCTAAATTTTAACTAATTTTAAATTAATTTTAGTAATAATTCAATATAACTGAAGTTAAATAAAAATGCAAATGATAAATTCAAATGAAAATAAAAATGAAGTTTTATAAATGTAATATAAATGACATACGATGAAAAATTATAATTTTCTAGAAGGTAAAAAAAATTAAAACATCTTTAATTACAAAAAATACATTATAGAAATGAAATTTACAAATGCAAATATTCAACAAATACTTTTAAAAATTAAATTTTAGACTTTGTCAAACAAACATGATGTGAAGGCATAATTTATAAAAGCTAAACTTCTCTTTCAAAAACAGATCTACTTTACATGCTCCACATGCACACGAAAGTTATCTGTTCAATGTTGGATAAAGGCAAACTTTTCAGCTTTCATAAATTGGTCATCCAAAGATGTCCAAATACTGTCAAACTCTGTTATAAAAAGGATGATGCCACCAATGTATTTGTTTGTTATAGCTAAGTTCTCACAATAAATGAGATCATGTTTTATTCTCTATACAAATAACAGAATACATGAAAGTTTGATTAAAGAGGTAAAAACAACTTATATAGTATAGTCACTTGTAGAGGTAATTTTATGTTCTTTAATTAAAAGTACGGAAATAAATTATTAATTAGAATTCAGTGTTTAATTTTATTCTCATAATATTTGGTTGATTAAGTAAATGAACGAAAATATACAATACAAAAAGATAAGAAATCACTCTTACTATTTATTTATTATTAGCAGATGAAGAAAAAGTTATTGTATTCTGAATTTATCTAAGCTCGATGTACAGAAACATCACTTGGCCACTTTTGATTCGAATCAGTTTTTAAATTTTAAGCAACAATCCAAATCAACTGCACATGTAAAGTAAATTATTTCATATTTATCTGCATCATAGTCATCTTTATTTTTGGGATTGATGTATATGCACTTTAAAATGAAATGTTTCTTTGAAAGAATCATTCCTTAAAAACATGACTTTTCTGAGATTGCAGGTTTTTGGCTTGTTATATCTAAAGCTTACATTAAAATAACTAAGTTTCTTGCGACGTATTTTTATATAGAACTAACCGTTTTCTGATTCATATCATTACATGATGTCAAAAACTGCTTTCTGCACATAAAGCTCTCATCCCTGTGAAAATAGTTTCACAAGAACAGAAGATTATTAAATGTTGCTTCAACAATAACACACACAAAAAAAAAAGCCTAATAATAAAAAAAACTAAGCAAATTATTGATATCGGAAATCAAATTTGCCACAAAGCTTATTTTGAATCTCTTTCACCTTATAGCAGAAAGAAAAATATTTTTATTACAACAGTAACGTCTAAAAATTTCAAGCCTACACCAAAAAAGTACAATGTCAGTTAAAATACTATTAAGGGGCTACTTCACTGGCTCTCCCAGACAGAGCAGCTAATGTTATTTCAATGGGAGAAATTTAGAAGTGTCATCTTTTCGCATTTTGCTCGAATTTAGTAATTTTTGTAGCTTTCAAAACCTGTACATTTAAATTATGCATGCTCCTTTCAAATTTTATTTTATTATTTTTTTTTTAATGTGATATAAGTGCGTTATTTTGAAGATTCATGTTTAGTGTCTTATCGCGAAAAATCTGTTTGACATTTTAAAATTTGGTAAAGACACAATCGTAGCCTGATTATTTAGCTTTCCAAAAATGCTTTTTATTTCGATTTTAAAAAAAATTTAATCGATGCTACAATCCTAAAAAAATTGTACTGCCTTTTTTAAAACAGCCGAAAACAGTAAAATGACCGCCCCAAACAAGTTACCTCCCTTTCTTTCCGGGAACTCAACGGGAAGTCAAACGGGAAAAATCTTCATTGAGCGATAAGAAAGACCACCTAATGTGTGAAATTTTGCCTTTGGCTATCAGTATGCAACTTCTAAAGCTGCAAATTTCATTTTAAGAGCAGAGAAGAAAGTTTAAAAAATGGTATTTTGAAATGATGTAAATAGATGCTGATTATTTGTTTTACTAGGCATCATACAGATTTTTAAAAAACGTTATTGATTTGGGATCAATAAAGATTTTTTTTCACCTCTCACCTTGAAGTTTAATACCCGATATATTTTTTAATTGCCTACAATAGTAAAATGAAAAAGCGTTTATTTGCTAAACAAAAATACTAGAACTATCATTTATTCACTCTTTCTCGGGAAAAAACAAACATACAGTGGCAAGTGTCATTAAAATGAATAGATAGACAATAGACATATCCAGCGAATAAATACAGTTGTATTTAAATTTTCTACAATACCTTTTTTCTATTATTTATTACATAACTCTTACTGAGTTAGTTTTAACGTTTCTTTCGAAAATATTAAATATTTATGCGGTAGATTAACTAAAAAATAACTATTGTATAGCTTTATTATTAAAATTTGTTACACTAATTTAAAACTCAGAAATGATGAGATTATACGGGTTCTCTTTTTTTCGGTAAATTTCGTGATTCTCCTTTCACAAATGAAACATTTTAAAATTATACTTCAAAGATAAACAAGTTGGAAATTGTACGTCAAACGTTACAAACGAGGTGCGTTCGTACGCACGTTTTAGAATTAAATTCATGATATCCCATGCGTAGAACGGGTTAAACAGCTAGTTAAGTATATATTTTATGACACTGTTCATACAAATATCTTAACTAGTTATATAAATATTCAGATATATATGTATCAGCTAGTTATATAAATATTCAGATCTTGATGATTTTTTATTCTGTGAAATGAATTATATCGTCTGCAGATTAATTTCTGTCATAAAATAAGCATCTCGGTCGCTTGACGATTTAACATCCATCGGAAGCTCCTATAACAAAAAAGCACCGATTTAAAAAAAAAAATTCAAATTTCTTAATAAATATTTTTATTAATATCTCCTAAAGTTTTGATTCGATTTTAATAAAATTTGAAATGTCTCGACAAAATTCTGCAAAGATAATATATTTTAAATTGCAAACCATTTGGTTGGGTAGTTTTTGAGTTGTTATATGCGGACAGACAGACAGACGGACAGACAGACGGACGGACCAAACGACGACTATAGGTGCTACGTATTTATATAATTACGAACGCACCTAAAAACAAAACAAACAAAAAAAACATATTTCAGTGCGATTTATAATTAGTTACTATAAATAAAGCATTATTTATTTTACATGTAAGAATTTAAATAAATGTGTCAGTAATCAATTTTTTGTCAGACGTATATTTTGTTTAAAGCTGTTTTCAAATCCAGAGGACTTACTTTCTGACACATTTCAGAATTCATTTTTCTTCGGAACCACATGAAATTGGCACTTGTTCTTATTCAGAAACTATGCAATCGAATAGAGTTTTCCATTTTTTTGGTAAAGGCAAAAGTCTTTCAGAAAATACTATCGAATTCGGCGTTTTGAACCGATTTCCTGATGCGACAGACCGGAAAAGAAGAAAAACCTGTCGCCAGATGACAAAAATCGCTTATAAATCAATAAGTAACTTGTTTATCAAAACATGGAAAACGTATTCGATTTCAAATCGCTTTAATAGTCAGGCCTGCCAATTTATGTTTAAAAGAAAGTTTCGCGTTTGTTGAGCAGATAATTTGAGAACCACCTCAAAGTTTGTGAAAATTTCTACATTTCAAACAAGCGTTATAAATGCTCACTCCTCCATATGTAACAAATGTTTTTGGCTTTCTCAAATCCAAACTGACTACTTTATGACATATTATTTAATTCGTTTTTGTTTGGAAAAAAAAATGGAAACTCATTTCTATTCCAAATCGCTTCAATAGTCAGGCCTGCCAATTTTATGCTTTTGTGTTTAAAAATGAGTGTGCAGGGCTTGACAAATGCGGTCGCAAGATCGCATCTGATCATCAAGATTATTTTGGCATAGTTTTGTTTTAGCAATGTTTTTCCTATAAATAACATAATAACAGTTCAGTTATTTTGTAAACGTAATTGCCGAAACGTCAGTGAAGGCTCTCTGTTGAGACCCGAAAAGTCTCTTTGTCTGTCTGTCTGTCTGTTCCGCGATAACTGCCGCAAAAAGGGTCCGATTAGGTTGATTTTTGGTGGGTATATTGGCGAGGTACCCGGAATTAGCTGTATAGTTTTTGGTTCATTCGTTCGAAAAATATAGAACATTTTATTTTAAGTCATAATGCTTTTCTATGGGAAGTCAGACGATTTTTTTAATTTTAACATTCCGCGAAAAAAAAATCACGCATTGGGATAATTGTAAATGCTAAATTATGGATATTAAATTTACGAAATGAATATCTTAATTTAATTTGATCGCTTTGAAAATTTCCCAATATATTTATTAGAATTTCTAAAGTAATTGTATAAATTATTGGGAAATTTTACGCATTAATTTGAAAGATATGAAAATTTTAATTTCTCATTTTTTACAAAAAATTCCAATGTATTTTCTTTCTCTCTTTCATTAAATGGTTGCTAAGCAACTATATTTCAAAGAATATCAACAAAGGAAAATTCAAGTAAATTATTTTGTCGCGAAATGTTATTAACAAAATAGCTAATTTTCGGGTGATTTAATTTTTTAATGTGTTTTTTCTAATGAAATAGATGAGAATTTATTTTAACTACTAAAGAAAGGTGACCAAATCGGCTTTCCAAACGAAAAATATAAAAACGTTGAATGTGAAAATGGAATACAAGTCTCATAAGAGAAATTTATATTTGTATAAGCATATTTAATACACGGAATTTTATTCAATTTCAGCAACATATGATATTTAGTGGTTGAAAAATAAGTATTCTTTTAAGGATAGGATAAAACCTCCTGTACAAAGAGATGGTTATTCTAATGAAATTAAAATAGTAAATACATTCAGACATATACTGAAGAAATGAAATAGCACAATTACGGAAATTTAGGATATATAATTAAAGCGACAACGGAGGGTTCAGCGGTGTTCCACCCCCCTGAAGTAATGTAGTTATTCTGAAAAAATACACTAATAAATAGTTTATCATATCATTGCATAACATTGTGTTTAATGCGATACTTTTAAAATTTCTGGAACTTTCGATAAATTTTACATTCTTATAAATGTATAAATAACTTTAAAAAATTGAATTTTAGGATATCCAATATTATGCAGATAATGTTAAAAATTAGTGAGATCAATGAACAATGATTTGTGGAGCTGACGTTGAGGCCTCCGATCTGTATATTTACTAGTTATTATTATTATTATTATTATTATTATTATTATTATTATTTTATTATTATTTTCTTTTTGAAAATAAATGATGAGGGAGGTTTGGGTGGGGCGATATTTCTTTTTCCTTTTTTACTGGCGACTAGATTTTATTACTGGGTACAAATTTGATGAAATATGTAAAACCCCGATGTGTGTGTGTGTATATATATATATATATATATATGATTAAAATGAAATCACATTACGTGAAAATCAAAGGAAAATATATTGTAAAATTTAAAAACAATAAAATGAAAGTGTAAAATGAAAAACTATGAATATCTTATGGATTCATCAGAGGAGTTTCATAAGAATAATTCATTGTAAACATATGTTAATTCGTCGAATATTGTCAAGCATAAAAAATGATAATATAAGCTCCTTATAACATATCGGAAAAACCCTGAGATGTGAAAAGAATAAGACATCTACTATATATATATATATATGGTTTAATGGTTATTATTTACAAAAGTTTTATTATATATATATATATATATATATATATATATATTATATCATTTGATTTTGTAATCTAAGTAATGCATTTGAATGTAAACAGAGTTACTGATTAATTCTTTTTATTTATTGTTTTGGTTTTGAAAATCTCAGAATTGTAAAGGAAATTAATTTTTAATATAAAAATATTTACATTTTGATAATCTTTTAAATTACAAAAATTCTTTCAGTGTACAACATTTTAAGTACTATTTGCAAGTCTAAAGATGTTTTATTTCTTTTATATGAAGAAAGTGTCAATTCTTAGAATTTACTAATAATATTTTAAATAGTCTAATTGATTTTGAAAAGAGTAGTAAGTATGCTTTTGTGCGCGCAAATTGTGCAAATAAAATTTGTAGTATCTTTATATCACTCGTATATTTTTTATATTATGTATATATCATTGAAATCATTAATAAACAGGGTATTTATTCTCTTTTGTGTCGTGTAATCGTTAGTGTAGTATGTGAACAATCAATAAAATAGTTTTGATAATCACAATTTGCGTATTTTTTTATGTATATATGATTCTTTAAATTTTTTTGATAAGCTTGAAATTTCATACTTTTTCAATAAAATTCAGTGTTGAACAAATTTTTTTCTTTGTTATTCTATATTAGTATTTCTATTTATTCTTTTTTACATTTATTCCGTTCACGGAAATTGATTTAAGTTTTCGTGTCGAAGAAAACTTTTAAAATGATTATATTAGTGAATATTTTTGAGGAAATTTGTTAATTAACATATCACTTTTGATATGATTTTTATTTGATTGAAATAATCTAAAAATCAACATAATTATGTTTCTATTCCAAAACCCTTCACATCTTTGAAAACAAATTGAAGTTATATGATATTTAAAAGAGAAATTAAAACGTGGTGGAGAATAAAGGTTCAAAAATGAAGAAAATAAGTAGAAAAAAAAAAAAAACCTTTAACCATCATATATGTATTGTATTTTTATTTCGCAGTGCTACACTTTTAGTAGCTGTAAATCTATCAACAATATCAAAATGTTTATCATGCTTCAAAGACTATAAATAAAGGGACTATAAACAAAGACTATAAAAATAATTATACTATTCTTTAACACTTTATGCCCCAACAGTACTTTAAAGTATCATTGAAAAAAACTTGTTATAAAATTCATTTAATACATCGATTAGTAGTAATACAGTATACAATGAGTTAAAGATACTTTCCTTTATCTTATTCCAAAAGCATTGTTGATTGCACAAAACAAAAATATATTTAAAAGGATGATTTCTATTTCATTTGCATCTTTTCAGCTTTCTTGATGCTGGAAGATGGTGAGTTAAAAGCTTCAGTTCTGAAAATTTTTTGTATTTATATTCTAATATTTGTACATTTCCCAATTCTATAAATTAAAAATATTTTTTTTTATTAAAAAATTTGAATGGAGATATAAATATTGCACGTAATTCCTACACATTTAGCTTTGGTTTATTAATTTTAATTGGCAAAATCCTTCTAAAATTGATTGAATGATTATGTAAATCCTCTAACGTGGTTTCAAAAATTCACGAAAAATACTTTAGAAGATGAAATTTTCATGAATTCATATTTTGGGACATAAAGTATTAAAAATAGTTTCAAATCATCATTATTCTACGAATAAATTATCTGTACGTTTTACAAAGATTGTTGCCAACGGCTGATACAAGGAAGTGGTCATGGGTTCATGACCGCCCCCTTGAACAAAGAAAACTTCTAAAGAATATTTTAAAAATATATATTAAATTCTTTTAAATTTTCCCCTTGCTCAACTAAGAGAATCTTTCCGACCGTCTAAAGCTCTACTCAAATCCAAATTAGGCAATTTCTGAAAGATCCATGAAATCATTTTTAATACCAGATGCAAGACAATTACAAGTGCACGTATTCAGAACAAATATAATTGAATAGCGTTTTCCATTTTTTGATAAAGGCAAAGAAACTTTCGGGGAAATATCTGTAAAACAGGTGTTTTAATCTGAATTTCAGGCCACATCAGCCAATTGCTTCCTCATGACGGCATTTCTGTAACTGCCAAGTCTTAAAAATTGTCTTAAAATGCTCATTTTAGGGATGATTCTTTGCCTTTATAAAAAAAAAATGGGAAATTCTTCAATTTCTTGGCATCTCAATAAAATGTGTAAATTTTTCATTTTTACTAAGGAAAATAACTTTCTAAAAGTTTCAGAAAAGTAGCCATTTTGGATATGGCAACTGCCAGCCTTTAATATAAAAGCTGCTTATTAAAAGATGTGATCCCCCACCCCCCTTCCAAAAAAAAAAAAAAAAAAAAAAAAGGAGTTATGTCTCCCCGTCTAATTGCAGGGCTGGATCCGCCTTTGGTTGTTGCGTCGGGACACATTTTACTGATTTTTGCATGGATCGAGCCTTAAAGTTAGTGAAAATTTACGCATTTCAAACAAACATCACAAATGCTCGCTCACACATCCACATACATAAATGTTCTTAAAAATGTGGCAAACACTTCTGCACTAAAAACTTAGTAATTTCCGAATTACAGTGAATGAAACTATACGAAAACAATATATATAAAAAATATATTATTATTAATATCTGAAAAAGAATGTTTGAACTATTACTTTTTCATATGAAGTGAATGTTTAAAAGAGGAAATAAAATTTCTGATTCTATTGTTTCATTACAGTATTTAAAGCTGTTTTAAAAAAAAGAAATACGAAAACTCATGCATCAAGATATTAGGTTATATAAAACTTTCCAATACTTCCAATATACTTTAACAAATCTTTACCGTTTAATAAGATGAAAGATGATGTCTACGTAAATAAATTGGAATAAGCATAACATATTTAAAAACCCAATTTCAGGAATTACCAACAACATTAAAAAAAATATTCGAATTCTTTCGTGCATTCCTGTACATGATAAATAGATTTGTATATGTAATGCACGAGCAGGGAAGACCGAGCTATGCTCGGTAAAAATTAGCTTTGAGTTTAAATATCATGAACCATGACCAAAATGATCCACTAATAAAATTTTCCCGAACATGTGACCAAGCCAATTGTTTTCTCGTGCGCGAAAGTCTCAGGATATAAAAAATTCAGTCAAATGGTCTGAGCCGTTATATTTAGATGCAATTAGCTTGACCCTGACCCATGGTGACCTACTAATCGAAAATTCTTGAACATGTGACCTAGCCCAATGGTTTTCTGGTGCCCCAAAACGGTAAGATACAAAATTTCGTCAAAAACGTTAGAGCCATTTTTAAAATAAAGTTTGCATATATATATATATATATATATATATATATATATATATATATAACCACACACAAGATTTCCTCGTATTAGAATATATATAATAGAATGATAAAATTTTGTTTAGTTTGTAAACACATAGCGCAGTTTAAAATCCCCCTTCTGAAATTTCCGTCAATAAACGAAAATGTGATCGAGATATTTTGTGTATGATCTGTAGAATTTATACACACCACGTAATACACAAAAACTTAGTTAAATTTAAATAGCGCACCGCAACTGAAAACACACTTCCAGCAATTATTGTTAACAGACAGAACTTTAACAGAATTCTTTTGTGCTTATCTCTCAACAATGAAAATTATAACCTAGACTTTCAATGAAAGTATTTATCTGATCAGCAAAGTAAAAATGGTTTTACTCAAACAATTACAAAGAAAAGTGCATGGATGTTTCCACTTAAAATAATAATAATAAAATAAGCCTTATTAAAATTGTTGCATTAACCTGATATATATGTCTGGTTTTCTATGAAGCAAAAGATAGACAAATATTTATTCCACATTAAAGTTCAAATTAAGATTATTGGGCATTGTTTAAAATTGTAAAGCGGTCATTTTTAATTTAAAAATTTTAAAACAATGAGGCAATAATTTGGTAATTTTAATAATTGTAAGACAGGTGGCATGATATACAGAAAAAGATGATATTAAAAAAAATGTATGGAAAGCAATCAATTTTGAAGTAATATTTTAATTTCTTAAAAATCTTAATTTTCATTAGAAAAACAGTTACATTCAAAACATGTTAATTTGAAGTAAAAAAAAAAAAAAAGATGCTTACAAGAAAAGCAGCTCCAATATACAATGAACCAGTTCCAGAAATACCTTGTACAGTAGCATTCTGAAAAATAGAAAGAGATTAAATTAAAAGATAAAGTTTAACAGATTATTTTCTATTTAAAAAAGAGAGGAGAAGAAATGTAATCCAAGGTGAAATCTTTATTAAGAAAAGGTCAAATATCTTTTACAATATAGAATTTTCATATTATCTCATGTACTAAAAATATAATCTTTCACACATGCAATACTATTTGAATTAAAATCAACAATGCAATCTCATAAACAAGAAATTTAAAGAATTTGACATAAGATTTCCATTCATAAAAGTTTAAGGCTACTTAAATTCAAATGTCTTAAGTAATTAATGTTAATTGTTGGACACTTTTCAAATCCAAATGTTAGTAATTCAAATACTACTTCTTTAAGGGTTACTTAAAAAAATAAATAAATAAATAAATATATATATATATATATACTCTCACAATTAAAAAGCTCAGTTGTTACTGTTTAATATGCTTTTTTCTACTTTTGAAAAAGATTTAATAATAAATATGCACCGATAGTCATATGTTTTAAAAAGACCTTAAAATCAAAATGCATGCTGTCACTATAATCCAGAACTATCAAATGTCTAACTACATTTTCAATTACTTTTGCTTATAAATTGCAGAAAGTTTCAAATATAAAATCTAAAAAAATAAAATAAAATAAAATAAGATAAAAAAAAAACCTTTAAAGAATCATCACAAAACATAAAATAATATTTGAAACAGTTTTTTCTTGTTTCACGAAAGATTTTCTACATTTGATAGTTCTGCACTCTAACAGCAATATTGCAGAATTAGTATCTGACACAGTATTTTTCAATTACAGAATAAAAAAAGAAAAAATTATCATTCATTTATGTTTATGTATAATGAATGAGAAAGCACGAGTCACTTCTCCTACACAACTCTTAAAGAATACAGTTTTATAAATAGTCAAATTAGAAACTTCAGAGTCTATACTTGCTCTAACAACCCACTCTATCCCCCCCCCCCCCCTTTAAAAAAAGATTAAGCTGCATCCTTGTCTTCATTCTCATTCAAAAGATTATATTTAATTTTTTGCAAACAAAAATTACATACTATATGCATTTCTGTAAATTTCACTCTATCCAAACAAAATTTAAAGGGGGAAAAAATAAGTTATAATTCTTCACAATTTTTTAAAGATCACATGAAAGAAAATGTAGATTAAAGATCTGTAAATTCAGAAATATTGCAACAGCTATTTGATATTAAATATATTTTATGTGGATTGAAAATTTATAAAAAATTATATTTGACCATCCTATAAAATAAGATAAGTAAATTGTAAAAATTTGAAAGTTGAATTCTGATTAACTAATCACTATCCATATTTGTCAGTTTGTTGCATCTTATCCTCATTTGCTGGAAAAATGTGTTTTTCAAATACCTCAACATAAATGAATTCTGATTATTTCCCTTAGAAATAAGTAATGTCTACATATATTAATTTTTTTATAAGAATCTGATTATTGAAAAATAAGCTCGGCAATATTTCATTTTTGTTTTAGACACATTCTTCATTTATACACAAATTTATTTTAATCCTTAAATGATATGTATTTTTAAATTGTCAAAATATACATATACAATTCTTTGAATTTTTTTATTCTAGTTTGTAGTAATATATACAAATGAAATGTTTAAAAACTTATCTTATACGCACTTTTTTCCCAATTAATGCAGGATATAAAACTAAAAGATAAAATTAGTCATCAAAATTTTACTTATGCATACAGTTAAACCTGTGAAAACAGCACTAGATAAAGGAAAATTTTCTTTTCGACTATTTCTGTTTTAAGAAAGTAGAATTTTAGAATATTCTTTCTGTCAGGACTATGAAATGTTTATGTTATAAAAAACAGGTTCCATTTTCACAAGTACATAAAATTCTAAATTTGCTAAACTTTAGAATATATTGAATTGCTAATAACGATCTGATAACCAGAAATTAATCCCTACACATTAAAATAAAATTTGTCTAATCTTACCAACTGATCTTTAATGACAATACTGTTCTCGCTAAATGCCAGTTTAGCTGCAGCAGAACAAAATTCTGGTATTCCAACAATGCCAGCATATTCTTTGTCCATTGCTTTGGAAATTATCTTTTGTTCTGCCTAGAGAGAAGAAAATATCTTAAAATTTACATCTTATGCAAGTTAAAATTAAAAATTTTAATTTCTAAACACAAGCATTAAGTTTAAAATTTTAATTTCATAAATAGATTATGGACACAATTATGAAGAAAACATTTGTTTGGACGTATACCTGGAAATATCCACTCACTACATGACGACGACTAAAGAAAATATATAGTTTTAAAAAATGAGATGGTTAAATAAAACAACCTTTCTGTGTGTATAAATTATCAAGAATTTGTTTTCATACATAATGATTGATATTTATTAAATTCAATATTTTTTATTAATTTTGTATCATGGTTTAAAAGAATTATTATAATAGTTAATATTATCATAATCATTAACAGTTATAATCTATGGAATTTCAATATATCCAATTTAGTTCAACAAGAATTAAGATTGTGAAAAAGTGTGTTTAGTAAAAAGATCTACTGGCTTCTGGCTCTTAACAATTTTCAAGTGTATTTGCACATATATGTATAGTTTATAAAAAAAAAAAAAAAAAAAAAAAAAAATTAATTTCTAATGCACATTATTCTTTCTTAATATAATAGAAAATATAGAAATGTGTAACCATTCTGGAATCGGCTATGATGTCATACACTCACGCACAGTTTTTTTTTTTTGTTGTTGTTATAAAAAGGGAAAAAGTCACCAAATTTAGGAGATTTTTTCCGTTAATGGCAACCTAGCTATTGTATTAAATTACTGGTTTAGCGCAGGCTTGAAAACCGCACCAACCAAAACGTTGTCAAACATCGGTGTGTGTGTGTAACACATCTGTTCCCTGGAATCATTTGATTTTTGTAAAATTTGAATTATACAATGAAGTTCATATTAAATTTTGTACAAAAAGCACTAGGTTAGGGTGGTTTCCCCCAGGTTTTAAAAAAAACAGGGTGCTGCTGGTTGGCAAAAGGCACTTTTTAAGATTCTTAAAAACATATTTTAGATTCTTATGAGCACTTTTCATTCATTTTTAAAGGCACTTTTAATATTTAAAAGTCGGAGCACTCATTTTAAGACAACAATGAGTCAATTTTTATTATTTAAGACAATTTGTTAATACAAAAAAGCAGTAGGAGCATAATTATTTTGACTGAGGGGCAAGGAGGGTGCTATTTTTTGAATGAGGGGCAAGAAATGTACTATTTTTTAAACCAAAGGGAAAGCAGGATGCAACACCCTCCTGCAACTGTCTGGGGGAAACTCTGATGTTATAATTCAAACTTTATTTTATGTCTTTGATTTTTTAACAGAAAACCTTATAACAATTTCTAAGTAAAATATTTTAAAATAGTTTATAACAGTGTTGAATTCAGACACTTTTCTCTGGGAGGGATTTCTGTGGCTCCGGGGAGAAAATTCCACTTTTTGACCATTGAAAGCATAAAATCTCAAATCTTCTGGGGAAACATTTCAATGCTCTGGGGGGGGGGGGGGGGGGGAATATCCCCTCCAGGCCACCCCCTGGATTCAACACTTTAGTTTATAAGATAATATAAAATAAAAATAGTTTGGTTAAATTGTAAAAGTATGGTCAAGTTATTTATTACCAGGGCTTTACAAATTTGATAAAATTTAGTAGCCAGAAAAAAATACTATTCACCAGTAAAAAATATTTACCCCACATCCTCTTCCCAGTCATTGATTTAAAAAAGAAAAAAAAAGTTTTTTATGAATTAATTGAGAAAAAATAATAAGAAGCATAGTTTAGAATTATTAGTTTAGAATAGTACACAATTTAGAAAGATAATATAAACCATGTTATCATGAAACTTATAAAAATTATAATCACTTATATTATGTTGGCAAGTTATATAAACACAAAAATCAGATTTGAAAAAACTTAAGCATTTTTTAGCATTGTATCCATTTTTAGATGCCATAGTGGTGGGATTGAAAGTATTTCTTACTGTTTTATTGAAATATCCCCTCTCCCCCGGCATTCTAATCATGTGACATGTACTAGCTGGCTATAGCTGAAAAGAATGGTGTTTTCTGTGCATGAGTTATAAAGTGCCTTTTTAATTTATTTCTTCCATTAAACGAGAGAAGAGGAAGATCACTGCTTGCTGTGCACTAGTAGCGGTGAGGGAGAGAAAAAAATGTCATTTGTGCTCATTTGTCATGACAATTGTTTTACAGAAATCACCTTGAAAGATTAAATAACTTGGTCGCCAAATCAAAAAATTTGGTAGCCAGTGGCGACCTGGCGACCGCATTTGTCAAGCCCTGTTTATCTTTATGCAATTTGTAAATACAATGACTGATGTCTCTGGATAAAATTATTCGACGAATATTATTCATAGCCACCAATGCTCCAAAATTAAAAATAGATAGTTCTTTAGTCTCTCTAACAAGTAGTAGCTTCTGAAATCAGACAATTATACCAAGAGGTAAATATATGCAAAATTCCCTTACAGCTTTAACACTAGGTAAAACATACGGTTTTCCATTATCATCTCGATAGGCACCAACTCCTAAATTCATTTTCTTTGGATTTGAATCTTTTTTGTATGCTTCAGTAATACCCAGGATGGCATCAGGAGGGCCCATTTCAACATGAGACCACCATGAGCTGCAAAATCAAAAAATGAAAACATATACTAAATATGCATATACACAAATATCATTTAACAACAGATCAATATAGAAAACACTACGTAAATAGACCTTATATTACAGTATGGCTATATAAAAAAATAAAGTTAAATGAAGAGTTTTTTACATATAATTTCAATAATTTGAGTTGCATAAAAAATTGATATTGTATTGTAATAAATGATATATACAACTGAATGTGATAAAAAAATAAATTAGAAAAAAAACAAAACTGGGGATGTGCTACAGTGCATTATTTAAGCAAAAAAAAAAAAAAAAGAAGAAAAGGAAAAAGAAAAGAAAGGATGCATTAAAAATTTTGATGGGTCCTTCAGTACTATGCATAATTTTTCTCTTGCAAGGAATAAAATATTTTATGCATAATTGCAATAGAGGCATATATTATGTTAAATACAATGAATCTTATTTTTAAAAAGGAAAATTTGTGAAACAGGTCACACCAGACAAAGTGCCCCAAGGACCCAAAAGTCTAGCAACATCACTAAAAAGATTTTTTTTTTTTTTTTAATCAGTTATTTTCAAGCAAAGAACATCACCTGATAGATTACTACCAAAAGAAAAGAAAATAAGTAAGGGATTTCAGGAGATAAAAATATTCACAGTGAAATACTTAAAAATAATAAGCATGTTAATAAATTTGTGAAGCTATTATGCATTATGGATAAATTAATAGGAATATTTACAAACAATGTTATTATTTTTTCTTTCTCAAATAGCTTTTGAAGTCTGTTAGTTTCAAATAAATAAAAGACAAAACAAGATTTTTCTAGCTAGGTTAAATAGCTTGCATAAGGACTAAGGACATGGAGCCAACAGAGACATCTTATGGGAAAGGTTAGTGAATCATAGGCTTCAAAATAAGAAAAGAAATGCTAGATTTATTATTACTATTTAGATCTCTTACTGTTTTCTTAGATTAGTTATCTGAAGACATACACTCATCCTCTAAATTTTCATATTTTTTAATTTTTTAACCATTAAATCTATATTAAATACCTTAAAATAATTTGAAGTTCATCGAGGACATTTGCAGAAAATATTAAACACGATTTGCAGTTGGCTGCATCATTACAAATATATTTTGAGTGGCAATAAAAAAAGCATGCATTTAAATAAGAAAATATATCAGATATATGTATACATTTAAGAGTCAAATATAAAACAAATCGTAAAAATAAGTTTAAAAAATAAATGTTACATGCTTTAATGTTTTTGCTCAAAAATTTATCACATAATAGTGAAAATGTATATTTTATAAATAAACTTTTGGCTATTAGTTTACCTCTGTCTGCTAGCTATACTATTGAAGGCTGCCGGCGCATATTGCACAAATTTTGCGAGTAAACGAGAATTCCTAGGAGACAGAGCCATGTTTAATAATAAAGATCTCTCACGAAGGTCAATCAAAATGTGCCAAACAGATGCAAGAGGACAAGCAGAAGAGCAGACGAGGGGGAGAGCGAAGGGGAAACGGGAAACGAAAACCCATGAGTTGAGAGTTTCCTGTACTGAATGTTGGTGTTAAGCGATTCAAGTTCTGGCGACTTTACTCTGTTCTATCGCGACCCACAGATTAAACATATTCCCGCGACCTACGTTATACACGGCCGGTGCATGACGTTTAAAACGTCACATGGAGTGGATCATTTTTGCACGGTATTGGTGAAAAACGTGGGGCGCGCCACTTTGCACCAATCATAGTGTAAAAATGATCCCCTTCATGTGACGTTTAAATAGTCTTCCACTGGCCGGAAAATACTTTTTATTTTGATTTTACATCGGTTGTTTGGAACAACTTAAAATATTCTAATATATAATCATTCCATATGAATATTTATACTTGGAAATAAAATTTTGATTTTAGACTGTTTATTTTTGTATTTTATTATTCTATTTCTAAGCACGTAACTTTTTCTAGCAGAAACGTTCTGCTATTTTGAGATTAAAGTCATATATGTCTTATTATTATTTTTTAATATATATGTAAACCAGAAGGACCCGTGCGAAGCTTTCGCACTGCAATCTTTCAGATTATTTCCCGGTACGTTTTAGTACTTATTTTTTTTTAAATCAAACAACGAGTTTTAACGAAATGTGGGTGTACTATCTCAGAAACTTGTTCAAACACTTTTTGAATGATACCTCATCCATTGTTGTATGTTTTGTATGTGCATAGAAAAAAGGATGTTGACAACAGAAATAATATTTATGATGATTGCTTGTGTATAAGAAAATGGGAATAGATTGCCAGAATTTTTTTTTCCAAATTTTCGTCTCTCGCCAAAGTCATTTCTCTAGGTTTTCAAGACCCCTATACTGAAAAAAAAACGAATTATAAAAAAAAATTTGAAACACATAATCAGACGTTTAGATTATCAGATTCATATTGGGACTTATAACGGCCTATAGAGGCGCTGATTGCAGCCGTCGGTACAGGAAAATTGGCCCTTTAACTAATGCTAAAGTGCCATTGAAACCATTATTTATTGTAAACGCGTTTAAAAGTGTTAGATATTCAAATTCGGATAATTTTTACTTTGACATATAAACACAGAACACAAATAGCACATGAAATCTGAAATTGAGCATAAAAATAATCATTATGAACAAATTAAAAATGCATGTAACGAAATGGGATTGCAAGGGATTTTCCTGAAGGGAGAAGTTATATCTTTTTTCCACCAGATGGCGTATTCGAGCGCTTGAATTCCCAATGAAAGCTTTTCCCCATATTTTGCAAAACTGTTCCAGAAATGTCTTAAATACATAAATCAATATTTGGTACACCACTTTTTTGCAAGCCTACGGGAACTTAAACATAGGATGTTCAAACTTTGTGGTCCAGCAGCCATTTAAGTAAAGTAAGAAATATTAACAGCTTAATGAAATATTAAAAAATAAATACTTGCGATTTTTGTGAATCATAATGAACTGTATATCTAAATGGAAGATAATACTTAAATTACGCAATCTACTGGTGCTCCGATACAGTACGCATATACAAAGCCATGATTAAACAAAGTAAAGAAATAAACAATCCGTGACGCACGCGTAAAAATTAAATAAAAACCCGATTAAAAGCTCGATATTTTTTAGAAAAGTACGCACAAGAAATAAATTAGCAATCGTATTTTAATTGCATTATAGGATGATGTCATCTGACAATGTAGTATTTTATTTTTGTGGCAACACTGATTTGAGAAAAATCTTTCATTTCATTTATGAAAATAATGCCAATTTAATTTTTAATTAACTGCAGTTTTTAATAATAAAAAAACATGCTTTAACGAAATGTTAAGTGTGCTATGTCAGAAGGCTGTTCAAAATCCTTTCATATGCTATCTCATTCGTCGTTCTGCGTTTCGTATTTTCTTAGAAAAAGGGATGTTGACAGGAGAAATAATATATATATGACGATTAAAAAAAGATGGGCAGAAAAAAATGGCATATATATATATATATATATATATATATATATATATATATATGTATGTATATATATATATATATATATATATATATATATATATATATATATATATATATATATATATATATATATATATATATACAGTAAAACCCGTTTAAGAAGTTCCCGCTTAAGAAGTTTTCCCGTTTAAGAAGTTTATATTTTTGATTCCCATTTTTTTCCTATTCTTACAATGTTAAAATAACCCGTTTAAAAAGTTTAGTTCCAAACTTTTTCCCGCTTAAGAAGTTTTTTCTCCCCTTAATTTTACTTTCAAAACACGTTTACTTCAGTCTTTTGAGGAATTTTTTCCCCCCCATTCTGTACTGGAAAAGCATTTCTCTATATTCTTCGCTATTCAAAAGGGCACATTTAAGATTGAAAAGGATTGTCGTCACCTTTATTTCACCTTCATACCAGTTTGTCTGATGAAATGTAGAGAGAGGGTAAGTCCGAGTCCCTTATGGCTGCAACAATAGTGACTGATAAGGGATTAAAGAGAAATGGTTTGCTCCTACTCAGGGGTAGTTCTTTAAGTTGACCAGTTGCTTCCTCTTAGAATAGAGTCTCTTTCACCCCTTTCCAGGAATGGAATGAACCAAAGCTATGTTTGGTTCATTCCAAACCAAAGCTGTGTTCAGTTTGGCTCATTCAATCTGTTTTTGAGTGAGTGTAAGCGTCAAATCTCTCTTGGAAAATTCACGAAAAAAATTCTTATTTATTTTTTCCTCTTCAAAATGTCGGGCAAGGGAATTAAAAGAAAGACCTTGTCAATTGAAGACAAAATCAAAATTTTGAAAGAAGTTGATAGCAACCCAAACGTAACAAGAGTTGAAATTGCTAAGAGATTGAATATGCCGGTGACTACTCTGAATGGAATTGTAGCAAAACGCAATCTTATATTAAACGACTCCTCTGATAAATCTCGAAAAATTAAAAAAGTGAAAAAAGGAAAATATGAAGCTATGGAAGAAAAATTATTACTTTGGTTCAAGCAAGCCAGATCCGCCAATATTCCTATAAGTGGACCTATTCTTAGAGAAAAGGCTGAGGAAATTGCCAAAAAAATGGAGATTGAATTTGTACCTTCAAATGGATGGATTGATAGAATGAAAAAAAGAGCTGGTTTAAGTTACAATTCTATAAAAGGTGAGAGTAAAAGCGTCGATCCACAAGAAATCGAAGAATGGAAACAAATCTTACCAGATTTGATAACCGGCTATCATCCTAAAGATGTCTTTAACATGGATGAGTGTGGGCTTTTCTATAATCTTTCACCGGATAAAACGTATGCATATAAAGGTGAAAATTGTCACGGAGGTAAAAAAAATGAAGAACGACTTACAGTTTTATTGGGTGCAAACATGGACGGTTCCGAGAAATTGCCAATTTTGGTTGTTGGGAAATCCAAGAAACCCAGATGTTTTCAAAATGTGAAATCACTGCCTTGTGATTATGAAAATAACAAAACTGCGTGGATGACGATTACAATTTATGAAGCCTATTTGAAAAGATTAAATGTTAAAATGAGGAGAGCTAAACGGAACATCATCATCTTTGTAGACAATTGCGCCACCCATTCCAAAGACACGAGTAACTTTACTAACATAAAAGTGCATTTCCTACCACCGAACTCGACTTCGGTTTTGCAACCGATGGATCAGGGAGTTATTAAAGTGTTTAAGCAGCACTATAGAAAACGGCTTGTGAATTGGATGATTGAAAAACTGGACAATACTGGAGAGATAGGAAAAGTAAACGTTTTGCAATCTATTCATTTTATTTTATCTGCATGGGAGTTAATAACGCCATCTGTAATTGCCAATTGTTTCCAGAAAGCAGGATTTTTGGAAGGAGAATCAACAGAAGAATATGAATTGGACATTGAAGATGATTGGAAGACGTTACAAAGAAGGATGGATTTCACAGCATCGTTTGAAGAGTATGTGTCAGTAGATGACGAGATATTGCCATGTGAGGTGCTTACAGTAGATGATATTTGTGAGGTTACAGAAGATGAAGAAATGAGTGACACTGAGGAAGAGCACGAGGAAATTCCTAGTTTTTCGGATGCTGTGAAAGGACTAGAAACATTTCGCCGTTTTATCGAAAGTGTTGAAAATGTGCCTGAGGAAATTTTTAAAAACTTAAGATAACTGGACTGTTATCAACTAAAAATTGCCGAGAAAAAACATAAGCAAAAATCTATAACTGATTTTTTCTGTAAAAGCATATCAAATGATGCTTAAAGAGAAATGTCCCCTCTCTGTCTTCAAACATTGGATTAAATAAAGAGTTTCTAAGGTAATTATGCATTTTTACTTGATTGACAGATTTTTTTAAAATGTGCAAATCAGTTTAAATTTCTTAAGTAAAACTCAACTTTATATAAATTTATATATTATTTTAACAATGTAAAAGACCTCTCTTGACTATGAAAACTTAAACTAATGATTGTTTCAAACATTCTTAATTTCCCGTTTAAGAAGTTTTCCCGTTTAAGACATTTTTGCCTTCCATTCCCTTGGAAAACTTCTTAAGCGGGTTTTACTGTATATATAATTATAATATCTATCTATCTATCTATCTATCTATATATATATATATATATATATATATATATATATATATATATATGTATATATATATATATATATGTATGTATATATATATATATAGTCCCCAAAACATTGACCTCGTCTTTTATTCCTTAAATATTGATCATAGATATATATTATAAATTACAAAGTTACGTAAGGTCATGTACAAAATTTCAGCATTTTATCATAAAATGTCGCGGAGATACGTTTAAACAAAGTTGGTGAGGGGTTAATCATAAATTAAAATGTAAATGCTTACAGCCTGAGTGCAGAGGTGACGCAAAAATGCATTATAAGTACATAAAATAGGGCTCTTATCTTTAGTTTTATATACAAATTTACAAAACTATTCTTCCTGAAAAATAAATTAAATTTTTGCATGATGGATTACAGAATAAAACTTAGAAATGGCACAGTCAATTAGCATTTATGGAAAACATTTTGAACAAGCTTTAATCTTTGCGTAAAGTTATTATTTCTACACAGTTTAGATACTTTTTTACAAATAAATATCACAATTTATTTATGCAATCATTGTTTTCTTTCGTAATTTGTGTATGATCCCTGAAACACGATCATCCGACGTGATTTTTCCCCTTAGCGAAATCATATCCAGGCATGGAAAAGTGGTTTAAGTCAGCATTTATGTATTTCCACATCTCTGCGACTTTTTATGATAAAATACTGAAATTTTGTACATGACCTTATTAGTGTATGGACCACATTGGTAAATGTTTTGTACGGGGGCCCGTATAAAAATTCAAGCTTTGTATTTCTTCAAATTTAATCCCTTGAAAATTTTAATCGATATCATAAAATTCTGTATCTTTTTTTACGTATCTTTGTAATTTATAATATACGTCGACGATCAATATTTAAGGAATAAAAGCCCAGGTCAATGTTTTTGGGACACCCTGTATATGCAGTTTTAGAACACATTCGATGTTGAAAATTATATCATGGTTACAAATTATATGTGTTTTTTTTATTATTCATAAAATTAAAATATTTTGCTACAATTGTTAGAAAATAACATAATTTCCATTGACTTGTCATCCTACTCATTCATGCCGAGAACGACGGTGGAGTTAAATTTTTTTTCTGTATACTAGCCGATCCCGCGCAGAGTATCTGCACTCTAGTGTCTACTCTTTTAAATACTACTATATGCATATTAGAAAAAACGGATTTCAGCATTATATGTATAAATATCATCGTAAAAACGTCTTCACTTAAGACTCGGTACTTTGAAATAAAATATACATACACATCATAAGATATGGACACCCTTTTAGAAATATGAAAACAGAGGTATTGTTTCAGCATCGTGCATATAAAAACCTTTGCATGCACACAATAGTTGCTGGATGCTCTTTAAAATTATAAAAGTGTATACATATTATATTGAAAATATCTACACCATTCACAATTAGGAAAATATTTTTATCCTTTTTTTTTTCTGCATCGAAAACGTTTTTATATACACAATTGTAAATTTCAGAGCTCGGAGATAATATTATTAATTTCTATTAACAAATTGATTTTCACTATTAGTAGGGCTCGTTCTTTAAGCTTTTGAGGTGTCACCGTTAAAAAATCAATGTTACTGAAAATTGCTGCATTGGATCTTGATATCTGGATAGCAAATTGGAGGCCATTCGCCAACCTGTAACAGCTAACTTGCTAACACTCTCTCTGTTTGAAAGGTGTTATGTATTATCACAGACTCTAACTGTAACGTTAACCATAACATTTTTATGTTTCCAGAATGGCAACAGGCTAGCGGCAGGCAGAGGTAAACATTCACGCCGTGTCGCTACAAGATAGCAATGCACATGCTTTTATCTTTAATAAACCCTGTTAAGTTATATCATGAGTAATTATATGTATGTTACTAATACGTAACAAATTGGCGACGATGATGGATTTAAAGGGTTTAGCAAGCTACCTGCAAAATATTGATACTCACGCGTTAGGCTTAACAGTGACAACGTGGATTGGTTACAGAACTGAGTGAAATCTACATTCTGCAAACTTCTGATTTTTTTTTTCTCCAAAACATCGTTGTGAAAAATGGCTACTTTCGGCAGCTTAGAGCCTTTCGATGTATCGGAACCATCAACGTGGGACTCTTATCACGAAAGATTGGAATGCTTTTTAGAAGCGAACGATGTCAGCGACTCGACGAAGAAACGGGCCATATTTCTGAGTGTGTGCGGCGCGAAGATGTGCGCGACAATCCGTTCTCTCGTATCCCCAGCATGCCCTTCTTCTAAAACATACGATGAACTAATACAACTTGTCAAAACTCATTTCTCGCCAAAACCTTCAGAAATCTTCCAGCGATTTCTATTTTATAGAAGGAACCAACAATCGGGGGAAAGTATAAATGCATTCATCGCGGAATTACGAAAACTATCCGAACACTGCAATTTTGGCTCATCGTTGGATGTCATGCTCAGAGATAGGTTGGTGTGCGGGCTGCTAGACGAAGCTCTCCAACGACGCTTACTTGCCGAAGCATCGCTGACTTTTAATCAAGCACTAGATAAGGCCTTGGCAGCAGAGACTGCTAATTTTCATGTAAAGGAGATTCGGAGCTCCGGATCTGTCTCAGTGATGCCTCTCGACAAGAGACAAAATCGAAATCAAAAGCAATCTAAAACTCAATCACAGAGAGAAAATTGTGCTGGTTGTGGAGGCAACCATTCAAGATCACAGTGCAAATTTAAAGATGCTGAATGCCATGCCTGCAAAAAGAAAGGCCATATACAAAGGGTCTGCCGGAACAAATCAAATTTTACTAGGAAAACAGTACATGAACAGAATTTAGAAAATAGCGATACTGATTCCTCTGAAACAGAGAGTTTAAACACCTTCCATTTGAAATATGTGTGTCTCAATAATGTGGAAACACCAAACATGAGAACAACTGTCCTGATCAATGGTACACCATGTGTTATGGAAGTAGATTCGGGAGCCAAAATATCCATCATTGACAAAAGTACTTTTGACCAGTTATATCCTCACGAGGTTCCACTGTTGGAAAAGTCTCCTTTTATTGTTAAAGACTATAATAAACAACCAGTAGAAATTTTGGGTCGGTGCCAAGTAGATGTTAAATATGCTTCATTTGACCGGAAGCTTCCACTTCTGATTGCTAAGAAGAAACGTCAAGGACTTTTAGGTCTGAATTGGTTTGAACCATTAGGAATAAAGGTAACAGGCATCCATAGCATACAACAGTCTATCATTGATGATGTCTTAAGTGAATTCCCTGATGTTTTCAAGGAAGAATTGGGAAGCTTTACAGGTACTCCTATCAAGTTGCATCTAGATCCCACAGTCCGTCCAATCCAGCTGAACGCTAGAAATGTACCATTTGCTCTAAGACCCAAGATTGAGAAGGAGTTGCAACGATTACAAGACCAGGGAGTTCTTGAACCAGTTAGTTACTCTGATTGGGCAACTCCTGTAGTTCCTGTCCTTAAATCTAATGGGGAAATTAGGCTCTGTGGTGACTATAAATGTACAGTCAACAAGGCTTTAGGCACTCATCCATATCCAGTGCCAGCAGTAAATCAAATACTCGCAGAATTAACAGGAGGCCAACATTTCGTAAAGCTTGACCTGTCCCAAGCATACCTGCAATTAGTCGTGGATGAAGCTTCTGCCATGGTACAAACAATTGTGACACATCGTGGAGCATTCAAGTGCAATCGACTCCAATTCGGAATTTCCACAGCTCCTGGAATATTCCAACGGTTCATTGAGTCATTGGTCATAAACATACCAGGGTGTTGCCATACTATGACGATGTCTTAATCAAGGGTTCAACACTAGACGAACTAGCCAAGCGACTTCGAGAAGTTCTTGACCGATTCTCCAAGGCTGGGTTACGCTTAAACAGAGAGAAATGTATCTTTGGAACCTCCAGTATTGAATTCTTAGGGTATAAAATCAATGAGAAAGGTATTAAACCCACAAAGGAGAAAGTGACAGCTATCCAAGAAGCCCCTATACCAACCAAGAGAGAAGAACTCCAAGCATTCTTGGGCCTACTGAACTTTTATCATGTGTTTCTACAAGATAAAGCAACAGTGGCAGAACCTCTTCATCGCTTGCTTGACAAGGGAGCAGTGTGGAAATGGAAGAAAATCCACGAAGAAGCTTTTAATAAGGTAAAAAAACTCTTGTCAAGTGATTCCCTGTACCTCCTTGTACATTTCGATGAAAAGAAACCAATCATCCTCACATGTGATGCTTCCCAGTATGGTGTTGGAGCTGTCCTGAGCCACGAATTGTCAGAGGGCGTAGAAGCTCCAGTGGCATACTATTCAAGAACAATGAACCCAACTGAGCGCCGGTATGCCCAGATTGACAAAGAAGCCTTGGCCATTATACAGGGTGTTAGGAAGTTTCACAACTACCTCTATGGACAAAAATTCGAAATAAGAACTGATCACAAACCTTTACTAGGCCTTTTGGCCAGTGACAAACCCACACCAACTATGCTGTCTCCTAGAATGCAACGATGGTCCCTAACCTTAAGCTCATATGACTACCATCTTGTATACCGACCTGGCAAATTAATTTCCAATGCAGATGGACTTAGTCGTCTACCTCACCCGCAGATGACCCATCATGAAACATCTCCCAATGAAGTGTTACTCCTGGAGGCTTTGGACAAGCCCCCTATCTCAGCCAAAGATATTGCACGAATGACACTCCAAGACCCAATCTTAGCTCGAGTGCTCAACTGGGTTTTGAAGGGGGTGGCTGGCTGAAAAGCCAGATGAAGAATTCGCCCCTTATTTTCAACGACGATTGGAAATCTCAGCCCACAGAGGATGCCTCCTTTGGGGATGCAGAGTCATAATACCAAGGAAGGCACTAGAACGTCTACTGGCTACTCTCCACAATTCACATCAAGGCATTGTGCGAACAAAAGCTCTTGCAAGAAGTTACATGTGGTGGCCGAGGATGGACAGCCAAATCGAAGACACAGTAAATAGCTGCAATATTTGCCAACAGACACGACATGCTCCTCCTAAGACAGTGGGAACATGGGAGTGCATTAAAAAACCTTGGTCAAGACTCCACATCGATCATGCTGGTCCTTTTCAAGGATCCCTTTTCCTCATTGTTGTCGATGCATACTCAAAATGGCTAGAAGTTGTTAAAGTCTTGTCAACAGACTCAGTGTGTGCTATTGAAGCTCTGAGGAAGCTCTTCGGTACACATGGCATCCCTGACACTGTAGTGTCAGATAACGGACCTGGCTTCAAATCCTCAGAATTTGACGAGTTCCTTAAGAGAAATGGAATCTACCATTCTTTTACAGCTCCGAGACATCCTTCATCGAATGGGCAAGCAGAGCGGCTGGTGCAGACAACAAAAGATGCACTTCGAAGAATTATTACTGGGAATTGGAATTCTAGACTTGCATCATTCTTATTAGCACAACATGCTACACCCAATGCTACTACAAATGTGTCTCCAGCAGAGCTGCTTATGAACCGCCGTTTGAAAACCTGCCTGGACAGACTTCATCCTGATTTTACGGAGCCTAATCCCAAGAATCTGTCTAATCCAAGGTTCCGAATGTTTGCACCTCTAGACTCGGTGTATGCTCGAGGATTCCATCCTCACGACAAATGGGTACTAGCTACAGTCACAGAAGTAACTGGCGCCACAATGTATGAGGTCTTAACGAATGAAGGTCTTGTGTGGAAGAGACACATTGACCAATTAAGACGACGTCAAGGTAATCTTCAGCATGTGACAGACACTGGTAATTCCTCAGCATCATCCTGTGGTCCAACACCTTCACCGCTGATGTCAGGATCAGTAGAAGACAGCGAGGACACCGAGCCAGCAGGAGGCACCAAAGATCCGGGACTGACAACAAATGACACGGTTCCAGAGCCTGTGGATACAGATAGTTTAATTGGGATTGCACCTGCAGGAGATAGACAGATCCCTGATGTTACAAGTCCAACATTCCTCCCATCGAGACCAGTTAGAGCTAAACATCCACCAACCTGGCTAAAGGACTACGTTACATAGGGGGGAGGGATGTTATGTATTATCACAGACTCTAACTGTAACGTTAACCATAACATTTTTATGTTTCCAGAATGGCAACAGGCTAGCGGCAGGCAGAGGTAAACATTCACGCCGTGTCGCTACAAGATAGCAATGCACATGCTTTTATCTTTAATAAATCCTGTTAAGTTATATCATGAGTAATTATATGTATGTTACTAATACGTAACAAAAGGCATGCATATTTGTTGTGAGTTACATAATGTAAAATATTCTCTTCTTTATGCAACTTGAAACTGTTAGTGATCTTGAACCTCTAAAAATGACAGGTAGAACTGACTTGACGGAAATCGCCACCCAACAAGATTATTTTATTCATTTATTATTATTTATTTGTTATTACTCAATCTATATTATAAATCACGGAGAAAGAACCTCGAGGGGAAACTAGAATAGGCGAGGATATCGAAAATGCAAGTCATATTTTTTTAACGAAAGAGGGCGCTGTAAAATTTGGCGGCTGCCTTTAAACATAATGTCATTAGATTACATGTTAAATTCCGAAAGTATTTTACTCGATTATTTTTAATTATAGCAATTATATGTCATAAATATAAGATGGGATATAAATGTTTTATTCCCGGATGTAGATCGGGCTATGATGATGAGATAAACAAAAGAAAAATCGAAGAATTTTTTTTTTTTTTTTTTTTAAGTATGTTTAGAGCTCCAAAGATGAGTGCTTTTTATTATACTTTAATTTAAAGTTATATGCATGTAATCATTTTTAAACTAAGAAATTTTTATTCTAGTATATCGATCTTAGTGTATATGTTTTTAAAATGTTATACTTAATGAATGCTAATGTCTGTGGCTAATTGACATGGCCATTTAAATTGTCTTATAGAGTGCTATTTGTTTGGCTGTAATCTGAAGCTGTTTTTATTTGAATAATACTTTTAATCTCTAAAAATTATACGTCCATTCCGTATTTCTTCGCAGTACAATATCCGTGATATTTATTTTTAAATGACTACTATTCAGATGCTTCTGTCAGGATGAACTCTTATTTAAAGAGTTATAAAAAGCAATCGAAACGCCAAATATCTATTAAAATATATGCATGGTGTGAAGAAAACTTTATTTAATGAAATTTCTACTTGTTTGACCTTTGTAAAGTTCAAATTTTCAATCAAAAACATTTAAAAAATGAATGCTTTTCGCATTGAAAACCATTGCAGAAGCAGGTTAGGATAGCCTTCAGTTTACCGTGGCGCCATCTATAAGGAGAAAAACTGTATTGTAAAATTTCAACGTTACTTTCCCCTCCATCTATCTTCCTCCGTGTTATAAATAACAAATACGTGCATTCGTAACATTGACGTCATAACGATGCGGACAACAATGAGGTTCAACTGCATAAGGTACAACAATGGAATGGAGTCAATGTTTTAATTAATAACAAAATGGCGCGTTTCTTGGTTTGATTTCGCACTTTATTTTCTTTCCTTTTTAGAAAGTAGCTAATTTTTTTAAATAAATAAGAAAAATTGCCGGCCAATTTTTACAAAAATTGTATTTTCGGATGCAAAAAATTTTTCTACATATGTGTGGTGACTTTTAAATCGATACCTCAAATACTTTTCTTAATATTCGCAAATTAGTGAAAACAAACCTCTCGTTGCCATCGGCAAATGATAAATAATCGCGATTTCTGTGCCACGTACGTTAGCCTAATATATATATAGATTTTATTTTTGAGATTTTTTTTTATTTTTTAATGCAAATTTTTGTTGCCACAACAAATCTAGTTTATTTAAAAATTACAAATCTATACTATTATATAAAGAGGAAACGGTGACTGGCTGACTGATTGACTCATCAATGCCCAGCCGAAACTACTAAAGTCAGGGTCACGCAATTTGGCCTGTAGATTGCTGTTATGGCCTAGGCAAGCAATAAGAAGGGATTTTTGAAAATTCCGCCCCGAAGGGGGTTCGAATGTTTTAGGTCATTTTGCCATATCTCAGCAGCAGTTATAAGTAGGAACTTGAAATTCCAGAAAACAAATCTACTAAAAAATTGATTAAACACCTATTTCAGCGATTTTAGAAATTCCCCCCAGAAGGGGGTTAAAGGGGGGGTGGTCGAATGTTTTAGGTCATTTCGCCATATCTCAGTAACTGTTATAGGTAGGAGCGCGAAAATCAGGAAAACAAAGCTACTAAAAAATGATTAAACACGTATTTCTCCGATTTCAGAAATCGCCCCCCCCCCCGAAGGGGCTAAGGGGGGTGGTCGAATGTTTTAGGTCATTTCGCCATATCTCAGCATCAGTTCTAGGTAGGAGCGCGAAAATCAGGAAAACAAATCTACTAAAAAATGATTAAGCACCTATTTCAGCGATTTTAGAAATTTGCTGCAATAGGTGCAGCGAATTTAGGGGAAGAAGGGGGTTAAGGGGGCAGTGGTCGAATGTTTTAGGTCATTTCGCCATATCTCAGCAGCAGTTCTAGGTAGGAGCGCGAAAATCAGGAAAACAAATCTACTAAAAAATGATTAAGCACCTATTTCAGCGATTTTAGAAATTCTTCCCAAAAGGGGGTTAAGGAGGGGTGGTCGAATGTTTTAGGTCATTTCGCCATATCTCAGTAGCAGTTATAGGTAGGAGCACGAAAATCAGGAAAACAAATCTTCTAAAAAATGATTAAACACGTATTTCAGCGATTTCAGAAATTCCCCCTCGAAGGGGGATTAAAGGGGGTGGTCGAATATTTTAGGTCATTTCGCCATATCTCAGCAGCAGTTATAGGTAGGAGCACAAAAATCAGGAAAACAAATCTACTAAAAAAATTATTAAACACGTATTTCAGCGATTTTAGAAATTTCCTCCCGGTGGGGGTTGAAGGGTGGTGGTCAAATGTTTTAGGTCATTTCGCCATATCTCAGCAGCAGTTTTATGTAGGAGTGCGAAATTAAGGTAAAATTGGTTTAACACGTATTAATTGGTTAATTAATTGGTTAAACACGTATTTCAGCCATTTTAGAAATTTTCCCCCAAAGGGGGTTAAAAGGGGGTAGAATGTTTTAGATCATTCCGTCATATCTCAGCAGCAGTTTTAGTTAGGAGCGCGAAAATAAGAAAAAAAAATCTACTAAAAGATGAATAAAACACGTATTTCAGCAATTTTGGAAATTCCCCCCAGAAGGTGGTTAAATGGGGGGGGGGGTGTCGAATTTTTTAGGTCATTTTGCCATATCTCAACTTTTATGTAGGAGGGTCAAATTAATTAAAATAAATCTACTAAAAAATTCGTTAAACACGTATTTCGGCGATTTTGGAAATTTCCCCCCAGATGGTGGTTAAAGGGGGATTCAAAAGTTTTAGGTCATTTCGCCATATCTCAGGAACAGTTTTTGGTAGGTGCGCGAAATTCATGAAAACAAATGTACTAAAAAAATTACATTGTCTACCCGTGCAAAGCCGGGACAGGCCGCTAGTACTTTTATAAAAGCAATGTATTTTTATAAAAAAGCAATTTTGGTCACAGAGTTCAGAGTATAATTACAGCGCCTGCATTCTAGGCGCTGTAGTATAATTATACCGATGCACTATACCGTCAATAAACCAAACAGGTCCGTGGAACTAGAGCTGAATTCATAGGACGGGCAGAGGTTTTCAAAGCCGCCAGTGTTTGGGTCGACTAATGACAAGTTTTAACCGGTTTCAGGGTTTTATTTTTATCTTCACGTCAAACCAATACATTCTCTGTGGATATAGGTACTTCTTTATTTTTACGTCGTTGCTGCATCGAGTGATTTCTTTTTCATGATATTAAAAGAGAAATGCACAGTTACGTACAATAGATCAATTTCAATAGACGTCACAAATCGACGTTAGAAATCGCGGTATTAACGAATTTCTTGAATTATTTTGTGATTCATCGCTGCATTCAGTGACTTTTTTATTTTTGTTTTCATGCGCATTAAGCGCTCCTACATGCGATATAGTGATCCCGACAATAACAAATCTCATGTATTTTTTCTTTTCTTTCTTTCTTTTTTTTTTTGCTATTCCCAATACAGCGAGATTGCAACATCGAGTGATTTTTCTTATGTGCGTGAAGCGCTCAAACATGCAGTATAGTGATCGCAGCATTAACGAATTTCTTGTACATTTGAGGATTCCAATACAGCAAGTTCTCTGCATTCAATGATGTTTTTTCTTTTGTTTTGTTTTCATGCGTGCGAAGTGCTCAAACATGCGATATAAAACTAAGCTGCGCCATCAGGCGCCTGAGTGGTGCCCGTCAGCGTCTCAACCGCCGCACAAATGTCCTGAGGGTCATATAACACGCACGACTAGGGGCTGCTCCATGTATGCGTTGCGGCCACCTGAGTATCGCCACCTGCGCATCACTCCGATTTTACCCAAGTGGTAACGACATAGCGGTTCTACATACCCAGATCTACGACACGCGGAGGATCCCATAATCAGAGGAGACATCCACGAAGACACCTGATGAATCGCCAGACGACACCCGACGGCTTTCGTCGCCGGAACCCCATAAGATGAACCGGTCCCTAGGCCATATGCCGAGCCCCCCCTCCCCCCCCGACGACACTTGCTTTCCCACGGCGTCCGATTATTGAATCCTAGGGGAGGAGGAGACGACTAGTTTCTATGCCGTGGTTATCGCTTGTGCGATAAAACTTGCTTGTACGAAGAAACTTGTCCCTGACGCATAGACACGCCTTGGTTAGGGCCTCCATAATTATGATTGTGTCAAGGTTGCAATTATTATTTCGCCCAGATCATCGCAAAGCTTATATATGCATCCTATATACTCATATATATATTCCAAACACTCCTATATGTGCCATATACGTCATTATACACATATTATTTACGTCTTATATGTCGTATACACATCATATGCACATGTCATATACAAGGTGTTTCACAAAGGACCCCTAACTTTAAAAATCAATAACCCGGAAACGGTGATAGATAGAAACATGAAACCAGTGGTATGTTTATTAAAAAAATCGTAAGAATCTTATACATAAATCTCAAAATTTAGTTAAAAATAGCACCGATAGATGGCGCTGAGAGCGTTAAGAATCCTTCTAAAGAGAGTTCAGAAGCATAGAAAGACTAGCCGTCGAAGAGTTCGCCATTGAAATCTGACCGCTATTAGGGTATAGTGAAAATAATTCCGAAATTGATGTATACCGCGGTGGAACGTGTGTTTATTGTGTTGGAGTACCACCGATTAAATCCTACTGCCACAAGGATAAGTTTTCAAACGCGATTTCAAGTCGCAAAAGACCCAGATGGGAAAATAATTCGTGAGCTTTTCAAAAAAGTTCAACAGACAGACAACGTATCCGATGCGAATTATTTTTACTATACGCTAATAGAGATCAGATTTCAATGACGAAATCTTCGACGGCTGGTCTTTCTATGCGTCTGAACTCTCTTTAGAAGGAGTCTTAACGCTCTCAGCGCCATCTATTGGTGCTATTTTTAACTAAATTTTGAGATTTATGTATAAGATTCTTACGATATTTTTAATAAACATACCACTGGTTTCATGCTTCTATCTATCACCGTTTCCGGGTTATTGATTTTTTAAGTTAGGGGACCTTTGTGAAACACCCTGTATATACATCATATATGACTATAACGTGGCCACATACGTCAAGAAATGTTATATATATGTTATATAAAAATTTATTTCCTTTGCAAATCCTTCACATTTATTTCGCATTAGTCCTTTAAATTAATCTAACTTCTGACATAGTCAGTATTTCCTTAATTCTTAATAATATTTATTCTTATTTAATGTCCTTTTAAAAGTATTAACCCGTATATTAATAATTATTTTATTCCAAATCTTAATCTAAAATTTTAAGTTCATTCGTAACTTTTATCAGCTCCCCAATCTATAAAATTCTGAGAGACGCCTTTTTAATTTCGAATGTTTTTAAAAGCCATTTTTTAAAATTTTTATTCCATGCTCGGTTTTGCGCGCTAGGTATTTTTCACTTCAAAATTAATGCGCGGCTCATTCTTTCGTGTTAGAGCTTCTCCCTAGCGCCTCATTCGTTGGGCTGGAGCTCGCCTCTCGCTCATTGGTTTGTGCGCTCGTAACGTCGTATTCTGTATGTCTACGCTCCGTGAACAAAACTTGCTTGCACGCTTTAAAGAGCAGATTTTTGACGTGTTTGGAAGTGTAACCAAATGGGTATCTGGTGTTGTAGTCACGTAGAATTTTAATACAGCTCTTTAAAATCTTTTAAAACGATGTAGTGAGCCATCGTGAAGCCTGAAGGCTATAAGTTTATACCTGTGGGAACTGTTACTGCATCGCTCTTATTCATAAATAAACGATTTGTCTGGAAATTGGCTGGTCTTTATTGACGAAACTCTTCTGGTGTCTCATCATTTCCTCAGCTCTTCGCCATGATTATTGATATCGACTGCAACCTTCTATATCTTTATCAAACTGCCATTTTCTCGTGGAATATTACATCTTGTGTTATCTCATCTTCGTAAAAACACCACATATATATATCATATATTATTATAATGTCATATATGCTTTATAACTTGGCGATAAATCTTGGTCGCTTAGCGATTCATCCTTGGGGGCCGCTATAACACGAAAGTACCAAATTTACAATATATTAATGAAAACAAAAACAATTAAAGTTGAAGACCACGATTTTTGCTTTATAAGACGATTTCTCATCCGACGTCAATTTTTGAATTCGGCTTTTTCTTTATATCTGATAATTTGCATCTATCCTTTTTGTAACTTTAACATTTTTGTAACGATTTTATGCATTTCTATTGCCTATTCAAAGAAAAATTCTTCGAAAGGTACGGAATTTCGTTAAAAATTCTTCTAAAGTTACAGAATTTCGTTAAAAACGCTTAAAAAAATAAAGTGACGGCGTCAAGAGGTTCATTCTCGACCGAAAACAACAACAATTTCCCCAATAGTTAATAAACTATAAACTATAATTAAAGAAAATAAAAGATACTTTCGTGTTATGGCGGCCCCCCAAGGATGAATCGACAAGCGACCAAGATTTATCGCCAAATTATAAAGCATATTTGACATTATAATAATATCTACCCTATATATATAAAATCCTAATGAAACGAATTTGTGAAACGATTTTATGAAACGAATTTATGAAACGATTTTATGAAACGATTTTATGAAACGACTGATTAAACGACTGATTATGTTTCAAGGCTATTTTTAATAAAATATTAAACGCTTGATGGTGAAATTAATACCAATTGTTCATAAAAATCCGCGGATGTCAAAACTGGTAATAGAATTTTGAAATTGGAATTAGTTTTCGAGATATTAATTTTTTTCTAATTTTAATGACATTTCTGTAATGATGGCAACTAATTACTCAGTTTTTTTTGACAAAAAAGGGAAAAAAATTGAAAAGGATCCCGATAGGGATTATTGATTTCTTTTTATTCGTCATTTTCAAATTAAAATTGAATTTATCTTTCATTTCAATCGATAATGAAGACAAGATTATGATTAAATTATGTTTTTCAGGAAAATTTGAAAAAAAAATCACATTTCTATCGTCAGGATTCAATCGTCTGTCAGCATTTAATTTAATTTATAAACTGAAAATATTTTGAATAAATTCGTCCAAATGACGTCATTTAGGTAAACGCAAAAGAAAGTAGGGAAAAGGAATTAATAGTAATTATTATTTATTGATATCATTTTGTTATTTTTTTGTAAAATTTAACTAAACGAATTTATAAAATCATTAATTCGGATATTTGAAACTAATATATAAAATAATAATTGCCCAACTGAACGGAAGAATAAAATATCCTGCTTGGTTTTTTCCGCCAAGCTTTTTAAAAAAGCGTCAAGACCCCTATAATAGAAAAGCACCAAAAGTTCATTGGATTTATTTTCATAACTTTTGGCAACAAATCTATGTATATTAACGAATCTATCCCTTTTTGAAGCTCGAATAAACTCCCAAACCTAAAAGCAAAGGATCCTATAATGGAAAAGTAACCGATTTTCTTATGGACAATATTCAAGTGACAGAACATGGTGTAAAATTACCGCGGATAGCAAATTTGTTTAAATATCTCATCAATTGATGCCGAATAAATGCAGGCATGCATGCACAAAATATTTAATTAATTTTGTATGATAAATAATTATTAGAAAATTCGTATATACATATTAATTAAAAAAATAATTTACATATTTAAAATAACATGAAAATATGCATGATGGTGCACTAAAATAGAGAGAAAATTAAAACCTGTTACTGAAAATGTTTATAACATAGTACTTTTCAATACCGTGGTTCTTAATGTTATTCACAAGCAGATGGAATTTTTCTCATCCTTAAACGCAAAGGAAGAATAGAATAGAGATTGTTGTTATAAAAGTCCGAGAGGTAGTCACAATTTAAACCTAACCATTTTATACAAGCTGGTTTTCAAGTAGTAATTGATTTTACTTATCAATCCCGAAAACAGTCGTCAGTTGTCGCAACAGCTGTGTATGAGGCCATGATAATCGAAAAATGTCCCATTAAAATGTTAAAAGCATGGCAACCCAATTACAGATTTACCAATATTTTTAAAATAAAGCACGCTGTCATGTTTTTAGAGGCCTCGAAGTCTGAGCGGGGGTTGGCGAGCGTAGCTCGCAGGGGGTAGGCCCCCTAGTTAATATATATTATTATAATGTATTATAATAATATTTATATATATAAATATTAATATATATATACATATATATTATTATATTATAGCTGCAACATTGACATAATCGTAATGAACAGTATTCTTCCTTTCGGTTCGAGGCTGTGAAAGACCAGCTGTTTGGGAAAACATTGAAAAATCGCTCCATTTGAAAGCATTATGCTGTTGACGAATTCGCTTATTTTTAACACTTTACAACCTAGTTGAAAAGTGTTTATGACTTCGGTTTGTCTGCCGTCTGTCCGTGCTCCGACGGACTCCCGTAAATATGCTTCGATGGTCCTGAAATTTTTGTATGTTATTGTCTTTTACAGGGTTACTTTATGTTTTTTTACAGGGACAATCAAAAGTATTCCTACATTACAGTCAAATGGAAATAATCGTTTCAAGTGCATTTTGATGAAGCTACGTCATTTAAAACATAATGAAATTGATATATAATTATGAAGCGCATTAAAACATGCTTTTTGCAGAATATGGGTTGCAAAGCATTTATTATTCATTTACAGGGGCAAACAAAAGAATTTTGTTATACTTCGTCCTAGGGGAAAAACCATTTGCAATGTAATTTAGTGATATTTCACTATTTGAAACACAATGAAAATTATATGCATTACTGAAGTGCACTATAAATTGCTCTCTTGGTGTGCATTGCGTTTATTTACAGGGACACACAAAATATATTGGTTACAGTACATGTGCGATATTTACAGTCTATGTGTGATAAGTGTGTTTTCAACTTTGGTTTCTGTTTTTAAGTTTAACTAATTTTTGTCATAGTACGTGTGTGTTTATAAACTCGGTTGATCATATACAGGGCTACACAAGGGTATTCGTAAGTATTACAGACTGTGGGAGTGAATTGATTCAGGGTAGTTTTTAATTGTGTTTACGCATTTTACTGCTGAACTATATTTAGTAGACTAATAGAAGTTTGTGAAATATAAATAAATTCATATACAGGGCTAAGCAAAGATAAAGATACATTGTCGTTTACGGTTGGTAATTGCTGCGAGTGAGTTTTTAGTTCCCTTTTAGCTTAATATGTTGTGTGTACAAAAGCCTTCAGATAATATACAGGGCTGTACAAAAGACTTCGAGTGCATTTCCATCGATTCGCGAAAATTCCTAAATGTGAATAACTATATTCTAACTGAACTAAATTAGTCATACTATATATCCACATCTATTGATCATATACAGGGCTGCACAAAATAATTCCACTACTTTTTTTTAGGTAATTTTTAAAACTGTATTTTTCAATGTGTTATATGTTTTCTAAACTGTTTACTTACATATCTTCTTTCATCTTATTTAACAGTGAAGTTTCGTTACAGTTTTCTGGCTGTGTTGGAAAGTGTTTCATAATCTATGCTTGACGCGTGATTTTTCGTTCTTGTTTATTTTGTAACTGAAACGATAGACATTTATTCAATAGATCTGAATAATATAAGGAATATTCATTCAAAGATTAATTTTACCTTAATTATCGAATTTATTAGAAATATAACGTTAAAACAAATTAGGTTATAGCCAATGTCTTATAAAATAAGTGAAATTTCAAGTGTTTAAATTGAGGTTTGTTTATAAATTATGTAAATTAAACTTATTTTACTTAAATATACTTTCATTTCATGATTTTAATGTTAATTTTTTGTATTCACAAAATTTTTCATTTAATTTATGCCAATCATGCTTTTATCAAATTTTTCATTAATTAATTAATAATTAAATAATGAAAGAATATGCGTTTGTTTTCATTAATTTGCTTTTTGAGCTCATACGTGTGACCAAGAACCCCTTATCATAGTATTAGACCTCACAATCCGCAGAAAGTCTATGGGTAAAACTGTCCGCGGTAATTGCCAACTTATTAACTGACTTTCTCCGGAAAGTATCGCCGCCTGGTGGATACTATCGATATTAGTTCATAAGAAAATGCATAGAAAACTAGTCGTTGGGGGCCACCGTAATACTTACCCATCATGGATATGCATAATGTAAAATATTAAAACAAAAATATTAACAAAGTAAACTACTTATAAAATGCATAGCAATTCAAATAAAATCGTGGCTTGATGACGTCATAACTTTATAGGCATGATTACTGAATTGCTTGAAAGAGGTTTTTCCTTATAACTCCAAAAATAATAATCCTATTAACTAGCGGTTTATTGCATCTGATTAAGCGTCAAATTTCCAATTAAAATATATCTTTGAAGTGAAATTGGGATGAAATACAGGGTCATGAAAAATCGAAGAGTGTGGAAAATAGGATTAGAAATATCTCAGCAACTAATTATCCGATCGACTTCATGCTTTATGCAAAATTTATTTTTTTTTATTGTCTTTTATATTCATTTCTTAAAATAAACAATTTCGAAAATTTTTATATACCTTTCATCAGAACGAATATTTCGAGAGTCCGAAAAAAATAGTTCCGGTTAATCGAGGTTATTGAAATGAAATAGGCTTCTTCCCATTATTACATACTAAGTACATACCAAATTGCAAGTGTCTATCTCAATTTTTTCGGGAGATAGAGCGTTTACAGACACACACACACACAGACACACAGACACACAGACGGACGGCAAAAATTTTTTTTCTAAAAATATGTTTTTTGGAATCTCCAGTGTCTGAAACGTGTAAATCCGTCAAAAAAAAAATTTTCGATTTTCAAAACGATTACAAGACTTACCCTCCTATACTACGTATGATGGGTAAGTAAAAAAGGAGCTATGAAAAAATTTCGTGTTATTGACGAAATTCAAAAAATATTTTTCGAATTACACAAAAATAAATACATAAATAAATAAATAAATAAATATATTTCGTACAATTATCATCAAGTTTTCAAAAATATTGTGGAAAATGAAGATTTAATATGAGATTAATTATTACACACTATAGTATTAGTCAATCTGCTGTAATATCAGGTCCACAGCCAAACTTAGCGCCAAATATGAGCGATGCTGGAAGAATGTCGAAATTTAAAATGAAGATTTAAATATGATTAATTATTACACAATATAGTATTAGTCAATCTGCTGTAATATCAGGTCCACAGCCAAAGTTAGCGCCAAATATGAGCGATGCTGGAAAAATGTGGTTCCAAGTGTACGGGATTTACAACACTGGTTAAAAAATTAAATTAGTTTTTTGCCAAACTACACTTATTGTAACAAGCCAATTGGCTGTAGGCCTGATTACGGAAGAATTCCCAAAAAAAGATTTACAAACACCATAAGCGTAGCATGACAAGAATTTATTTTTTAGGAGGAAAGTTGGGGAAGAGGGAACGCGTATAATTTAAATGATTATTGAACCTTTTTATGTTTTCCAATTTTTTAAAAAAGTGTTTGACTTCAGCTTGTATATTTGTCGGTCCATCCGTGTTCTAACTTTCGTGAAATAATTGGATTGCCATGGAACCTATATACATTATTATGGTTTACTTACTGTTATTATTATTAAGGCATGTTCTCTATTGAAAATAAAATGTATAGCATTTATAGTAGGTTACACAAGGATACTCAAAGGTATTCAAATACATTATGGTCTATGGACAATAATTGTTTGAAGTATATTTTAATGATGTGACAGTACTTTAAATATTACGCAACTTATATCTATTACTGATATCCACAACATTTTTTTTTTTAGAAAATGTTCAGCGTAACATTTATAATTCATATCCAGGGATGTATGCAAAAATAGAATTGTATTGCATTATAGCTACAGGCAGTAATTGTTTAAAGTTCATTTTAATGATGATATACTATTTCTATCAATATCATAATGAAATTGATACGCTTTATTTGGGTACGCGATAATATCGTCTATAAAGTAAAAGGTGTATGTAATTCATTGTCATTTTACAGAGCCACTCAACAGAATTTAGATTCATTATCGACTATAGTGTTAGTGATAATAGTTGGATTCAAGCTTGGCTAAATTTTAGTACATTATGACGTGCACTTAAATACTTATACATCATATACAGAAATGCCCAAAAGAATTCAATATAATGAACTTTAATCGATGTGAATAGCAAAAAGAACGTTTTGAACTATTTTACACGTTTTTCTACTGAGATTGATTATAATATATTATATAGTGTGTACATAATACAAATAAACATAATGTAAATAAACACAATGCACACAAGAGAGCAATTTATAGTGCACCTCAGTAATTCATATAATTTTCATTACGTTCGAAATAGTGAAATATCACTAAATTACACTGGAAACGATTTTCCCCCAATAGAACGATGTGTAACAGAATTCATTTGTTTGCCCCTGTAAATGAATAATAAATGCTTTGCACCCCATATTCTACAAAAAGCATGTTTTAGTGCGCTTCATAATTATATATCAATTTCATCATGTTTCGAATGGCGTAAGCATCATCAAAATGCATTTGAAACGATTATTTCCCACTGTCTGTAATGTAACGAAATACTTTTGGCTGTCCCTGTAAAAAAACTATAAGTGCTACACACTTCAGTTGAAATAGGGAACATGCTATAACGACAATAACATACAAAAATTTCAGGGCAATCCAAGTATATTTGCGCGAGTTAGAGCACAGACAGACGGCAGACAAACCGAAGTCATAAGCACTTTTCAACTAGGTTTGAAAATGTTAAAAACACAGAAAAAGAATATAATTAACTAAATTCATTAATGTATTTTTCCGTAATCAGGTTCAAAGCTCAGAAAGTTTGGTACTTTTTCTATCTTCAAATATAAGTTGAGCATCAATCTAATAGTAACAATTTACACATTATGATATCTAAAAGCTTATGAATATGGGGGAAAATAGAAAACCGAACAATTTTTTCTAGGTTCAATTTAGCAGTCTCATTTACTATGGACAAGCTTATATGTGGTGTACCTCTTTTTTGAAGAACTATTAAATGCTCATTCCAAAATGTTAATGCTTCTAAAATGTTTTTTTTTTTTTAAAAAAAAGAGCAAAACATTTTTGCAGCCAGAAAATGTCAAACATTCATAAAATTCAAAGTTATCGTGACTCGCTAAGTTTTGGTCGCACAGAAAATAGAATTTTTGTAGTTTTACTTTCCCGAGGATTGATAATTTCTTTTTAAAATATAACTTATAGGGTCCACATGCCATATAAAAATTTAAATTCCGTAACCTTCTTAAAAAACAACTATTTTGACGCAAATAGCATTTAATACGACAAAGAACAACAACATTTGAAACACTTTTGCAATTGGAGTAATACCTCCAAAACTATAGCTTATAAATTAGCTATTGGTCAATAGTAAGATGCAGTCTGCATACATAAACAATAATAGTATTTATAATTCATACACATTAAATGGAACTATATTTATTATATCAGACCGTTTGTTTTTTGTTATTTCAAACTAGTCGAATAAAAAAGGAAATTATGCTTGCTTTCACTCATAAAGCTCAATACTTTAAATTTTCTAGATCGATATAATCATCAGCCTCTGCTGAACGAAAGGCAAGATTTCTTTTAGCAAGTTTGTGATAAACTGATACTTTATAATAAACAGGGTTGGCAAGTTTTTGACGCATGACGGTTTTTACCGGTTTTAACCATGGTTTTTACCGTCATGTCAAAAACCTCCTTGTCAAAAATGTCAAAAACTGTCAAAAACCCATTTTTTAGTAGTTTGTTTTTACATTTTTTTTCATTCTATCTTTAATATTAAGTTGTTTTACATGAAATATTCAGTATTAAAAACACTCTAAAGTATATTTATCCATCCAAGAATAACAAAAAAGAATTGCATTAGAATAATACGTGTACACCTCTATTAGAAGATCTCTACAATACTCTTAAACTATTTGGCATAGTCTAAAAAAATTAGATTTTTTGAAGAAATCCTGTAACCTATAAGTATTAGATTAAACAATGTGTATAATTTCGGTACAATTTTTTACATGGTTGAAAACAAAACTTTAAGATTCTACTTATTGAAGTGCAAATAAAAATCACCATAATTGCATTTATGAAATGCATAAGATATGCATTTTAAAATGTTATATTTAAGATTAAGAATATTCAAATTTATTCACTGCCAGTCTATGCTTAACATCTATTGTCATACAATGTAACAGCATTTTTGCATCTCTAAAATAAATTTTAAAGGACTTTGTTAAAAATGTATATTGAATGTTATTTAATAATTATAATAACCTTTTATTATCATTTAATATTAATGTTAATTGCAATTAGTAGTATCTATATTAGTGAAGATTATGACAAATATTGTTCTTTTGGCTATGATGTGGAATCCCTTGTCACGGATTTTTTTTATTTTTAATCGGTTAAAAAAAAGAAAAAAGTCGCCAAATTTCGGGGACTATTATTTCTGATATGGTAACCCGGCAGTAGTTAAATTGCTGGATTTAGTTATTTTCCGTAAATCGTTGGCGCGATTCTGAGAACCGCGCCACAAGAAAAGTTGCCAAAATTCCGTGACCATGGATTCCACATCTGTTCCATGTAATTGTAAATAATAATAACAAAAACAACAAGGTAAAATCAATCTAGAAATGTATTGTATGCTACACTTACACCATAAATTGGAGGACAATCGAAAATGATAGGTTTATGACGGAATAAACCGGTAAAAACACGGTTTTTACCACTGTCATGTCAAAAACCAGTTTTTGACGTCAAAAACCCAACCCTGATAATAAATGAAAACAAGGATAATCTTTCGTAATAGTGTCCATAGCCAAGTTGGCGTCAAACATGAGCGATGTTGGCAACAATGGGTTTTGAAATGTACGTGAGTTACAACAAATAAATTAAATATGCGCCAGCGCCAAACCATGCTCACTAAGATACGCCAATTGGCTGTGGACCCGATTATGGAACTTCTCATGTAGACTTTTCACTTCTTCATACGTATAAACATTCGACCACAAAATAGTGAAGTTTGCGCCTAAGGTATATTTAAGGTATATAAATATAATATTTATATAAGGTAAAGTTAAGCTAAAAGGATTCTCCATCACTTCAGAAATAAATAAAATGATAGACCAATAATAATAATAAATAAATAAATAAAATTATAAAAATGTTCATTAAAAAAAAAAAAAGAAAGAAAGAAAAGAAAAGAAAGAAGAAACGATGATAAATTTATACGTAACATGAAATTCTAAATAAAAGAAAAGTCAAAATGTCTGTAATTAATTTAAATATAATATGAAAATAGAAAAAATAGAAAATTACATTAAAATATTTACCTTTTCGCGATATCAATGGTCTCCATTTGTCTCGAGGATCAATATCACTCGGAAACTCACGAAATGAGATTTTTTCCCCTGATTTTTTTCTTTATGTGATTTAGAAAAAAGAATACAGCAATAAACCATTTTGGTTTAGCAGTAAAATAAGTTTATGTTATGAAAAAAAATGTCTAGAATATGTAAAAAAGTTCAAAATAAATAATTCTCATTTGAAAAGGACAACCATACAGATACAGTATATCATAAAGAAAATAAGAAAACATGTATGGAAAACAAATGTAAAAATACTCCTGTTACTGACAACGGTAGAGGACAACCATGTGGTTTTTAACCACGTGTATAGCGGTCAAAGGAAACTTGCTGATTGTGAGGTCTAATACTATGATAAGGGAATCTTGAGTGTGACAATAAAATAGTATGACTAAGAGAAATAGCGAAAAAAACCTTTGTGAATGCAAAGCGTAAACAAACGATCACGCTGCCTAGAGCTCCTATAATACTGCCATTTAATAACCCAGCGGACCAAAAACCATTGACTAGAAATATAAATGGACAGCGGACTAGCAACCCTTTCTTGAAGAAAACATGTCCTTTCCTCCAGCAGGTGTGGAGGAAGAATATTCTGCTAAACAGGTTTTTTTTCGCGCCAAACTGTCACGGAAATTCCACAGCTCCCAGAAAAAACAGAGATTTTTCACTTGCGTTTGAGTTTGTCAAGCTTGAGAGAAAGGGATTACCGCCAGAAAGCGGCACCCTTTCGCCTATTTTTGGCGATGAAAGGGGAAAGATATATTCTTCAAGTCTGTCAGAAGAAAAGAAAGGAGTCCGCTGTCCATTTATATTTCTAGTCAATGCCAAAAACCAAGCTAAAACCGGTTAGCTTCAAAGACATTATCTTAAATGTCTTTGGTTAGCTTACCGTATTGGGAATTCAAGCGCTCGAATACGCCATCTGGTGGAAAAAAGATATAACTGCTCCCTTCAGGAAAATCCCTTGCAATCCCATTGCGTTACATGCATTTTTAATTTGTTCATAATGATTATTTTTATGCACACCCATACAGCACACTTTCATCTCTAGAACGTCGCATATACATCGCACTGCGACGTTGTGATATCCCGCGGAACATCTCAGAGATGTTCTGGCAATGCGCAAATGTCCTTTTTCAGCGACGTCGCATTGCAACATCTATGAGCCATCGCATTGCGATATCTGTGCGATATTGCATTTTATCATCTACAGTACATCGCACAGATGGTCTCAGAAATGTTCTGGCAATGTGCAAATGTCCTTTTTCAGCGACGTCGCATTGCAACATCTATAAGCCATCGCATTGCGATATCTGTGCGATATTGCATTTTATCATCTACAGTACATCGCACAGATGGTCTCAGAAATGATCTGGAAATGTGCGAATGTCCTTTTTCAGCAATATCGCAGTGCAACACCTATGCGACGTCACATTGTAACATCTACAGTCTACGGGTCTCAAATTGTTATCACTACTTCTGATTACCAATCTTAATCTTATTTAATAACAAATTTATATCCTAAATAAAATTAAAATTACTAGTCGGAAATAGTGATGACAATTGGCCTGCTGATATGTAAATTTACCCTGACTTTTTTGTTGCTGTATTTTTCTCTAATTTAAAAAAATTACTTTTAAGGACCTCACTTACTTGTAAATCAAATTAATTACCCAAGGTGTGACTGGTTATTCAAAGGTATTGCAAAATAACTCAATTTCATATTGCTGTTATTTTTCAATTCAAGATAGTCATAGTAATATCAAAAATTCCCTTCTTTGAATCCTGCAACTTCTTGCATCCTCTAATAAAACTGAAATGCATTCTAGTAATGAATTGGAAATTCATGTTTTAAGAACTTTCCTAAGAATTATCTATAATATGAGAAAACACATTGAATACAAGTAATCTGAAAACAGTACTCTTCTTCTTTCTCAATAATCTATTTTCCTAAGTATATTTAACAGTTTGAATGACTGTACTACCCTACGCTAAATGTCAAAAAATTAGTTTTGATGGACTTGTATGACTTTATTCTGGGTATATAAATTATTCTACTTGTGTTTACATACTAAATTTGTAATCAATACACTTTAAAAAAATCCCTGACGGCTCGGCCTACAGGCACAGGTAGATTTCGAAGACGCAGACAGTGGGGCGCCTATTTGTTGGGAATTGCGGAAGAAATGACCTTTTTGCCATGATGCGGCAGTTGGAACCACCTACTTCAAAACCTAACTTGTTTGCAGGCGGAGCCAGCAGGGATTTTTTTTTTTTTGGTTCTATAAAAAACTTGTCAATATAAAAGTTTTAGATAATATTAAGAGGATTTATAATAAATTTAAGCGGATTTGAAATCTTGTGAATTGACGAAGTTATGAATTTTTTATTTCTAAAACCCCTCTTCCCCCCCCCCCTTTGGGGACATTTTTAATTATATCAAAAATCTGTCATACATAAATTTTCGGCCGTTCTCCTAGAAGTAAATAACTTCAAAATGATTCGATAAGTATCATAATTAAGAAATTATGGTTTTTTTCTGTTTTCACAAAAAGCCCCCCCCCCCTCCCCCCCTTGGTTCGATTTTGCCCATTAACGAACTGGACCGAGATTTTATGCCCCTTGATTTTATGTATTAGTTTCGAAGAAAGGCGGAAGTTGGAACCGCCTACTTCGAAAAATAACTTGTTTGCAGGGGAGCCGGCAGGGATTTTTTTTTTTTTTTTTTTTTTGCTATAAGGGTTCGTCCTATATAAAACTTGTCAATATAAAAGTTTTAGATAATATTAAGAGGATTTATAATAAATTTAAGCGGATTTGATATCTTGTAAATTGACAAAGTTATGAATTTTTTTCTTCTAAAACACCCCTTCCCCCCCCCCCCTTGGGGGCATTTATAATTATATCAAAAATCTGTCCTACATACATTTTTGGCCCTTCTCCTAGAAGTACTAATAATTTTAAACGGATTCGATACGTATCATAATTAAGAAATTATAGGGTTTTTTTTGTTTTCACAAAAAGCCCCCCCATCATCCCCTCCCCCTGGTTCGATTTTGCCCATGAACGAACTTGACCGAGATTTTATGCCCCTTGATTTTATGTATCAGTTTGGAAACGATTTGTGCAGAATTATTGCAGTTATTGTGTCCATAAAAAAGTGACATTGGTATATAGATAGATAAAGTTTTGAACTAGGGATGTTTTTGGGTTCTGTGAGTCATGATCGGCGTAGATCTGCAAAAATGTTTCAGGAATTCCAACTTAGGGGAGAATGTAATAGGTAGTATTTCTTACGAAATCTACCTAAAAAGACATTGCATAAGTAAAATACTTTGTTAGTAAATAATTCATACTGCAGGGTCCCAATTAACTTAAGCAAGCCCAAGTAAATGTCAAAAAGTTCTTCTTTGTTCCTAAATCATCTTGCATTTAATAAAATCTTCCATCCTTTAATGACATAGAAATACAACTTTGTTATTGTATTGTGTGACAACTTTCTTAGGATATGTCTATATCTGAGAAGTGAGGCATCCAGAATACACTTTTAATGAATACTTTTTGAAAACACACTTTCAGCAAATTTGATACAGAGTTAAAAATTTGGTGAAAGAGTGTGTATTCTTTCTAAGTATAAACAGTCTAAGTTGCTTTATTATCCTAATTCATTCCAAGACATTACCATTTTAAACTAAATCTTTGTTTAAATTTCTCAAAATAAGTTTTTTGGACTTGTATCATTTGTATTCTGGGTACCTAAATTATTGGAATTGTATTTGCATTGTAAAATTTATAATTGGTAATCACTTTTTTAAAAATGCATGTGTGATATTAGAATTTATTGTAGAGATAAAACCATGTTAATACATAATTCAAGAATTTCTCATTACACACTTTTTTAATGAAAACTCATGCAATACACGATTTATGATGAGTAATAATATTATATAATAGTATAAGACAAAGAATTGTATTAGTGTTTATTCAATGTTTTTTTTAAATTTTTCTCAGCTATTTTAAACAGAAATTATATTCAACACCTTTTATTAAATATTCCTTGTTTTACATCATATATGTTTCACTATTTCAATCGACGAATTTTACTGGTTCAAACTTAATTATTTAAAAAAAATAAACTCATATTACTGAATGCAATCATTTTACTTCTGATGAAAATCATTTGTTAATTATGATTAAGAAAAGATTGTCATAAAATGTTAACTCTTACACGTTACAATATTTGCATGCTTAATTTATTTTTTTTAAATCAAAAGTTACGTATTAATTTCTATAGTATTATTAAGAAAACTTACTAAGGAATATATTAATTCCCCCCTCCCTTCCAGCAGAGTCTTTGGGGTGAAAAGGTTAATTTTGTAGTACTCTGTACTATAATATAATAATGTAAATCAATAATTACTTGATTAATTATAAAATTCCACATATCTGCTGATTAAAATAATTCAGCTAAACAAGTTTCAAAATATGCTTCTCTGTATATTATAAAAATGTTATTAATCTTTTTGGATGTACAAGAATTTTGCATCCTCTAATACAGATGTAATTTCATTATTTACAATAATTATTTTTATTTAAATTATTCAATAGTAATTTGTGGTAATTACTGAGGAAATCTTTTGATAATTTTCAAATTTGTAAAATTTCACAATTATCATGTGGATAAAACAATATGTTTCTAGTAAATAATAATCCATTAATTATTTCTCATGTAGATGTTAAACATTTTGTAACTTTCAATAGTTTTAATGCCTAATGAAAAGTTTAAATTTATTTATTTTTCATTGATGAAAAAAAAAATGAATAATATCAATAAAAAAACTCAAACATCATTAAACTAATCAGGTTTAAATTAAAATATTCCTGCTGATTTTGTAATGAGAATGTTTAAATGATAAATGACGTCTGTCACATGTATAATCACAATACTTTCATGGGTACTTATTGTGCAAAAATATCAATGACTAATACAGTTTTATTATCTTTATATTTATAATAGTAGTTTACATATTCAAAGAAGTTCTGTAGAAATAGATCAAACTCCCTGATAAGATCTGTTTATATTCATTTGCTTTTGTGTCAGAGAGCCAACTTTTAAAAATTTCAGTGATTGGGGGGAGGGGGGGGGGGTGGGCAAAGAATTCGGGTGATGGAAATTGCTGAAGGGGAATTTTCAACTGTGCTATGCGTTTCTTAACTGAACTAAATTTTAACATACTAAGTAGTATATATACAAATCTACAGATCATATACAAGACTGCACAAAATAATGCAAATATTTTTTCCACAATTGATAATAACTGCTGAAATTGGGTTTTCAAAATTGTTATGTGTTTCCAAAATTATTTATTTACACTTCAACTTCCACTGTATTAATTGGTAAAGTATTCTGGAAATGTTGGAAAGTGTTTCATAATCTATATATGAAGCAGGATTTTTAGTTTTTATTTTTCTATAAGTTTGTGTGACAACTCGACAACATTCATTATGATTATTGAGGCATCCAGAATACATCTGATTCAAAGATGAAATTTTGCTGAAAAAGTGCTTAATGACTATGTTCTTTCTAAGTATGAACAGTGCTGCTTTATTATCCCAATTCATTCCAGGACATTACCATTCTACTCTAAATTTTTGTTTACATTTCTAAAAAATTAGCTTTCATAGACTTGTATCATTTGTATTCTGGGTACCTAAATTATTGGAATTGTGTTTGCATAGTAAAATTTATAATCAATAATACTTCTTTTAATGTGTGTATGTATTGAAATTTACTTGATGAGACTAAACTCCATTCTAGTTCATAGTTGGTGAATTTTTCCTGAAATTTTCTTAAAAATCAAAACTTATACAATACATTTATTCAATGTTTATTTCCAATTTTTCTCATCCATTTTAAACCGAAACTAAGACAACTTTTTATTTTTAACACTCCTGTGGCTGCTTACATTACATCATATGTCATATGTGTCACTATTTCAATTTATGAATTTTACTGGTTCAAACTCAACTGTTTAAAAAATCATATTTTTTAATGCAAACATTTTGCATTTCATGAAGATCAACTGTTAATCATGATTAACAGTAATAGAAAATTATATATTAATCTCTTACTAAAAGCAATCTATTGAATATCGACCCCCTCCCCCTCCTTTTCCAGCAGAGTATTTGGAGTGAAAAGGGTTAAACTTTGCAGTTTGTTGTACTAACTATGGTTTCAGAAATTAATAATTACTTTATTAATCATAAAATTCCACATACCTACAGATTAAAATAATTCAGTTTAATATTAAAAAATTGCTTCTTTGAATCGATAAAATGCTATTGATGAATCAATCATTTTTTCATAAATTTTACATCTGATTTAATACAGATAGAATTTGATTATTATATTTGTTTTAATTTCAATTATTTAAAAGCAATCTGTGCTAAATGCTGAGAAAATTTTCTGATGTATACCACATATGCAAATTTTAACAATTTTCTTCATTGACTAGAAATCAACATATGCTGTATTAGAATTAAAGAACTTTATCATCTCGATAAAACAACATGTTTCTAAAAATAATTCCTCATGCCAGTGTTAAATATTTTTTAAACTTTAAATAGTTTTAAAATGCATAATGAAATGTTTAAATTTATTTTTTCATTGCTCAAAAATAAATTCATGAATAATATTAAAATATAAATAAACCAACCTTATTATACTAACCAGGTTTAAATTAAAATATTGCTATGTTTTTCTATCAAATCATATTTAGCGAGCATTTACAGAAATGAGAAAACTTTGATGTCCCTATTGTATAGCACAAATATATATTGATACAAATGTGCTCTTTTTTTTTTTTTTTCACATTGAAATGCCCTATTTTTAATGCATATTTAAAATTATCTTGAATTTTGGCAGTACATAACTTTAGAATAATAATTTAAACAAACACAATTAATGCAGCCTCTAAAATAATCCTGCAGCATATGAGCATATAATGTAAAATCCATCGAGAAACTAAAGTTACTATTATTACTATTATTTTTTTATCTGACCTTAAAGATATTACTACCTAAATCTTCACAATTTAACAAATATATTCTGTGTTTAATTTTAAGAAAATACTGCATGAGTTTCATTGTAAAAACAGGACCCCCCCCCCCTCCCAGCACAAATAGATGAAATAAATTTCAACTTATGATGCACTCTCAGTTTTTAAGAATACATAGTAATTTCACTGATGTAATACATCTTAATCCTCACAGATCTGAACTGTACATATTTGTAAAAAGCAATACTCTTTTAAGAAAATAAAATTAAATAGTCCTTTTAAAAAGGAACAAAACAAATTCTAAACTTTATATAACTATTTTTGAATGAATGGTTCATTTTTACATTAAATAAGAGACTAAAATTATTATTTTTTACACCGAAAAAAAGTTTAAAAGTGCATGCAACTTGAATACTGACTCATTGCATTGTTTACACAATTACCATAAAAAAAAAAAATGATGTTTAGTATTGCATGGATGGTGGATAATGTAAAATGTTAATTTTCTACAGTTTTATTATATTTTTTACTTAAAACTCGCAACACATTTTTCTTTAATATACATTAAATAAAACTGCAGAATAAGCTTTATAAGACATTTAAATATATTTAAGAAAATGTAAAATGTATAAATACATAACACGATAATAAAGTTTAATAAATTATCACTTACCTTTCATGATCTCTCAACTTTTGCAAATAAAACTATTATTTTTTATTAGAATATACCATTACTCGATATTGTAGATTTATATATATATTAATATAAATATTTTATGATTAAGTGCAATGAACAATTGTTCAATTATATTTTTTAACATAAAAAAATCTAAATAAAGTACAAAAGGTAAACATCACAAAGAAATTTTATTTAGATACCTAAAAGCTAAAAATATCACATGTAAACAAAATAACTATAACATCGCAAAGCGTTTTCAATATGTTTTGCTATGACAAACTTTTCTATTATGACAAGTTTTTATTATTATATTTGAAGATTAATATTTTTGATAGTTCCTCTGGATATGAAAAATAATGCAGACAGCAATCTACTTTAAAATTACGAAAGGAAGTGCAGTTATCAAGCCTGATTATATTAACATAATCATTTATATGTACGCTTACTCTTCAAGAATAACCATAGTTATTTGATTTTTTCCTAAAAACTGAAGAAACGTCACTCAAATCGAAAAAATAAAAGACAGAAATCCAACACACAGCAAACAACATGGCATGCACACACATCCTTCACTTTGCATTAGACGCCATTTAGCTCGCACATGCGCGAATGACCATCGCGTATTTGCGCATGGGCGAAAACGGCAGCTTGCGTCTCCAGGCTGTCGCAAAGATACATCTCGGTGGCAGCCTGTTTTGTTATCTCAGAGATGTTTCATGTACATCACACAGAGACGTGATGATAATGAGACTTTGCGATACACCAGAGAAATCACTGGGACCAAGTGTGCTGTGTGGGCAATTTCAGATTTCATGTGCTATTTGTGTTCTGTGTTTATATGTCGAAGTAAAAATTATCCGAATTTAAATGTCTAACACTTTTAAACGCGTTTACAGTAAATAATGGTTTCAATGGCACTTTAGCATTAGTTAAAGGGCCAATTCTCCTGTACCGACGGCAGCAATCAGCGCCTCTATAGGCCGTTTTAAGTCCCAATTAGTGGACGGCGAGTGACAGTAACAGGGACGGCAAACACCTGCTCAGGCGGTTTCCTAATGCAGAGCTAGGTTGCAATATGGCGGTTATTTTGGGCAACAGAATGGATATGCGTCAGCTCCCCTTATTTGTCTTAACGCTGCCGTTTTACCTACTGTGACGTCACAAGAATATTGTCTATTGTGTGCGTGTGGAAGGGGGGAGGGCGCTATAAAAAGAATGCCAAAAATAAACCATAAATTATAATAAAAACATAAACTATGCGATATAATAAATAAATAAACTAAAATTTGTCAAGAAAACAAGGGGTACTATAATTAGTATAATTAGCGGCGTGCTTGGCGCAGTTGTATCTAACCTGGTCCGGATAATACTACGTAAGTAAAAAAAAAAAAAAAAAAAAACCAAAATAAATAAATAAATATAAAAAGTGCTCAAATCTCAGAAGTGTAAAACACATTCGTCGCTGAAAATAAAGTCATATTTAAAATAAAACTAGCTTTCTTATCATAAAACTAAAATATTTTACTGTAATTGCTTGAAAATGAAGTAATTTACATTGATTTTGATTCTTCTCCTAACGAGAATAATGCCCATGGAGTTGAAATATTTTTCTGCTTTCATTGTTCAATATTTATATTTTCACTATGGCAACCAAACAGTGCTATTTAAGAATTAAAAATTCTTTTGTAAATGCAATATAAATTTTAAAAAAGCATCTTGATTTGTAAGCAACATGTTTTAGTATTTACTTGAATAGAGTTTTACTAGTCAGCATGTCCGTGAATGATACAGATGAATGGGCTTCAATGATAATTAATGAACTGTTTCATGAGGCTAACGCATTTGATAAAATAGCGAAATGTTCAAGTAAAGATGGTAAAGAAGCAGAGATGCTGGAAGAACTTGGCCTAACTTCTAATACTAACAATCAAATTTCTGATGACTTTAATAAAGGAAATAGTGGTCTCAGGTCTAGTAATGACCATGGCATATTTACAAATGCGAAAAATATTACATCAGAAGAAATGGAAAGAAAAGTTGTGGTAACCGATATGACTGAAATGGTGAGCGATTCCATTGATAAAACGACTGACGAGAAAATAAAAAATGGTCATGTTTTTACAACGGATTTTGCAACGGAAAACTCTAAAAGAGAAATAATTCTAATTGATCTTAATGCGGCTTTTATTGAAGATAACAAAAAAGATTCGTCAATGACAGATGTGTCCCAAAACCAACCTGAACTTTCAAGTGAAAATGTAAAAGAAAATTCTTCAGGAAATTCTGATGAAATACCTGAGTTTTTAAATAATTTCAGCTTCGAAGAATTACGTTATCGAGACGAACAGAAAAAAAATAAGCGCTTCACAATCACGGATGAGTTGCTTAATGATTTCTCTGAAAAGCTTTCTTTACATAAAGGTAAAAAAGATTTTTCTGAACAATTTGTGGACAAAACAGAGAAAATATCTTTCGTAAGTGCAGATTTAGAGCCTTTAAATGGATCTTCAGAAGAACATCTTAATAGAATAGACGAAAAAATAGAGCACATGGGATTTCGAAATTTCCAAAAAGACAAAAATAAAGAGATGCATGGAGATATTAAGAGAATTGATTCCTGTTTGTTTCGTGAGTTGTTTGAAGAAAACTACATAAAGGAAGAAATGGAGTCTCGTTTGGGATCAACTGATGAATCTGTTGGAAGGGAGTATTTAGCTGCAAGTAATTTTAAAACTTTTAGTGTTGGTGAGTATTTAAATGAAAATATTAATAATTTACCACCTAGAGACAAGGCGAGGAGAATATGGTATTTAAAGGGTGTTGCGGATGAAAATATTGTCGACAGCCAGAAAAATACATATGATAGATGCTCAAAAGACAAGGAGTTCTTGGGGAAAAATCTTAAACATGTGAATGAAAAAATGATCGAAAGAAAAGACAAATGGTTAGCTGATACAAACATTGAAGAAATAACAGGAACAAATAGATACTCTAATGTATTTGGTGGACATCAATTTAATACGAATAACAGAAGTAGAACTGTGAAAAGACATCAAAAGAAAAGCATTTTTACCGATTGTAAAAGTTCAATGAGTAAACAAGAAACAGAAGAAATTTCAGAAGATGTAGAAGGGATGGATGATGAGGAATTAGAAATTAGAGATCAACGAGTACAGTTAGTGGTTTCCACATACAAAGTGATTTGTTCAAGATTTGAAATAATTTTCGTAAGGCCTTTTGCATATGTACTTGCTGATTCCTATGAATTTCTTTCATTCATTTTCTTTTTAGTCGTAAGTTTGTTTTGCGTATTTCACGAAAAACTGCAGGTTCTAATATCAAATTATAGATCATTGAATGTGGAGAAATATTTAGACAGTTCCTGTGATCAGACAGAAAACATGTTATTCGACTCTGAAGAATCTATGATCTCAACTATTGCTACAGATACTGTGCTCACTGATGAAAGCATGTTACATAGCGAAGATGAAAACGATAAAGCTAATGTGTCAAGCGTGAGAAATGAAGTTATCAAACAACTTAAAGATATAAGTTCTTGGGTAAAAATTGAGCCAACAGAAGTTGAGGTTGTATCCATGAAATATGAAATTGTAGAAAACAATTTCTATGAAAAAGGAGAAAATTTTTTGACGTATTTCTGCACTAGCAAACAGCACAGAGCAACTATAAAAACAAGCGATGAGTGTCTGATAAATTTTATATTCGTAAGTAATAATGAGAATGGAAAAAATGAATTGCTTCTTCCTGAAATCGATTTCGATGCGGAAATCGAAGCTTCGTCAAATAAATTACACTGTGACAGAGATGAAATTGATGTCCAACGAGAAACTGATAATTCATGCGATTCAGTAGGAATTCCGAACCCTTATGAAGTCGATGCCGAATTAAAACCTATAATGAGGAAAAATTCAATCAGCTCCTTGAGTGAGATATTTCCAGGAAACGCTTGTGGGTGTGAGAAACCTCGTTTTAACTCTACTGAAATAGATGTATTTGAAATAGAATCAACTAAGCCAAGAAGCTGTCCTGATTTTGAAGTTTTGTCAACCTCGAATATGGACTGTTCTAAAATAGAAATAACTCCAAGAAACTCTCTGGAAAGAAGATTTTTAAATTCTTCCTTAGATGTTAATCTCTCTTCACTTTCTTCAAGATCAGATATTCTCTCTGAAACGGCGCCATCGTTGAATGAATCAGAAGGTGTTCATAAAGATGAAAGCAAAAAACCAGAAGACGATGTTAAAATAACGGAGGAAATAGAAAGAGAAGATTGTGTGGCTTTGCTTTCAAATAATTTAGAAGTATCTGCAACTGAAAATTCAGAAAACGCATCCATCGATGAGACAGAAAATGCTTCGAGCGAAGAGAAAGATGAAAACGTCGTTGAAAGTTATTCTGATGATAAAGCGTCAAGAAATCCAAGCGAAAAGTCTCGCATGGAAAAACATGGTTCTATGGGTTTTCAGATTTCAGATGCAGCTGATGCTCACTTCAAAGATAATAATGGTTTGGAAAGATCTCTGAAGTGCGGGGATGCAAAGTTTATCACAGATTTATCCAAGCCTAGTAACGAATGCTATATGCCGATAAAAGATGAAACAGTTCCGAATAAAGCTAAAGACAATCCCAAGCAGAAAATTAATATGCGGCGTCGTATGTCAATGGTTTTGAATAACTGGAGAAATGTGCAGGTAATGCCATCGTGCATTTTAAAGAATAAGAAAAAGTCTAACGCGCAGAATGATGAGCCTTAAGGAAAATAACATTTTTCAATAGTATTGTCTGCCTATTTTATCAGAATTGTATATTTAAAAAATATTCTTATTTCTCTAAATTCCTTCATTAGGGATTAAGAATTTATAACAAAATTACATTTAAAAATATCTTTATAATAATTTGAATAAATTTCTGTATATTTGAACTTTTACTTTTGAATTCTTTGACTTCATTGAGAAAATGGTACTCTTCCAGTATAAAGGGCTTGGCGAGATAGATAAAACAGTCATGGCGACAGAAGGAAATTTTCCATGCATATTTTCGGGCAACTTATTCACTGTTTTATATACACAAGCAATCCTTTCAATATTTATTTATACAATGTATGTAATATAAAGAAGTCACGTATTATCCGGGCCAGGTCATATACAACTGCACTTAGCATGGCGCTAGTTACACTAATTACAGTAACCCTTATTTTTAACAACTCCATAGTTTATTTATTTATTATAGTTTATTTTTTGTTATTGTTTTTAGTTTTTTGTTATTTATTTATTATTGTTCATTTATTATATTTTATTTATTATTTTATTTTATATTATTTACCATTTTTAACAATGTTATGTATTTAATAATGTTAAATTGCTGTGTTTAACGATAAACAAGATTGGCAATTGGCAATCATTTTTGTCGATATATCTCCTGGCCCGGATAATAGGTAAGTACCATCTACTTTTATATAGAAACAGAAACAAATTGTATATAATGACAATAATAGCATATATATAAATACAGTGTTTATACATATGTAAATACAATGTTTATACATATATAAATACATTTATAAACAAGCATAATAGTTCATTAGGTTAGCTTTCATAGATGTTTATACTATTTGGCAACAAATCTCCTTTGCTGAAGCCCAAATTGCGCCAAGCTTTTTTTTAAAAAAACATCAAGGCGCCTGTAAAGGAAAAGCACCCAGAAAATAGTATGACTCGTTTTTATTTTAAGTCTATTAGATTTATATTTTAATCTTTCTAAAAATTGTCCAACCGCGATAAAATGGCAGTCCTAAAAAATGTAGCATAGCAGCGCCACCTGTTGGAAGATTTACACCAAAACCTAATCAACAACAATTTATGTTAACGTCTAACTGAATCTGAAGTTTGATGAAATTCTGTGCATTAGTTTTTGAGATATAACTATCGTGAAAATCATGAAAAAAGTAGCATAGCAGCGCTACCTGTTGGGCTATTTACACCAAAAACTAATCAGCACCAATTTATATCAAAGTCTAACTGAATATAAAGTTTTATTAAATTCGTGCATTAGTTCTTCAGATAGAGCGCCCACAATTTTTTTTGTTACATACATACGTACATACAGACAGACAGACTCGCAGACGGACATTTTCTAAAAACAGCCAAATCGTGTTCAGAACCTTCTAAAACGTATAAATCCGCCGAAAAATTTCCTGAATCCAGTACTTTCTTCTTGTAAAGATAGAAGAAATTAAAAACAGATATATAATAATGCAGCTTTATTGGACATTTGTCTAAAAATACTATAACACACTATTGTCAGACTGTATTGGATAATACAATTATAAGCTTTTCTATGTGTTATGTCGAAATTATCAAACCAAAATATTTTATTTCAGCATCAAATAACTATTTCTAGTTCACACATGCGAGATATAAAAGCTGCTGTCGGAGAGAAATGCGTCCAACCTCTATTACTAAGTTATCATATGTGTTTTAATTTTAAAAGAGAAAAATCCGGATTTTTTTTCCAATTATAGGTTAAATTGAAATTGGTTTTATTGTTACTATAATTGCGTGCGTAATTTTTTTTGCTGCATTTGCTCTAATCAGGGAGATCTGCTAATAGCTTCCGCTGGTGAAAATGACGTCCGCACTTAACTTTCGTAACGTATGTCAAAATAGTGGTTAATTTGGATATATAATTGATCTTTTTTATCTATTTTTTAATCTAATTTCTCAACGGTTTGCAATTTATTCTTGGGAATTTGTCACCCTCACCCTCATGTGTTACTTTCTGTGAAAATTAGAAGTTCTAGAAAGTCTGTGTCCTCCCGCGTCCCTACCGTCCTCATGAAAATAAAAAGTGGGGGGACGCTTGAGATAAAATAAAAAGGTGAGGGACGGCGTCCCTCGATTACACCACTGATGCACTGTAAAAACAAACTCCTGTAAAAAAACGGAAAAGGTACTGGCAGCAGAGTTGCCGTAACTTTTCCGTTTTTTCACAGAAATTCACTTTTGGGGTTTTTTTCCGTTTTCAAAACTGAGAAGTTCCGTTTTCGAAACTGAAAAGTTCTGTTTTAAAATTGAAAAGTTCCGTTTTAGGAACTGAAATGTTTTGTTTTAGAAACTGACATTTTCAGTTTTCAGGACGGTTATTTTCCGTTTTACAAGCTGATAGTTTTAGTTTTTATTATCTGTTCGATATTTCTCCCATAAAGGGGAAAGTGAGATCTCAAATTCCCCACACTTATGTTAAACTTATCTGTGGCGGTTATAACTGTTTTCTTTTCTTGTTTTTTTTTTTTTTTTTTTTTTTTTTTTTTTTTTTTTTTTTGGTATTTTTATTATTAGGAATTAAATATTTTTAACTTTTTTTTTCTTTGTACTCTTCTTAAAGGATGTCTCTTTTGTAGTGGTCAAAATATTTCTGAAATATATACTTTATTTATAATTTTATGTATTAAAATCCTAGCAAAACCAAGTAATATTTTAAAACTTTAGAAAAAATTAAATGTATATTTTAGAAATATTTTGACAACAAAAAGAAAAGAGACATTCTGTAAGAATTGTACACAGAAAACAGAAGTTAAAAATGTTAATTTATTAGGAGATATTATTAGGATACTTATACTTAATATACAAAATTTTATAAAAGGCAATAAATGTGATTTAATTTAGAAAGAAAAAAAAGTCTGTATTAAAGAATTAAATATATTTATACGAAAAACTATTTTTAGAAGAAAGTCTTAAGCTTAATTATAACAATATTGCAATTTTTCCATAAAGTATGCTAAAATTTGCAATTTTTAGCACTTGTTATTAATATATATTTTTCATTTTTTACCCCCCCCCCCCCCTCACTGTTTATGTATTTTTTTTTCTTATTTCATACTGAGACATATTTTAAAGACTTGGGGCACTAAGTGTTATCGCTTATTTATTTATATCGTTGTTTTAATATCATTAGTATGTATAATCAATTCTGTTATACATATGTAAGATAGAAATCTCGTTTTTTGAATACAAAAATTGGACTCATTTGCCTAGAGAGAGAGAAAATCTATTTCAGTAAATCCTAAAAGGAAAATTTTACTTGTTTTCTAGCTTTTAATTCGTTTATCCGTTACTTTGTATTCGAAAATACTTGCTATTTTAAATCATATGTATATATTTATATATGTTATAAATTATTTTCTTTATCTATTTAAAGTTTTTGTTTATTCAATGTAGTCATTATCCGACACCCTTACGCGGAAGTAAACACTTTCTGGTATTTAAACCATCAAATATAAATAATTAATAACGAGGCCTTATTGTACTCAAATTGTTCATATCGAAACTATTTTTATATTAAAAAAAATTATGCTACAATAATTTTACAAGTCAACCTATAACTCTATAAATATCGCTAGGTGCTATTGAAAAATAAACGTGAGAAAAAGAAAAAAAAATAACACCTACAAGATCAAACAACTATCAGCATTCTCTAATCATAAAGAGAATAAATAGTAATAATAATAATAATTTGCTCCCATAAAATCAACTTTAAAATTAAGAGTAAAAAAAAAAAAGATAATTGACAAAAGCAATATACGAACTGCTGCTAGTTAATACTGTGATAATATAAACACACTCTTGAAATATTTTATAAATTAATAAAACAGTGCATCCAGGTTACTTATAGTAAATGATTAGAAACTGTTAGAAAGTAAAATAATTATATGATTTAAAAAGTATATTCGAATACAAACGCATAAGCTGTAATTTTGGAAAACATATAATAACGAAATAACGCATGGCTAAAGAACGGGGATCTTTTTTTCTTTTTTAAATCTGCATGAATAAAGATTATCTTTAGACACATATTACACATAACTTAATAACAAAGTCCGGTGAGGAAATAGTGAGTTGAAGTAAATTAATAATCAGATAAAATGCAAAATCATCCTTTTTTATGATTTAAAACAAAATATTTATTCTAGGCAAATGATTGAAAGCTATTGTCTTAATATACACGTGGTTTAAAAACTAAATTTATATCTTACATATAAAGAAATTATACATATAATATTATTAAAACAATGATATAAAAAACAAACATAAAACTTACTTTTATTCTGTAAAATATGTCTATATCCAAAGTTGTGCTTATTATTACAATTGTAAATTCTTAAAAGCATGTGCTACTGGGCAGGTGAAGTTACTTCGGACTGCCGTATCGGCCATATTGCCTCTTCCGGAGGAGGCTTTGATCATAGGGGGTGTTGACACAGGACACAGACTGACAAACTAATATATCCTCCAATCAGCGTCGGAACAGAACGTGTCTTGCCGGAAAAGTTCCGTTATCCGAGACTTTACTGTCGCTTACGGAAACTTTCAGTTATATCTCTATCAGTAAATTGAAAACTTCCGTTAATTCCAGGAAAAGTTACACTTTTCTCCCAAAACGGAATTTTTCAGGTAAAAAAAGGAAAATTCACAGAATAACACCTGTTAATTTCAGGACATATTTTTACAGTGTGGAACGAAATCCGTCAAATATTTTTTGAGATAGGCTTGATGAAAGGTTTTAATAGGTACTACCATAGTTATATATGACCCCAAATTAATATTGCACTGTGTATCTTCGCTTCGCTCAAACAGTTAATAGCACAAGGAACAAATAACAATTTTCTTTTAGAACGTTACAAGAAAATTTAATCGTTTCAAATTAAATAATTTATTTTTCCTTACGAATAACATTCAACATTGGGCCAATTGAGGCTATTATGAAACATCTATACTTATAAAAGAGTAGCTTGATTTTCTCATAATCAACGCCGAGCCTCAACCGTTTGTCCTAGAACAATGGAATTTGGAAGACATGTTCTTTACACAATGTAGGCATCCACTAAGAAAGGATTTTTGAAAATTCACAACCTAAGGGGGTTAAATGGGGGGTCGAAAGTTTTAGATAATTTCGTTTTTTCTGCATATCTCAGCAGGAGTTTTAAGTAGGAGCGTGAAATTCGGGATAACAATTCTACTAAAGAATAGTTAAACATGTATTTCAGGCGATTTTAGAAATTCCACCACTAAGTGGGTTAAATGGGGGGGTCGAAAATTTTCGATGATTTCACATTATCACCGTATCTCATCAGCAGTTTTAGGTAAGAGCGTGAGCTTCAAGATAACAAATCTATTAAAAAAAATAATTAAACACATATTTCAGCGATTTTAGAAATTCAACCACTGAGGGGGTTAAATGGGGGGGGGGTCTAAAGTTTTAGGTCATTTTGCCTTTTCGCCATATCTCAACAACAGTTTTAGTTAAAAGCGAGAAATTCAAGATAACAAATGTACTAAAAGTTAGTTAAACACATATTTCAGTGATTTTAAAAATTCAACCACTAAGGGGGTTAAATAGGGGTCGAAAGTTTTTAGTCATTTCGCGTTTTCGCCATATCTCAGCAGCAGTTTTATATAGGAACGTGAAATTCAGGATAACAAATCTACTAAAAAAATAATTAAACACATATTTCAGCGATTTTAGAAATTCATCCATTAAGAGGATTAAATGGGAGGTCGAAAGTTTTAGGTCATTTTGCCTGTTCGCTATATCTCAGCAGCATTTTTAGTTAGGACCTCGGAATTCGGGACAACAAATCTACAAAAAATATAGATAAACATATATTTCAGCAATTTTAGAAATTCAGAAACTAACGGGGGGGGGGGGGGGGGTAAATAGGAGGTCAAATATTTTAGGTAATTTTGCCATATCTCAGTAGAAATTATAGGTAGAATCATGAAACTCAGGATAACACATCTACTAAAAAAATAGTTAAACACGTATTTCAGCGATTTTAGAAATTCAGCCACTAAGGGGGTTAAATGGGGGTAGAATGTTTTACACCATTTTGCCATACCCCAGTAGAAGTTATAGTTAGGAGCGTGAATTTCGGGATAACAAATCTACTAAAGAATAGTTAAACATGTATTTTAGGCGATTTTAAAAATTCAACTACTAAGGGGGTTAAATGGGGGGGGGGTCAATAATTTTCAATAATTTCACCTTTTCACCATATCTCATTAGTAGTTTTGGATAAGAACGTGAAATTCAGGATAACAAATCTGCTATAAAAATTAGTAAACACATATTTCAGCAATTTTAGAAATTCACCCATTAAGGGGCTAAATGGGGGTCGAAAATTTTAGGTCATTTTGAATGTTCGCCATATCTCAGCAGCATTTTTAGTTATGAGCTTGAAATCACAGATTCAGGATAACAAATCTACTAAAAAATAGTTAAACATGTATTTCCGCGATTTTAGAAATTCCTCCACTAAAGAGGGATAAATGGGGGTCGAATTTCTTATGTTATTTTGCGATATCTCAGTAAGAGGTAGGGGCGTGAAATTTAGGATAACAAATGTATTAGAAAATAGTTAAATATATATTTCAGCAATTTTAGATAACAATCCATCAAGGGGGTCACACTGTGTGTCGAAACTTATAGGTAATTGTGCCATATCTCAGCAGCAGTTTTAAGTAAGAATGTGAAACTCAGCTTTACAAAGCTACAAAAAAAAAAAAAGTAAGTTAATCATGTATTTCCCCCTCAGCGATTTTAGAGCTAGCGAGTTTGTGGGCAACATCGGCTGTGAACCCGACTGCGGAAGATTAGATGAAAAAGAGAACTATTGTGGATTTTTTATTATATACTAGACGGTCGCTTCCGAATGGGGCCCATATACAAAGTACTACTTGGGCCACATCCCTAGATAATCACGGGTAGAGCCTAGTAGTATTTTGTGAGGGGGCTCATGAAAAAAAATATATTTATGTCGTGAAATCTTTATTTAAGTGCTTTTTTTATATTCTTATTAGTTATTTTCGTATACTTTTAATTTAAAGTATTTTATTTATACTTTTCTGGTTGCATGTAAAATGCACTTTCTGTTCCCCAAACGAAGTCAGGACGGTACGCTGCACTATGTATCTGGGTCCCACTCGTTAACGACCGGCTAGTCACAAATAAAAAAATACTGTAGTTTGTGTTTTTGTTTCCTTTATCTGTTTATGTATAAAAATTATTGCATGTCATAAAAATAAAGGAAAGAAAAATAAAATAAAATCCTGTCTTATAGTAGCTCTAGAAAATGGGACTAAAGTGAGATACCATTTTTAACACTTTCCAACCTAGTTGAAAAATGTTTATGACTTCGGTTTGTCTGGCCGTCTGCCGTCTGTCCGTGCTCTAACTTGCGTAAATCTACTCGGATTGTCTTGAAATTTTTGTATGTTCTTGTCGTTTACTATAGCATGTTCCCTATTTCAACTGAAGTGTCTAGCATTTACAGTTTTTTTACAGGGACAATCAAAAGTATTCCGTAAACATTACAGTCAATGGGAAATAATCGTTTCAAGTACATTTTGATGGGGCTACGTCATTTAAAACACGATTAAATTGATATATAATTATGAAGCGCATTAAAACATGCTTTTTGTAGAATATGGGGGTGCCGATCATGTATTATTCATTTACAGGGTCAAACAAAAGAATTTTGTTACACATTGTTCTATGGGGAAAAATCGTTTGCAGTGTAATTTAGAGATATTTCACTATTTCAAACGCGATGAACATTATATGCATTACTGAGGTGCACTATAAAGTGCTCTCTTGAAAGTGTGGTGTGCATTGCGTTTATTTACAGGGACACACAAAAGATATCGGCTACAGTACATGTGCGATATTTACAGTCTATGCGTGATAAGTGCGTTTTCAACTTTGGTTTGCGTTTTTAAGTTTAACAATTTTTTTTTATAGTACGTATGTATATTATAAACTCGGTTGTTCATATACAGGGCTACACAATGGAATCGTAAGTATTATACACTATGGGAGTGAATTGCTTAAGGGTAGTTTTTAATTGTGTTACGCATTTTCCTGCTGAACTATAGTAGACTAATAGAAGTTTGTGGAATATAAATAAATTCATATACAGGGCTACGCAAAGAAAAAGATACATTGTCGTTTACGGTTGTTAATTGCTGCGAGTGAGTTTTAAGTTGCCTTTTAGCTTAATATGTGGTGTGTACAAAAGTCCTCAGATAATGTCCAGGCCTGTACAAAAGATTTCGAGTGCATTTCCATCGATTTTCGAAAATTGTTAAATGTGAATATTCTAACTGAACTAAATTTTATCATGCTATATATCCACATCTATTGATAATACAGGGTGGTTAAGAACTATATGTCAAAAATGTAAAGGCAGGTAGAGGGGACCTAAATAAGCAGATTTCGTATAGGAATGTGGGTACGGTAAAGCAGTATTAAGACAGTAGAGGGCGCTGTTGAATTCGGTGGATGAAAGCGTTTCGCTAGCTTGAATCGTTATTCCCCGCACGGATTTCAAGCAACATGCATCATTAAATCAATGCGGTACTTGTCGACATGCATTTTATGTATGGGGCTGCGCAAGGAAATGGGGCGGCTGCTCAAAAAAGGTCCATGGAACGATTCCTGGTAGGAATCTGCCGGATCGCCGAACATTTGAGCGTATTCATCGGGAGTTGTGCGCGATTGGACCGTTTTATGCTTCCAGGCGTGATACAGCACTGGAAGATATCGCAAAATTCCAGCGGTAGAAGTATTACGCACAGTAAGAGGAAAGTCCTTCGTCAAGCTGGAGAGCCGTTAAACGTGCGTATCCTTTGAACAGCCGCTCCATATCCTTGCGCAGCCCCATACATGAAATGCATGTCAGCAAGCTCCACTTTGGTGTAACGAGGCATGTTTCTGGAAATCCGTGCGGGGAATGACGATTCAAGCCAGCGATACGCTTATTTCATCCGCCTAACTCAACAGCGCCCTCTACTGCATCAACGCTGGATTTCCGCACCCACATTCCTATACGAAATCTGCTTATTTAGGTCCTCTCTACCTTCCTTTACATTTTTGACATATAGTTCTGAACCACCTTGTATACAGGGCTGCACAAAATAATTCGACTACTTTTTTGACGCTGGAAGGTAATTTCAAAAACTCTACTTTTCAATGTGTTATATGTTTTCTAAACTCGTATTTACTTACATATCTTCTTTCACCTTATTTAACGGTAAAGTTTCGTTACAATTTTCTGGTTGTGTTGGAAAGTGTTCCATAATCTATGCTTGACGCATGATTTTTCGTTCTTGTTTTTTAAGTGGTTATAAAAACTTAGAAAATGAGAGGCTTGTAACAAAATTACCCAGGATCTAATGTTTCAGATGTATTATTATTATTTTTTTCATTTTGTTTGAATTTTGGGATTTTGGGATATCTTTTGTAAGCCCAACAGAATACTGATTGAGAAGCCACCATTATGAACTACCTCCCTAATTTATTAAATGATAATATAGGGTAAAATAGTAAGAATAAAGTTATCTACCACACTTAAACAAAATTCGTTTAGTTTTCAGAAGTAAATTTGCAATGATATGACATCCATTATTAAAAAAAAGCAAGAAAAAGATGTATATTGTCTACGATCTTGACTGATTGAATTAATTTATTGTTCATTAATATTTACAGAGTCAGGAAAAATTTCCTGATGTTTAATGTGATTTCAGGAAAAAGCAGGACATCAACAGTATCCACAATGTCCATTGCAAAGATTTCATCTTTTTTATACACAAAACAAGTTATATAAAAACAATTTTTTAAGTCAATTCCTACTTTTTAATCATAAATATATAAAATAAACCCGTGCAGCATTAATGTCCCACGTTATCTTTATTGAACATTATTTTATAATCATCGTTGCGGTATTTTATTTTTTGTTGGCATCACAAATTTGAGATAAATCTTTCATTTCATTTATGAAACAATGAAAGAAGTTTTTTTCTCCCATGTAAAAATTAAAATTAATTAATTAAATTTACTGAATGAATTAATATTTGAAAAAAACTGTATTAATTTCAATTGTCATCCAGTACAAGTTTAAAAAAATTTATTTGAACTTGAATGGATCAATAGAAAATATTTTATTAACGATTGAAAATTCCAACAAGATATATATATAGAGAGTGTGAGCTAATAGTAGGAATTTAATAAGTCCTTAGATTGGTCGTTAGAACACCTCAAAACTTGGACTGTTATCTCTACTTCATCTATTTAGTTTATGTGACAGAATTTTATAGTGAACAGACTTTTTTTTATGCCACGTTTAACGTCAAATAATACAAAAATTCCTTTTTTAATATTATCTTGAAATATTGGTATCTCGTAGGCAATTAGATCAATTTCTTTCTTCCCTTGTGGCAGCTCTATAATAAAACCGTATGTCATGTGACTGTCCTCAACAGTTCCGGGATGCCGCTTCACTGTTTCATATGCCAGGCAGCCATTTTTATTCAAAATTATTTTTTCTAATAAAACTGCATAAAAGTTACATTTTTAGAAAGATCGTTCAAAATAAATTAATATTTGAGAGATGACTTACGTTCAATTATGTATACATTCCGCAATAACTTCAGTTTCAATTAGGTTCGTTGTTCAAATTCTCTATCCATGAAAGTAAACAACAACAAAAAAAAAAAGATTCATTCGTTGTGAACGTTTAAAATATTAAACCATGAATTTTTGGACCGCTGCCTGGTGTAAAAAAAAATAATCAGCACCAGTGAGACAGTCAAAGTTTACCATAATTCTGTTCCATACAACTCAACTTCCTTCGGATCTTTTCTTGATGTAAGTTGAACTCCGTGGTTGAACTCATGTAATAATATTTAATGGATCAAATTTCGAAACAAATTGTCAGCTTTTATTTTTCGTGTGTATTAATTAGAAACGATATTTTAATTTTGAAATCAAATGTTTTGATTTATGATAATATTTCTTATTTATCTATTTTCTATTTTAAAGAAAAATGTGAACGTCATGTATTTTAAATTGGAACAGCTGTCACGGACGCACCAGGGTTGGCGGAATTTTTGTTTTGCGCCATTTTGGCGAGAAAATCCCATTTTCAGGTACCTATTAGAGATTACTAAAACAGCATATACTTTTATTTTATTATGAAATAGTTTATTTTATATTAAAAACACACACACAATGATTAATTTATTATAAAGTGGGTTAAGCGGTTTTTGTCAAGAAAGATGAAATACATAACAACAAAAAATATGCGAAATGCCACCACGATCGCAAAAGTTCTTGATTTGTCTATTAGATTTTTCCGGTTTGGCGAAGGATTAAGGAAAAAACTAAATTATGAATAAAAATAATTTGTTACAATGCTTAACATACATTTAAGGGCGACCAAACTGGTCGCCAGTGACGGCTGGTTTAAAAATAAATCTGTTAAGGATTCTTCATCATTATTAGACAGAGAAGGCAATTCTTAATTATCTGTGTTATTTCCTTTGAACAATTTATTAATCAGCTTCCTTTTTCTGATTATAGATTTTTGTATTTTTATAACTCCTTCATTTTCAGCTTAGTCTTTCGATGTCTTACCTACTATCTGGGTAATAATTTCTGTGATTTTGAAATTCCGTTTCTTTAATTTCTCTTGTATACTTTTCAACACTTGTATATTCTTTTCCCGTTATAATGTCATGATTTTGGTTTGTCTTTCTTCTGAGTTTTTTGCTTTTACTTCCTTTCTTTGGCTCCATTCCCTTACTGCACTTGTTAAGGGATAGCTCTTTGCATAGTTCTTTTGCTTTTGAGTTTTCTTCCTTATTTTCTATTCTTAATTTTTCTGTCGCTATCCACTCTTCACTATAATTAGAATCTATTATTATCTTTTCTTCTCTGCAGCGGCATTTTTATTTATGATCTGCAAAAGCAACAACTCATGAGAAATTGATGAATCTTCGCTCGCAGGAATTAAGATGTGAGATGCAGAATATGAATTGATTTGCATCGGCAAAGTTTTACGGCACAAAAACGACATGCAAATTTTACGATTTCTAGCCAAACGGCATCATGATTTGCCATTGAATATCCTTTTCTTTTGGATTCACCTAAAATACTTTGTGGATGAACCACGGACCCACTTCCTTTCGGTCCGTAATTACACACTACTTTCGAAGTTCAAAAATACACAGGCTTTAACCTTCAATGTCAGTTTTAGCTTGAGGAGTAAAACCAAGTTATAAATCAACTAGCTAACATTTCATATAATTCGATTAAATATATTTAACAAACATAGAAGGATATACCATTAGGCTTAAGGGAAAAAAGTAACTGACATATAAAAATAAACAAGACAATTAAATAATAACACTTAAAAAAAAATTGTAGTGGATGTTTCTAACTATATGATATAATAGTATTATTACAGCCTCAAGCATTGTCTCATAATTAATGCTATTCAATGTCTCAGAATTTCCCCCTGAGCAGTATGATGATGGTTTGTAACTCAAGCTACATTAAATATATTCCAAATTTTAAAGGCTAAAAAGACTCACCATTTTTTACTTAAAAAAAGGCCAATGAGAATAGTTACCTAAGTTAAGTGTTACGCGTCAAAAAGTTTTGAAGCATTTCTGGAAACTTTTTCTTATCAAAAGGTTATGTAATGTATATCTTTTTTCAAAATTTAATTTAATTAAATTTTAATTGCTTTCGTAATGGATATAAGTAAAATGATGTATTGCTTGTAAAATAATCACAAACCCAATTTTATTACTATAAAAATTGCTATAATTTGTGTGTCTCATATTACCCTCGACTGACCCTACATAAAATAAATTTAATATATTTAACATGTTGGATGAACTCGGCGCTGTTCTTCTTCATTCAATGTTTTGATTATGGTTCTAGTATTTAAGAACATTTTTTATTTTCCTCTGAATTCCCAATTCAGTTGTGGTGGACCGTACATGTGAATCGAAGACCAGAAGTTGTTCATTCTCCAAACGTCTCCTTTGCAGAAAATATTTTCTTTAATTAAGTCTGCGGCTTTCTCAGCAATTACCATAGTGGGGACGACAGTATTTCCACTTGTCACTAGCGGTATTGCAGAAGCATCTACTACTCGGAGATTTTCAATATTTTTCACTCTGAAAAAAAAAAAGTAAATTAATATAAATTCTATAGAAAAAAAGTGTAAAATGTTGGAGTACAAAAACATTAGACATCTGGAGTATGTTCATTCAAGATGGAATATGTTCAGAATAAAGTATATCTATCTGTCTATCTATCTATCTATCTATTTAATATTTTAATACAGTGTCCTATATCTTAGAATTAAAAAAAAATGGTTGCATAAGATATAATTTTTTTAATGCGTCCAAATATTTTTTTCAATGCTCCAACATACAAGGTGTATGGATAATTAATTGTCAATAAAAATTTAAATACCTCGAAAACAACGATGCTAAAATTATTAGTTTTTTTTTTTTTTTTTTTTTTTTATAGAGAGACTTGTTAAGTTTATACACTAACAGATCACATCATTTCTAGAACGCATATGCTTCACATTTGTTTGCACGCAAGGAACATGGAGTTATTTACAATACACTAGAGGATTGCTTGTTACTTTTTTTTTGTTTTTAATTTTAACTCTGCTGTTAATTTAAATTCAGCAAACCAAAGGCAATACTCAACTTTCTGACACATTGAAGCGATGCCGTTTGGTGACTTCTAACGGGGCTTCCGAGATCACGCTGTGTGTTTTCTCAACCGGGCCTGCTACAAGTATTAGTGACGTCACAAGAGTGATCCAGTTTGGTCAATGTATCCTAGCAGAAAGATTTAATAACGAGAGATGTTTTGAATTTCCTGTCTTAAAATTTGAGAAAACACACAGCGTGATCTCGGAGGCCCCGCTTCTAAGCTGGTCAGAATAACGAATATTTTTTTCATTACTCCTTCTCGAGGGTTTTAAAAGTCAAATTAATAAATGTTCATCTGAATGTTATATATTAAAATATATACAGGGTGATTATAAAGAAACTTTGCCAACATCTGCACTTCTAGCGCCCGTTCTATTTAACCGATCAAGATGAAATTTTAAATATAGTTGTTTGAAGGTATGCGCTCGAGATTCTGTGAATGGCAATACAGTGGTGCTCACGGTTACGGTTATAGTTACAGAAACTCGAAAATTTCGAATGGCAACGCCTACTTTTTCCTGTCTCAAAATGTTCAGCGCATGCGAAAACCCTAAATAGCGTTGAAACGGTACCGATATGTCCAAAAACAAACGTGTTATGCATACACAAAGAAGAGTTCTGAAAACCGGCCAACAAAACACGATCTGTGCGCACGCAGTAACTTTGCATATGACACAGGCAAGATACCAATCACAGAACGCCGTTCGCCAGATATTCAGCGGAGGAAGCCTATAAAATACCAAGCGGGTATGCGAAGTCGTCATTCATGAACTCGCACATGCCGACGATATGACTCTTCCTGGGAAAGTTCGCGGTGAATTGATCAAACTCTATTATCTAAATGGGATGAACGCTGCGGAAGCCTTGCGTGTGTATCGCCGCAATCATCGACAACGACGTGGGCCATGTACTCTGCAAGCTGTGCGTGATTTAGTGCGCAAATTCGAAGATACAGGCTGCACCTGTGACAAACCGCGCTCCGGACGGCCAACAGTTTCTGAGGACGTTGTCATGGAAGTGCATCATACAGTGACTACAGGGCACACAGAAACTGCAAGAGGATTATCGCGCTTGTTGGATATTCCGAACACAACGGTCCGCAAGCTCTTGCGCTCAGTACTTCACATGTTTCCCTATCGATTTCAGCGCGTCCAGATGTTGCAGCCGGGTGACCCACAACAACGTCTGGACTTCGCAAATGAATTTTTATTACGATATGATGCTGATAACGACTGGCCACTTCGCATACTATGGACGGACGAGGCGCATTTCACCTTACATGGCAACATTAACACAAAGAATTGTGTGCACTGGGGAGAGACGAATCCTCACGCTGTGGCACCAGTACCATTATTTGACGCCAAAGTGACTGTGTGGTGCGGCATTACAGCTACATTTGTTCTCGGCCCGTTCTTCTTTGAGGAAACGACCCCAGCGGGTCCTGCAACATGTTCTGTAACAGGCTCTCGGTATGCAGCCATGCTGAAAAATTCTGTACTACCGGAGTTGCGTCGGCGGAATGCACTCAATGACGTTGTTTGGATGCAAGATGGTGCACCTCCACATATAGCGAGGTCAGTTAAAAGGCTCCTAGATCAGCATTTTGGTGATCGCATCATCTCACGCCATTATCCTATTCCGTGGCCTGCGCGATCCCCAGATCTGACGCCTATGGATTTCTGGTTTTGGGGATATCTCAAATCCAGAGTTTACCTGTGCAATCCGCAAACATTGTCGGGCTTGCAGGATTCTATACGGCGTGAGATTAGAAACATTCCTCGCGTCATGTTGCGTTCAGCGGTATTGTCCGTCGTCTCCCGCATGCAATGCGTAATTGCTTGTGATGGCACCCATGTGGAAAATGTTTGATGCCAATAAAGGTTTTCTTTTGTCTGATATGTGTTCTCATCATTCAGCAGTTTCTTGTCTCTGTCGAATGCATTATTGCTCGGTGCGCCTTAAAGAACGGTTTGTATGTCTATAACACGTCGGTTTTTGGACATATCTAGTGTTCACATTTCTTTTAAAAAGGGGCAGGGTGCATTTATAGAAAAGGGCACTTTTTGTCACGTGAAAGGGCACTTTTTGTCAAGTGAAAGGGCACTTTTTGTCACGTGAAAGGGCACTTTTTGTCAAGTGAAAGGGCACTTTTTGTTAAGTGAAAGGGCACTTTGTTCAGTAAAAGGACACATTCTGTACCTTCCGCTGGATTATTTGTTAGTACTGCATACATAATCAAGATTGGCTGGAATTGAGCTATATTTTTAAGAATCTCATATAAAATAAAACTTTCCGAACATCCTACTTAAAATTTTGGCTAGGATCTGAAAAGAATACATTTCTTTTACTAGTATGAACTCTGATTGTGTATTGAATCGTAGAATCTCATTGTAAGTATACTATGTAGAGAGCGCATCCAATGAATTGTTTTCACCTACAAGAAGTAGAGCCAACATACCCGTGTGATGTGATGCATTTGGCGATGAAAGGTTACTAGCAGCAACACTAGTCTTGTCATTTTATTGCAGCTCTTGGCAAGGATGTGGTATTTTTGCATAATGCTGTTGCTGTAATAAGTTTGGATGCATATTTTTATGTAATGTTGACAAATTTTAATTAGAGATAAACCATAATCAAGAGGGAAAGTATTTTGTTCAACAAGGTAAATCATATTCAATATTCAATGTTTGGAATAGCATAGTTGAGATCTATTTTAACAAATGATCCGGACATTTTTCGCTCTGTTGGAATAAATCTCAACTCTCATTGAATTGGAGAGATAAGAGCATTCATAATTTTATAAACAAGCCAGAGAAAGAATTATTTAAACAAATTGAATTTAGCATACTTTTTAAAAATTTGTTAAGTTAAATTAATAAATGAGAATCACTTTAAGAAAAAAAAAAGTTGAAACATAAAAAAATACACTTAAAAATAAATAGTATCATAGTTGTATTGATCTAGTCTTAAGATTTTTTAAATATTAAAAAATAATAATGCAAAATAAATACATACTGATGAAAGATATCATTTGTTTGCTTTTCCTTTACATCATAGGCAAAACAGCTTGTTACCATTATATTTTTGAGCTAAAACAATCATGATCATGAAACGGTCTAATATCGTCCATAAAAACCAATAGTACTATTATGCTGAGTGGGATGCTTTTATACTAAGTCATATGATTTTATCTTGGCTGGAGAATGTCCAGGGGTCACATTCACTCAGGAAGAATTGGAGCAGTCAAAAATGGTTTTTGGAGCAACAAAAAACGACTTGTGGAGCAGGAAATCGAGTTTTTGAGTAAGAAATCGAGTTTTTGAGTAGGAAAATGAGTTTTTGGAGCAGCAAAAGCTCTTCTTTTGAAAATAAATTGAATATCACCATTGTACCCAACACATGTTGAAATCTCATACAGTACAAAATCTATACTCCGGACCTCAGCGATTCCAAATTTCAGATCATTTGCCATAAAAAACTAAGAAATGAAAACTAATTTAACCCCTCCCTTACACCATGAAATATTTATATCAGGGATGCATTAGCAATACTAACTAGTATGGTGTGACCATCACAAAATATTCTTCTATATAAATCAAATCGTCTGCAACAAAAATTAAATGCCAATGTATTCGAGCTTGAGATATAGTAGCTATCGCAGAAATCATGAAAACAAAATATAGTAGCGACACTTGTCGGGCAATATGCACCCAAAATATCGTGGTATTACTTCTCAGTCACTTGCCGAAAATAATAGTTTTACTTCGAGGTCGCTTGCCGAAAATAGAGGTTTTATTTCGCGATCAGTGACGAGAATTGCAGTTTTATTTCGCAGTCGTTTGACAAAAATAACTGTTTTATTACATGATCGTTTGACGAAAATAACAGTCTTATTTTGCGGTCAATCGCCGAAAATCGTAGTCATATATCGCAGTTACTTGCCGAAAATCCAGGTTTTATTTCGTGATCGTCTGACGAAAATTGCAGTTTCAATTTGCGATCGCTTGATGAAAATCGCAATATTATTTCTCGGTCACTTGCCAAAAATCATGATTTTACAAGTTCACTTGCCGAAAATTGAGGTTTTATTTTGTGAGAGTCCGATGAAAATCGCCATTTTTTTCTGTGATCATTGACGAAAATCTTCATTTCAGATCGTGAATTTGATTTTTAAAAATTAAAAAAGCGGAAATTTGCCGTTCGGCAGAAAAATGGCATTCCTGGGAAGAAAATGGCGCAAAGAAATTAGATTTCACCGTAGAAAAGAAAAAACAAAATGCTCGTTTTGGAGCAGAAATAGTAAAAAAAAATGCATTTGTAGCAGATATTTTCATTTGGAGCAGTTTGGTGCAATTGGAGCAGGTCTGTGACCCCTGAATGTGTAAAGAGATTCTCTCTCAAATATATAGTTACTCTGAGCATAGAACACACAACTTATTGAAAAAAAAATACATAAAATAAAATATGCTACCTAATTATTGCTTTCTTTTACCTTTTCAAAAAAGTTTTAAACCTATTCTACACGAAATATGAACAATTACAATGTTTTATAACATATTTATAGGTTTAATACTAATAAAATAGAAAATAATTTATTTTGAACACAAATTATATGGAGGTAATTTAATGAATTAAATGGGAAAAAAAAAACTACAATATTGACAATTTAATGGAGATTTTGCAATACATTATAGAAAAAATGTACGATACTTCTTTTTAATCTGCCAATGTTTGACAGCAGATATATAATTTGGTTCTCCATTTAATTTTGTCATTAACAAATTGTCAGTATTTTCTACCTTCAGTCTGTTTCTGTGATCAGTTAAAATTAATGTCACTTGAGAAAATACTCTTTCAACCTCAGCTGTGGATAGTGGCAAAGTTATTGCTATGTTTAGCAGCCTCTGAACCAGTGGAAACCTCTGTCCAATTCGTGCCTCTGATTTATACAAGATCTTGGATAAACTTTGTATCGAAAGATTCTCAGATTTAAAGTCTGGATTTAAGTAGACTGATTTAAAATCATCCCATTCTACTAATAAGTCATCTTTATTAATATCAAAATACTCAGCCAATTCTACCATTTCGGATGCACCATAATTTGTGGAACAGTCTTCTTCTTGGGCCTGTCGGAGGTCTAATATACCAAGTGAAGAAATTATTGGTACATTTTCCATTCTTTCAGAAATATTTTGAATGAGTGTATCAATAAAATGTGTCGTTTGTTTTTTAAAACGGTTATTGGCAATCTCCCCAACAGGAGCTGGAATACCAAGTTTCCTTGCTTGTTCATCCAACTTGTTGCAAAATTCACCTCCAGGCTTTCTTTTTAATTTTTCTAATGATTTCTGAGCCACTGCCACCTTTCCCTCAATGGCAGATAAATCTACTTCTCTCCTTTCAAAAAATAAGGTCAGTTTTTTAATTACTGCCAATGTATCACACATGAAATGAACCCATTGGAAAAAATCATATGATTTTACATTTTTTAGTAAACCTTGGGGAGTAGGCCCTTTCAATTTATTGTTTGAATTTTCGGCAGCAACTGCATTTTCCAAATCAACTATTATGTTTTGAAAGTTGACTCGTATTGAATTAATGGCCTCTTCATGCGAAAGCCATCTCGTAAAACTCACCCGTTTCAGTTTGGTGAATTTTCCCTTGTTCAAAATATTTTGAACTTCAGATAAACTCGAAGATCGGACTGAGCTGTTTTTATAATATTTATAAAGTGCTTTAACAGTTTCATCGAATTTTTGTAAGGATGAATTTTCCTCATAACTATCTTTGGCTGCTAAGGCAAGGCGATGGTTATGACAGTGGATTGTTATGATTTTTGGATTTTTATCCGTGACTTTAGTTGCAACACCATTGATTTCACCTACCATTACGCGAGCACCATCACTACCAAAACCTGACATTTTGTGAAATCCACCACATTCATTAATTATTGGTGAAATAGCTACAAAAATAGTTTCTGCAGCACCATTTGGAATTTGAACATCCTTCAGAAATGATACTATAGGATTTCCATCCTTTATATATCTTGCAGAAACAGCAAGATGTTTCCTTTCAGTCTTGTCTGTTGTTTCATCTGCCATCAGTGAGAAGCATGGACTGCTCTGAATAGAATCAATTATAGACTCTCTCTGAGTTTCTGCCATGGATGATATAAATTCATTGATTGTTTCGTAACTTGTGTATGAGGCAGTTGCATCTTTTGTCTTTTTTAAAGGGGCCAATATCGGAGATTCTAGTTCCTCAATACAAAATTCAATAAATGGTCGGAATATTGTAGTATGTGGAATGTTATGATTGATTAAAAAATTTAAACATTTCATAGCAGACCCTACAGCCTTGAACATTGGAGAATCCTCGGAACATTTTGCTTGTGCTGCATTTGCCTCATTAATTAGAGTGGTTTCAATAGATATTGCATTGTTATGCATTTCTGATATAGCATGTTGTTTTATCTTGTCTAACCGTACGGTTGCAGTTCCTCGTGTTATCCAAAGGGAATTTTTATATCGGCTGTCATTTGTAAGATGGTCTTTACAAAGTTGACAGTAAAGCAACTCTTTTCCTTCACTAATATCACATCGTATCCAAGGAAATTCTGTCCTCCATTTAGTTTCAAAACCAACTTTATGCCCATGTCCTTTCTTTTTTTTTGTTGCTTCATCATTTGGAATTTGACCCTGTGAAGCAGCTCCTTCATCAGTTGAATTTGATGCACTTTTGCATAGAAATGCATCTTCTGAAGCACTTGAAACAAAGCAGTCTTCAACCATAATCAACTCTTCTGCTCCATTACCATGTAGAGTAAGTACATTTTCAGAAGAAGCAGCATTTTGTAAATTTGATGCAGTAGTACAACCTTGATCTGTTACTTTTTCAGTTCTATCACAAATAGTTAAAAGTGATTCTGACTTCTCAGCAGCATCAAAAGTGTGACCATCACCATCTCTTATAGCAGTTTCTGTAAGGACATTTGGCTTTTCTGCATCTGACTTCACTACTGCACTCTAAAACACAAAATGTAGATATATAATATTGATATTGCAAATGGTAACTTGTATTGTATAAGGCATTATAATTATATAAACATTAATAAAGAACAGACACTATTTTAAAAAATTTAATCTAATTTCAACACAAAAATTCCTCAAATTTGAAAAACATTTATTTTCTGTTTTAAATATACCATATAAAACATAACAATGGCGAATCGATGCAGGTTTTTTTTTTCTTGAGGTCCATTTTGTGAAAAAAAAAAAGTTTTTTTTGTGAAGTTTATCATATTTTTGGGGAAAATAACATTTTTTTAAGAAAGATTAAATCCAGCTACTCAAATTCAAATCATGCATTTAATAATAATAACTTCTTTAAATCCTTCTGCTAAAGTTTTCCTTTCTGGTGAATTGGTTTTCTTTGCAAATTACACATTTTAAAACCTAACAAAATAAAAATAATTAATGGCGAACATGTTTTTATGGAATGGAATTTTGTGAAGGGACCTATTTTATGAAGAGTAATTTTTTTAAGGAGCCTGTTTTATTAAATGGATTTTTGTGAAGGGACCCTAAATAGACCACAATTTTTTCCTCGATCGACCCTTGACAGTACATATAACACAGAGACTACCAAATCAGGTTTAAAATATTTCAGAGTGAAGATTAAAATGAGGAATTTTGCTTAGTAGCTACTGGCCAGAATGCTATTTTTTTTTTTAAGTAGCCAGTTACTGGCTAGTGAACCTTTTCAACATTTTAAAGTATGAAAATATCTCGTAATAATGTTTAAGATTAAGTTCCGAGGAGAGGGGGGGGGGGTTATTTTTTATCAACAAAATATCTGTTTTTTTCTGAAAAATTTTAATTAAAATTAATTTTAAAATGTGTTAATATTAAATTTTGAGTTTTTTACTTATTTTTTTTTTTTTAATTTCTTCATAGGAAGTTGTCTACCCCCCCCCCCCCCTCCCTCCCTTTTCACAAAAAAAAAATCTGGCTACATTACTGGGTAATAGTACTTTCTTTTAGCATTTTGGCTATGAAACTATTTCTTTGAAGAAAATATTATATAATAATAAAATTAAATGATGCATGAAATGTGTGTTCACATGCATGTTCTGTTCACACGTGAAACTGAAAATCAAAATAAAATGTTCATTCAAAAATTTTTATTAAATCATATTTTTATTAAAAATTAATGTTATAGAATAATTTATTTTTAAATGCTGTACAATTATTTGAAAAACGAAAGTGGATGCAGAAAGATGCAGCAATGTGAAATCAGGAACATCCGAGGTGTAAGGGAAAAAAGATTGGGGAAAGATAAAATCCAAATATCCTGCATCTGGCCAGTTCTTTCCATATTTTAAAAATCGCCAGTTTTTTAAGTTTAATCACCGGGTGGCGACAGGCGAGTGCTTATTTTCATCTTTATTTCAGAGTAGGTACAAAGAGTGGCTTTGAACCTTGGTAATAGAATTTTAAAATTTGAATTAGCTGTTTTTATTTATTCAGGTATGAAATTACAGAAAGATATAAATAAATAAATTGACCTATTTCTTTGGCTCACCGATATAGAGAACATATCATTTTACTAATATTAACAACTAATTTTTATTGACTAATATATATCAATTACCTAAGTAAATTAGGTTACTTAATATGATTATCTACAATCAAAAAATAAATAAAATTATTTAAAATAACCCCCAATAAATTCTTTTTTTTTTTTTTTTTTTTTTTTTAAATATATTATATTATTATCATCACAGTTAAAAATTAAACAGGGCAACAGTTTTTATTATTATTATTATTATTATTTAATTTTAGTGTGACTTAAGAAATATATTTCACTATACTGATTATTTGTTTAAAGGAATCTACTTCACATACTTTGAAAATTTACTAAGATTTTTCCATTCATGAAAGCTGAAAAACAGACTGAATAGTTAAATTTGACGAAATTTGAGGGGGTTTTTTGGCGATTCTTTGACGAAATTTATTTTTTTCACGATCTTTTGACGAAATTTGTGCTTTTTCGCGCCTTTGTGACGAAATTTGCAGTTTTTCGCCGTTTTTTGACGAAATTTGAGGGGGGTTTTGGCGATTCTTTGACGAAATTTATGTTTTTCCGGGATCCTTTGACGAAATTTATGTTTTTTAGCGGTCCAATGGCGAAATTCTGACGAGATCCTGTGACGGTATCTGTTGAGATTGGAATTTTCTTTTTTCAGAAGTACGTTTCTAGGAATTTTAAAGTAGGAGTGGAAAACGGGAGAAAATCGGACTTAAACGTAAAAACGGGAGTCTCCCGCGAAAACCGGGAGAGTTGGCAGCTATGGATTTCGAAAAATTGTTAACGAGATAGAACACTACAGATTATGAGGATGTTATAAAAAGTGTTACTGTTAAAGACTGAGATTTTTTAAAGTCAGAAGTGGTTATCTTAATAAGTACGGGGTTTCAATAATATATTTTTTATTCAAGGCCGCCGTAAGCATAGATGCAAAGGGGGGGGGGGGGGCGGAGGGCATAAGCATCTGTGTCCAGGGCCCCCAAATTTGTAAATCGGTCCCTGAATGTATACATACATACATATATATAAGAAATGCTAGCACGCGTTCTTTTTTAAAAGCTTTGCTTTAAATTTAAATTTAGCGATTTCCTCTCCCCCCCCCCCTCTTTCTTTTTTTTTAACCAAATGTCTCCAAATGTTTACTAAAAAAAAATTGTCAAATTACGTAGTAATAATATAATTTTCGTTTTAGCAACTCGCGCTAGGCTAATATTCAAACAAAGAGCAAACGAAAAACTTGAAATTACCACCTAATAATAAGGCTACATACTAATTTATTTTCTTTTAAGGTGGTTCTCAAATGACCTGCTCAACAAACGCGAAATTCGCCAAATAACGCGATCGTTAACCAATCAAAAACAGCAGGGTAGTTCCAAAGCTTAGCCTTTTTTTTTTTTTTTTTTTAAATAAATAAATTACTTATCGAGTTATAAGAGATTCGTGTCAAGTGACAACACGTTTTTCCCCTTAATCGCGCTGAAGGATCGATAATGTTTTCTGAAAGATAGTCTGTCTTTGCCCCAAAATGGAAAACGTGTTTCGATTACATAGTTTCTGAATAACAACACCTGCCAATTCCATGCCCTTCCGAACAAAAAAAAAAAAAAAAAAAAAAGAATTAAAAAATATGTCATAAAGTTGCTAGTTTTGATTTGAGAACAGTCTTAAAAATTTAGTATACAGTCTGTTAATAAGGTTAGCAAAAAAAAAAAAAAAAAAAAAAAAAAAAAAAACTATGTCTCCTCAGAATGTTTCCTCCCCTGAATTTGCACATTTTCTTTTCTTTTTACCTTTTTTTAAAAAAAAAACTTTGCTTAAAAGAAAGAAAAATAAAACTTAATTGCGACCACAACGGAATATTGAATATTTACTCTTAAAAGCCCGAAATTCGCAGGTATACTTTTCTTATTCAGAAACCAAGAAATCGAATAGCGTTCCCGTTTTTTCTAGAAAGACAAAGGATCTTACCGGAGTCAAAGTTCGCATATTGAACCGCTTTTCGAAGATAAGAGCACTATCGTGGGGTAATAGATTATAATTCAAGATGTAATGTATTTGTTGAGAAAAGATCACTATTCGATTTCAAATCCCTTCAATGGTCATGCCTACAAATTTAATTCTTCTACGTTTAAAAATGACCGTGATTGTATCAAAGTTTCACGCTGTTGAGCCTGGAAAAATATTTTTTTGAGAAAAGAAGCCTTAACGGCAAACAGAATGAAAATAAAACGATAATTGAAACCTTTGCTTTTCGTTACTATTAAAAAATATATATATATATCTGTCGCTATTTGTCCAAATGCGTTCAAATTTTCAGCGAGTTCAAATAATAATAAATTAGGCCGCATAGCAAATTTCTATTAAAATATAATAAGTTTTCAGGCATTTAGAGCCCCTTAAAAAAACCCCACTATTATAGCAAATCTAATAAAAAGCTGACAACTGTAATTGGTTTATTCAGATAACAGAAGCGCTCCGTGCTCCGTTATCAGCTTGAATCTGATAATGTACTTCGCTATGCAGAAAGGATTCATTGTTATTTAGATTAATTACGTCACAATCATGATTTGTAAATATAAGTAAATAACAATTTAACTAGTTTTGGACATCATTAACGATGCTGTAAATAAACAATTTCAACTCAAATATTTTAATAAAACAAAACTGAAGAAAAATGTACTTACTTTGAACATATCCGCTAATTTTTTGCATGATTTTCCTTCTTTTTTTCTTGCATCTTCCAATAATTTCCTCTTACGGTTTGATGAAGGCATATCGAAATTTATTTAACAACCACGGAACCACGTGTACGAATGGAGCGATTTTCAAACTGCAAAGGCAAATGGCGTTTTGAAATCTGAGAATACAGTGGGGTATGCCGGAATCTGGAATACACAATGAGTGGAATGGGGTTGGGCACAGAAATAAGGGTTCTATTGTCTGTGGGGTTGGGGTTGCTATACCTGTTCTTGACGCGGACGGGGCGGGTCCGATGGGGACATCACGACAGGTGACCTTGTGTCCACGTGCTTTTCTCAAAAAGGAAAGGAAAAAAAAAAAAGAAGGGCTAATTTTTTGAAAAAATTACGGAGCGCAAAGTACATGTTTCGGGAAAAGGGAGGGCGCATTTTTCACTTATAAAAAGGGCAGGGCGCATCGGCACTTAAACGAAAAAAGGGCAGGGCGCATCGTCACCTAAACAAAAAAGGGCAGGGCGCGGCGCCCTTTGAAAAACGCGTAACAGGAACACTAGACATATCGGTACCGTTTCAACGCTATTTAGGGTTTTCGCATGCGCTGAACATTTTGAGACAGGAAAAAGTAGGCGTTGCCATTCGAAATTTTCGAGTTTCTGTAACTATAACCGTAACCGTGAGCACCACTGTATTGCCATTCACAGAATCTCGAGCGCATACCTTCAAACAACTATATTTAAAATTTCATCTTGATCGGTTAAATAGAACGGCCGCTAGAAGTGCAGATGTTGGCAAAGTTTCTTTATAATCACCCTGTATATATATATATATATATATATATATATATATATATATATATGATACTAGCTGACCCATGCGGAATTGCGTGGGACCGTGATATTAAGTTTAAATAAACCTCAAGTTTGTATGATTTTATAACCCGATTTTGTACGAAATCACATTTTGAAATGAAAAATTTGCGCAAAAATATTGATGTTTAGTGGTAAAAGCGCTCGTAAAAAGGCATTTTCTTGTTCTTTCACACAGGGTTGTTTCATAGTTTTATTCCACCTTTAAGTTCTTGTTGTCCGAATGCTTGTAAAAATTTCGTGAAAAAATATTGTTATATAGTTGTAAAATAAATATGTTTTGTTCTCTATTTTTTTTTTCGCGTCAGCCCCTTTACCATAACAGTAAAAACTAGTCGGATGTGCCAATCACAAAACTTTCTTCTATCTGATACAAGTTTCGCATACACTAAAAAGAATCAGCACCAATTTATATCGAGGTCTAACTGAGTCTAAACTTTTATTAAATTCCGTGAATTAGTTCTTGAGATATGGCTATTGCTAAAATCGTGTAAATCCTACAAAATGTAGCATAGCAGCGCCACCTTTTGGGAGATTTAATAACTAATCAACAAAAAGTTATGTCAACGTGTAACTGAATCTGAAGTTTGATGAAAATCCGTGCATTAGTTCTTGAGATATAGTTATCGTGATAATAATGAAAAAAATAGCATAGCAGCGATACCTGTTGAACTATTTGCACCAAAACGTAATCAGCGTCTTTTTATGTCAAGGTCTAACTGAATCTGAAGTTTGATGAAATTCCGTGCATTAGTTCTTGGGATATAGCTATCGTAAAAATCCTGAAAAAAGTGGTATAGCAGCGCCACCTGTTGGGATATCTACCCCAAAACGTAATCAGCGTCTATTTATGTCAACATCCAACTGAATCTGAAGTTTGATGAAAATAAATGCATTAGCTCTTGAGATAGAGCTAATGCGGAAATCGCGAAAAATGCAGGATAGCAGTGCCACCTATTGTACGATTTTCACCAAAAACTAATCAGCACCAATTTATATCAGGGTCTAACTGAATATAAAGTTTTATCAAATTTCGTGCATTAGTTCTTCAGATAGAGCGGCCACAAATTTTTTGTCACATACAGACAGACAGACAGAGAGACAGACAGAGTCACAGACTCACAGACAGACATTTTCTAAAAACATTCAAATCATGTTCAGAACCTTCTAAAACGTATAAATCCGTCGAAAACCGGAAGTCGAAAATTTTCATGAATCCAATACTTTTTTCTTGTAAAGATAAAAGAAAGTAAAAATAGTTATCATCTACCGAACTATCTTAAATTTTATTTGGTTATAAATATAACTGTATCCAAGTCTCTTTAAAATTTCGTGAAAAAATATACATGTTAAGTAGGGAAAACTTGAGTCGAAACAGAGCAAAGCCATGCCGAAACACTTGCTTTTTTTTAGGGTTTCGTTCATCTCACGAAACCCTACTACTCCCGCTCCGTTGTCTGTCCGTCACAGAGCCATTCTCAAAAACTATATAACTTACAGAGTTGAAACTTTGTGTATATAGCCGAATACCAGCTATAAACCCAGCTAAAAATGAACTGCAGAAAATCTGCAAAAAAAATGCAGTTGAGAAACTGCGGTGATTTGGCCAATTCGACTACAGTTTTTTTTAAGTCGATACAACTGCAAAATTACTGCAGTAATTTTGCAGTTGAATCGACTTCAAAAATTCTGCAGTAATTTTGTAGTTGTATCGACTTCAAAAATTCTGCAGTAATTTTGTAGTTGTATCAACCTCAAAAATTCTGCAGTAATTTTGTAGTTGTATCAACCTCAAAAATTCTGTAGTGGAATCGGCCAAATCACCGCAGTTTCCCAACTGCATTTTTTCTGCAGATTTTCTGTAGTTTCCCAACAGCATTTTTTCTGCAGATTCTCTGTAGTTTCCCACCTGCCTTTTTTTTTGCAAATTTTCTGTAGTTCATTAAAATAGAGAACCTCGTTTCTCTTAAGTGACGTCTGAATATTTCTGTTGTTTTTACAGACACCCTTGGCGTAATCAATGTTTATTTTTGTTTACCAATACTTTCTTTAAAACAAAACAATAAATATTACAAATAATATAGAGAAAATTCTTTGGCTGTTTTTAGACTCTCAACTTGTATATTTTAGGAGCAAAATGGAAGTGATTACCCCCCCCCCCCCCCCTCTAGAATTCTGCAGCTAATTTAACTAGCTGGTAAACTCTCTCCATTTCTCCGGCTCCTCATTTGGCTAATTTTCAATTAAAGACTCCCAGTTGTATACATACATGTTACTTTCACAATTTATATAAAAATCTGTTGTCCCCCCCAAAAAAAATTTTTTTTTCTTTGTAGCTTGTGAGAATATATATATATATATATATATATATATATATATATATATATATGCGAAAGGGATTGCAAATTTTTAATCTCATAAGCAATTCATAATGAAGTCTATTGTGGCAGATTTAGATGATAATTTTAAATATTAAATGTAGGGGAGACTGGTACGCAGTGGAACATTTTTTCAGTTAAAAATTATGTTCTCTTTAATGCACAAACCGATCTGCATGAAAATATTTTTGAATATTCCTTAAACATTTATACATTTATCATAATTTTCTCATAACATAGTTTTCAATATATTTTTCAAAAAAAATTTTTATATGCATCCATAAAGTGGACCACTGTGCCCCACTTCTGGGGCACAGTGGACCGCTATTAGGTATTATCTGAAATACAATATAAGTCTATTTTTCATTAATCTAAGTCTTTTTTTTATTTTCCCTTTACCTGCAAAATAACATAGTAATATAAATTTACAAGTACAACAAAAACAAAATGAATTATATTTTGAAAATAATAACAGATTAATACAGGAACAATTGCACGAATTAGTTGAAGTTATTACTTAAGTACAAAAAAATCAGCGCACATTAAAATTTGCAAATGAAATTCCAAAATACTTAAGAGTAAGATTGAGCCTGGAATTTTCCTGAAATACTTTTGGGTCTGGGAGCAATATTATGACATCATTGACAACAATAGATTCATCTACAGTTTCAGGAAAAATAAACTGATTTCCATTCAATTTGCATCTCATTAATCTTACTTGAATAGAATCATCAAAAATTTAGACTACAGTTATATTTATCAAAGGCAGTATATACAAAACAAAATATTTCTTACTATATTATATAAATTGTCATTTTTCTTTGTTTACTTTATTTTACAGTTAAATAACTTTTTTTAAACAATATTTCTTTATAGTAAATAAGCAATTATTAAATATTTTGAACATTCTGCATTACAGGAGCAGAGTGGATTGTGGATCACTGTGCCCCAGGAGTGGGTGGTCAACTGTGGCCCATGTTGAAGTTCAATAAATAATCATATTAATATTGTTTATCATATTAATATTGTTTATAGCTTCCTTTTAAACATATTAACTTTAAAGTTAAATAAAAAAAGGATCTTAGCTTTACAAAAAAGCTGTTTTATCTTATTTATCTACAACCTTTAATTACTAAAAAATTGAAATATGATGATGAAAAACTTTACTTTTAGAAGCTCAAAACAACCAATCAGGATAAAATAGTTCAATCTGAGCTAAGCATATTTTCTGAAGGCTATAAATAATCAGTGCAGTGCTGTTGTCTATTAGGATATAAGAGAAGCTTTAAAAAAGTTTAAATAAATAAAATATTAGAGGGTGGTCCACTGTGCCCATAGTTCCAGTGTGTATCAGTCTCCCCTACATGAAATTTAAATGCAAAAATTAATTTTAATTGCAACTAATTTTTCCACAATGTGACTTTCAAATTTGAATATTCTTTCATCTCTTAAAGATAGTATCAATATGTGCCTTGAATATTTATATAATTTTGAATATATAAAATAAATTATACGAAAGGATATATATATATATATATATGTAAATTTCTAAATTATATACCATTTACTATGAAATAAAATGTATTACATATGTTACAGCTAATAAAAAATAACTGCATAAAATTAATATTAAGAGCAAAACAAATATATGCTTTGCTGTTTTTTAAAAAAAAATGCTAAAATTTACAAAAATTACTCTTACCTGCATCCTGATTTGTCCTTCCAATTTTATCTTGTATGCAATTATGGAGGAAATAAGGTTTAAATTTAAAAAAAACCATTTTATTAACATTTGATGTTTATGCTTTATAATTTACATCGTATTTAAATACCAAATGTATTTACAAATTCTTCTCACATTACACAGCCTTTGCAGCAGAATTTAGCTTGTTTCGAATGGTGGCACGTACAAGTGATACATTTACACCAAACTTACAGGCAACATGGCCCTGAATATCCATTATCCTGGATCCCATTATCAGAGGAGACCGCGAAAACACTTATATAAGCGAGGTATGCAATTATCCGTTACCGGATTAAGCAGGTACATCAACCGAACATTAACTGAAAAAAAACCCCTGGATGCATGAAACTCACCATACAGCAATCTCTAGAATGCATAAAATTCATTCAAACAGCAGTTAGTAACATATATATGTACGCTTCGCATACATTAACTGAAAAAAAAAAAAACGTGGATGTATGAAACTCACCATGCAGCAATCTCGAGAATGCATGAAATTCATACAAACAGCAGTTAGTAACATATATATATATATGTACGCTTTGCCGACATTACCCCCCCCCCCCCCCCAAACAAAAAAACAACAACATCCTGGATGCACGAAACTCACAATACAGCAATCTCTAGAATGCACGAAACTCACAATACAGCAATCTCTAGAATGCACGAAACTCACAATACAGCAATCTCTAGAATGCACGAAACTCACAATACAGCAATCTCTAGAATGCACGAAACTCACAATACAGCAATCTCTAGAATGCACGAAACTCACAATACAGCAATCTCTAGAATTCATGAAATTCATTCAAACAGCGGTTAGTAACTTTTATATATATATGTACACTTCACGCACATTAACCGAAAAAAAAAAAACCCACAAATTGAATTTCAGAAGAAAATTTGCAAATTTCACCATTCAAGAGTGTAAAAATCCTGAATTTCGTCGATAGTGCGTGTAAAATCATGAATTTTCTCAATCGAGCACGTAAAAATAATGAATTTTGTCGATTGTGCACAGAAAAATAATGAATTTTGTTGATCGGCTACGTAAAAAAACTTCGCCATTCGGGAGTGTAAAAATCCTGAATTTCATCGATCAAATGCATAAAAATCACAAATCTCATCGATGGGGCGTGTAAAAATCATGATTTTTAGCGATCGAGTGAGTAAAAATCATGAATTTTATCGATCGGCGTGTAAAAATCATATGTATTTCGTCGATTGGCTACGTAAAAATCAAATTTCGTCATTCGAGAGTGTAAAAATCTTGAATTTCGTCGATCGAACGCATAAAAATAATGTTGTCGATCGAAAGCGTAAAAATCACAAATTTCAGCAATAAAGTGCAGAAAAAATCTGAATTTCGTCAATCAGACGCGGTAAAATCCTTAATTTAATCGATCAGACGCGGTAAAATCATAAATTTCAGCGGTCGGGTGAAGAAAAATCATGAATTTCAGCGATCTGATAAAAAAAAAAAAAAAAAACAAGAATTGTGGCAATTGGACACGGAAAAATCACAAATTTCGGTGATCAGGTGCGGAAAAATCATGAATTTTGGTGATCGGATGCAGAAAAATCGTGAATTTCATCGATCGTAATTGGAAAAATCATAAATTTTGGTAGTCAGGGGCGGAAAAACCAGGAATTTTCGTGATCGGGTGCGGAAAATTCATAAATTTCAGTGATCAAATGCAGAAAAATCATTAATTTCGGTGATCGGGTGTGGGAAAAATCATGAATTTTGTCGATCGAAAGCGTAAAAATCACAAATTTCAGCGATCAAGTGTGGAAAAATCCTGAATTTCGTCAATCAGACGCGGTAAAATCCTGAATTTAATCGATCGGATGCGGTAAAATCATAAATTTTGGCGGTCAGGTGAAGAAAAATCATAAATTTCGGCGATCTGATGCAAAAAAAAAAAAATCAAGAATTGCGGCAATCGGGCGCAGAAAAATTACAAATTTCTGTAGTCAGGTGCAGAAACATCATGAATTTCAGCAATCAGACGCAAAAAAATCAAGAAATTTGGCCGTCGATTGTGGAAAAATCATAAATTTCATCGATCGGACGCTGTAAAATCATAAATTTCGGCGTTCGAGTGCAGAAAAATTATGGAATTAGGCGATCAGACGCGAAAAAATCAATTTTGGCGATCGGGCACGGAAAAATAAAAACTTTCGGCGATCGGGTGTGGAAAAATCATGAATTTCGTCGAACGGGCGTGGAAAAATCGCTAATTTTAGGGAAAAAAGTTAAACAGAAAATCCTGCATTTGGCCGGTACTTTCCATGTTTTTAGTCGCCAGTTTTTCAAGTTTAATCGACGAGTGGCGACTGGCGAGTGCTTATTTTCACCTTTACTCTGAACCTGTTTACGTTTTACATGCGACTCTCGGCATTGAGCAATAAGTGACAGCGTTCATCCATTATTTTCCGCAATTCGCTAACTTTGTTAATACAGTCATCTCTCACTTATGCGCGTCTCAGTTATACGCGTCTCTCAGTTATACGCGAATTTCGTAAGGTCCCGGCACGAGGAATAGGAAAATAATGCTATAGATCTCTCACTTATAAGCGCCACTTTGAATTTTCTCTCTCAGTTATGCGCGGAAATGACAACGCAATTCACATTTTTTTTTTTTTTAAATCGATAAATAATTTTCTGCACCTGTCAAGGTCAAAAGACCGTACCGAAAAGCGGGGTGGAGAGGGTGGAGAGGGTGGAGAGGATGTTACAGTTCGACTTTACACTCACCCCCTCAGTTCTAATGGTTGCTTCTTTTCTTTCTGTTTTAATTTTATCAAGTCACCTGCGTGTTACATTTCGTCCTTGCCTTTACGGTAGCATCTAGATTCTTTCTTTCTTTCTTTTTTTTTTTGCAATAAAAATGAGCAAAAGAAAGTTAACAATTTCGTTCAAAATGGAAGTTATAAAAGCAGCAGAAAATGATCCTAGACTGTCAAAAATAAATTTAGCTCGAAAATTCGACTTGCCAGAATCAACACTCAGAGGGATTTTAAAGAACAAGGACTCGATCAAAAAAATTAATAGTGAATATTCTGCACAAGCGAAGAAACGATCAAGAATTCAGAATGGAAAAATTGAGATTTTAGAAACCACTTTAATTCAGTGGTTCAGAGAAATGAGAGCTTGTAATTTACCCATTAGCGGTGAGTTATTTAAAGAAAAGGCACTCACTTTGTCATCCAAAATGGGAATCGAAAATTTTTCAGTTTCTTCGGGATGGTTAGAAAAACTTAAAAAAAGACACGGTTTAACAGATCATTGTCTGAGTGGTGAAAGCACAGCCGTTTCAGATTCAACTGCTAATGAATGGATCGCAGACCTTCCAAATTTAATTCAAAACTTTGATCTTAAGAACATTTTTAACTGTGATGAAACAGGCTTATTTTATCGTCTTTTACCAAACAAAACGATGGATTTTAAGGGAGAAACATGCCATGGTGGCAAACACAGCAAAGAAAGACTGACTGTGCTTTTATGTTGCAATGGGGACGGATCAGAAAAGTTACCGCCAATAGTGATTGGTAAATCCAAGAATCCACGGTGTTTAAAAAATGTCAAGAAATTGCCATGTTCTTACGCAAATAGCACCAAAGCCTGTATGACATCGAAAATTTTTTTAGACTTTTTGAAGGAATTCGATATGAAGATGGCTAAAAAAAAAAAGAAAGTTTTGTTATTTATGGATCAGTGTCCCGCCTATCCTTCATATCTCCCATTGCTGACACATGCACGAGTTATATTTTTCCCTGCTAACTGTACTAGCAGACTCCAGCCCTTAGATCTCGGTATAATAAGGTCAGTTAAAGCGCAGTATAGGAAAGATTTGGTGCGAAGAATGTTTATATCACTAGAGCAGAAAAAGGAATTCAAGAAAATTTCGATTCTGGATGCCATGCATATGTTGGTTTCCTCTTGGAATAACGTAACAGCCATGACAATTTCTAACTGCTTTAGGAAAGCGGGTATTTTTCATTCAAATAATGCTGAAGTTATTCCATTACAGGAAAATGAAAACAACAGCAATGATTTTAACATAGACGAAGAAGAATGGAATAGAATAAGCCAAGATTCTCTTTCTTTTCAAGATTTCGTCAGTGTTGATGAAAACTTAACATCAACGGCAATTAGAGATATTGAAACTGTGTTTGATGATGTGACAGATGAAAGAGAAGGAGATGATGATGATAATGATGAAACTGATACTGTAATTGTCCCATCTTATGCTACTGCTTTAGGAGCCCTGGACACTTTGAGATGTTACCTACAAAATGCTGATATAGCATCAAATACAATGACGCACTTTAATGCATTAGAAAAGGTCGTTGTACAAACGCGGCCTAAGCAAACATAAACTACCATTGATGACTTCTTAAAAGAGGACTAATTGGCATTTTTTTTTATGTAAGTATATCATCTTCTATGTCAAATGAAAAAAAATTACTTTATTGTATTTTTTGAAACTAAATTTTATAGTGAAAGTGTAAGGATATATATATATATATATATATAAACTTATTGCAAAAATTAACCTATATATATATATTAGTACACTATACTAATATTACACCCCATTTATTTTATAAAATATCATTAATCATAATTCTTATATTTCAATATGTTTTTCTTTCGAATAATGTGTATAATGTGTATAAGGAATTACTACATACAACGTCCTCTCAGTTATGTGCGACTCTCAGTTATGCGCGGCTCTCAGTTATGCGCGATTTTAAGTCAGTCCCTTCAAACGCGCATAAGTGAGAGGTGACTGTATAATAATTAACACCGTAATTCATTTTTTAAATGTTTATACATAGCCATAAGATAGCTAAAAATATGTACCGACAGACACTTCTTCAAAACTGGTTTCTCTTAAAAGAATTAGATAGATTCAACGTATTTATAAAAGCCTTACTAGAAAAAATATATTCATAGGATATTTGTATTTTCAAAGTTTTGTTCATATTATCTTATTTTAAACTTTTCTTTAATAGTGATGGAGTTAATTTAGAGTTTGTTATTGTGAATTCAAATAACTCATATTTATTACAAAATTAAATTAAATATTTGAGCCTTTTATCAGTACAATTAAATTTATAATATTGTTTGGGTTGATCTTGACTGTACTTAGCCTGTGTGTCAATATTAGTGTCAATCCAATTAATGATTTCTCAAGGTTTTTACATATATTTTCAATTGCTTTTAATCAAAGTTTATAAATAATATACCAGGAGGAAAATAACTTTATAAAAATTATGATTTAAAGTAATGCTATTTTAATTATTCTCCTCTTGAATGATATGTTACATGAAATGCGATTAAAAGCTTTTTCTTCTTTTTCCAAGATAGTTAGCCAAATTGGTATGTTACAGATGTCAGTTAACATTTTTCAATTAATAACAAAATATTTGTTGCTATATTTTTATACTTGATAGCAGGGGTGTAAAAATCCAGTCGCCAATGGGTAGATTACTACCACTAAATTTTTAGTATTGTTCGACTAATAAGAATACTGATAAAATTTAGTTGAAGTATAATAATAAAATTTAGCGGAAGAATACTAATAAAATTTAGTGGTGAGAATCGGCCCACTGACTCCTAGATTTTTACACCCCAGCTTGATAGCTTATTTTTAAATTTTGTATGCTGTTACTTGTTTGTAATAATAAAAACTTTGGATTTAAAGAAAATATTTTTTTTTTTTTAACTTATTTATCCATTGAACACCATAAAACACATTTCAGGATTCATTTTTCTGCATTTTTTATTACAAAATAATGTAAAATTAATACAAGAAAAAACATCTAGTGACCAAAATTTATCAAATTATAAAGCATATATGACATTATAATAATACTATATGTGTTTTACATTTCGTGATTTATCGGCATAATCGTAATTGTAGGGGCAACAAACTTTAAATTAACTCCATCGCTATTACAGTATTAAAAAAAAAAAAAAGTCTAAAATAAGACAATATGGACGACACATTGACAATACAAATCTCCTCCGAAATAATTTTTTTTGGCAAGACAACGTGGTACTTTATAAATACGTTCAATGTATCTAATTTTTTAATCTATCTAGATTTGTAGAGGTGTCTGTCGGTACATATTTTTAGCCATCTTATGGCTATATATAAACATTTAAAAAATTACGGCATTAATTATTATATTAACAAAGCTAGCGAATTACAGAAAATAATATACGAACGCTTGCACTTACCGCTTACCGCCATCGCCGTCAAAATGTAAACAGAACACGATGGGAATTGGAGTTGAGTTGAGTAGTAGTGTTTCTTCACATAATTGGAGACAGAAATGCCGGGTCAGTTACGAAAAAAAAAATAAATGTTAAGGAGATTTACATTTTTCATTTGTTTTTTGAAGTAAAATTTTATTGAAAACTGGAACTCATGCCTGTAGTTAATAAGTGGAAAGGCCATTTCCCCTCTCTCGATTTTGAAATTTAAATAACTAAATAACTAAAATAAATAATAAAATAAAAATAAAAAATAACTTAAAATAAAAGAACTAAGAATTTTTCGTTGTGTGTAGAGTGTGTATGTGTGGGGGGGGGAGGGGGGTGTTCAATTACTACTTTCTTCCTGAATTTTAAAGTTTAAGTAACTAAAATTACGTTTTCTCCGATTTTGAACAGCATAATAAAATTGGTTCTTTTCGAGTAACTTAAAAGAGGAACTAAGAATTTTCCGTTGGAGGGGGAGGGGGGGGGGCGTCATTAACCCTCCCTGGATTTTGAAATTTTATTTAATTTTTTATTTTGACCGATTTTGTAAAACAGTAAATTTATTCTTTTTTCGAGTAATTTAAAGTAATTAAACACTAAGAGAAAGTACAAATTTCCCGTTGGGGGTGAAGGGCGGACTTTCCCCCTTAAATTCCCCATGAAAGTTATTTATTTATTATTTTTTATATTTATGTGTTAAAAATTTATCTCCAAAGGGGAGGTTGAAAGCAATGTCCGCTGCTTAACTCGCTGTTCCTCGCTTAACTTAAAAGAGGAACTAAGAATTTTCCGTTGGAAGGGGGGGGGGGGCGTCATTAACCCTCCCTGGATTTTGAAATTTTATTTAATTTTTTATTTTGACCGATTTTGGAAAACAGTAAATTTATTCTTTTTTCGAGTAATTTAAAGTAATTAAACACTAGAGAAAGTACAAATTTCCCGTTGGGGGGAAGGGCGGACTTTCCCCCTTAAATTCCCCATGAAAGTTATTTATTTATTATGTTTTATATTTATTTGTTAAAAATTTATCTCAAAATGGTTGGTTCAAAACAGTGTTCGCCACCCCTCCCCTCCCCCACCCCCGCCCGAGGATTTTGATTTTGGTTCAATTTAGTCCCATTAAACTAAAAGTCTTGAAAACAGTGTTAATTATTAATAACAGAGTAAATACGCAATATTGTCATAAACTGAAAAACTTTAATATTGCTTAGCTTTTAAAACTGCAGATAAATTGCTGAAAATATCTCACAAACTTACTAAAATTAAGTTCTGTAAAATTACCTTAGAGTAACTGCACTTATACTGCAGATACATCTGAAAATATAATACTGAATTAATGACTGTAAAATTACTTCAAATTTACTACAGTTTTACTACAGATGTAAAGTCTCATTATTTTTTTAATTTATGATTATAACATAACTTCACGTAAACTGCAGTTTTTTTGCAGATAAAAGCTCACAGTATTTTTGAAATATATTACTGCAAAATTACTTCACATTAACTGCAAAATAACTGAAGTATTTTTACAGTCGAGATTGCACTACAGAAAATCTACAGTTGACTGTAGAAAAACTTTAAAAATACTTCACTTCTGTAGAAAAACTGCAGTTCATTTTTAGCTGGGAAGAGCTCAAAATATTAAAATTTGAAAAATTCGTATTATTTTAATAAATAGAGATAAAAAACCAAAATTCTAACAGCCTTTTCCTATTAAATTTAAACATTTTTCGTTATAGCAGATGCCAAAAATTAAAAATTCACGATGAAATTCTTTTCACAATAATTAATTTTCTATCAGACGATTTCCACATGAAAAATGAAAATGAAATAAAAAGTTTCACCAATTGAAAAAAAGATAAATATGAAATAAAATTGATTGACGTCATAGTGGGTAATAAAACGGAAAATGTCTAAGATTTCTCAATAATACAAGGAGTTGAGTATGTGTATGTACACAAAGCATATTAATATCACCGTCATTAGAGAATTAAAAAGAAAATCTGACGTCCTATTGGAAGTTTAACGAATTTTTCAGATGTTTGAGAATAATACAAAGCGAATATCAATAATAGAGAATAGTAAATATATGTGTCTTAGAAACATATTGAATCGTGATAAAAATCCGATTATGGAAATATTTGCATATTTTAACATTTTAAAAGTCTACAATTTGTTTAATTTTGAAATTATTTTTTTAAATATCGCATTTAGTCTGCATGACGGATATTATTATGACAGAATATAATAGCGGGCTGGTTTAGATATTCGAAAAAATGAAAAAAATAGACCGGTAAATTTTTTACATTATAAAAAACATGACTTTTTGTTGCTAAATGAAATTTTTTTGCATTTATTAAAGAAAGGATAAAGTGTTTTGAAAGGAATATTAAACGAAACTCTTTGAGCGATCTTCGATCACGCTTACCCACTTGTTTTTAATTTCTCTGATTTAGTTTTTCAAATATATTTCTACACATCCGAATGTTTCGAAATTTTATAGGTGATCTAAATCTGGTTTACCAAGATGCTCTATAAAGATTGTGTCGAAATACGGACGTTTAGTTACTTTTATCGTAGAAATGTCTAAATTTCATTATGCCTATTTTAATTGAGTTTAGTCAAATAATACATTTTCCTCCTTTATAATGTATACTAAAATTAGAGCAGTATTAATTGTATTTGTTATCAAGAGTAAGAAACATCACATGGTATTTTAATGTATCACAGTTCTTCTATATCTGAAAAATCGAATCCCCCAGATCGTAAATACGGACTTGAGTGTAGCAAAGTTATTTGTTGAAAATGCATATTGTAGCTCAAATTTCAATTTCAGGGTCTTATAAACAAGCAGATCTTGTTTAAAAATATTTTGACAAAGCGAGATAAAAATTACTTAAAAGAAAATTTAAAGCCTAACAAAACGTATTAATTCGTGTAGAGGGAATCGTGGAATTTTTTAATAGTCAAAAAGGTCGCCAACTAAAAAGTGTTCTAATAAAATTAATAATTCACACTATTACCTGAGTTTCGGATCGAGAACAGTATTTGGATCAGAAGGATTTCCCATCGTTGCTGTGGCTACTTGATGGTTCAGTGTCATAACTATAGAGCGAGCCACGCATCGCAAATATTCATCTTCATCATCTTCCACATCTTCACATCCCGGCATAGGCGTGGGGAATGGTTTAGATCCAATTTTCTTTAACTCATCACTCTCACCAAACTCTTTGCATTTCTTCAGTCCTGTAAAAGTTTTCAATTAAAATATTGTAAATACTTAATTTCGGTGAATTTTAATGACAAACAACCGAAATATAAGTAATTATTATTACATTTTTATCAAAAAAGCTACCACCAAAAAAGTTTAATTTGTTAAAAAATTATGATTTCTTTTCATGTTATTGTGATTTACTTTACCTTAGGAAGACAGGAGTACCGATAGAACAAAAGAGAGGATAGCAATGGCGTAAAATAAACAATCCAAGTTCTGTGTTAAGATTAAAATCTAGATTTGTAAAATATTTTAACTACATGTCAAAGTGCTTCATTTCGTCTGATATGTATTTTGCGTCTGATATGTATTATGTTTAATTTTATTTCGTTCGTTTTCTAATTTTCCGCTTCCACATATACATTGTGTTTTGCGAAATATTATACTCAGACTTTTATCCTATATTATAATACGAGCAAATTTTACGTGTTTGTATGTAAATTTTATCTAAAAAACGGGTCTAACTATTTTGACTAAATTTTGATTCTTAACGTTTTAGATTACGAGAAGACGATTGGACTAGGTCACGTGTTCGAGAAAATTCGATTAATGGGCCATTTTGGGGTTAGTACAGGTCAATGCATTTCAATGGGAATGAAGATTGAAACAGTTATTAAGTTGTTGAGCAGTTGGCAGTAAACAAACTCGCAAAGTTGGTAATATTTCACCATATTTGGCGAAATATTGGCTTTCAGAATCTGAAGGAATTTTCTAGAAATTCCCAATAGGAGTCGAGATACATGATTCAACCAATCAGCGTCCATAGAACATTCTCGAAAACAGAATTTCAACCAATCAGGTAACATAGAACTTTCTCGCAACTAACCCCACACCTATAAAAGGAAGTGCTTCGGTCGAACCCTAAAGTCTCTGAAATTGGACAGTGAATCTTAGGATCGACAAAATACTTAGAAGCCTACGAAAAGATAAGTTAAGTAGATAAGATAAAGATAGTTCGGCGAGTTGAACACAAATCTAATTTTAACCGAGCACAGCTTGGTCTTCCCAGCTGGTGGTAGTTTAAAATCAACAAATCGCTGGTGTTTGAAGATTAGCAGATAAACAGGCAAATAGAATTTAAATACTTTTTAAATTATCATTAAAAAAAAAAAGACTTAGAAGGTATCATAACGTGTTAAAAGTACACAGAATATTTTACTAGTTACATGATAAATTAATAAAACATTTTAAGTTATTGAACTTTAAATAAGACATGTGATTAGATACCCTATTTACCTGCTACGACAATATCAAGATCTTCTGAGGCTGAGAAATACTTGGGATCAATAATAGGAGGATCATATGGATTTGCTGATTGAAGCGTGACCTCACCCCGTCCTTTAGGATGCAAAATCTGAGAGAGACACATGTAGAAAGGCTTTTCTCGGTACGGCTCGTAAATAGCTTCAAAATACTGAAATGATGATAATGCATTACTAATGGTTTGATATTTTTATAAAATTCCTCAAACAACAAAAAATCCAAGAATTAAAATTCAAACAATAGAAAATTATACAAATGCATGTTTTAGAAATTATTTTTTGACAAAAAATACGAATTGTAACATCTATCTCCATTTTAACATAAATCTATCTTAAAAGCTTTAAATATGCGAATCCAAAATTATAGCTAATTCCCCTTAGTAGTGTTTGAGTTATGTTTAAAAAAAAAAAAAAATCCTCATTGCAATCTCTTTTGCAACGTTTAAAAGTGAATTTAAAATTACGGGTTCCAAATTTAATCCGGCGTAATTCCTAAAGTACTTCACCGAATAACTCCCCGTTTGGTATACAAAGGTAAAATTTACTGAAGAATATAAATATGTTATCAAAATTTGGTTTCAGTATTGAAAATTTTAAAGTTTGTTATCATTTCCATATGTAGACGACCCTAAGTAAAATAAACCTTAAGTAAGCATAGAATTAATTAGTAGACGTTATTACTATTCGATTGGTACCGGTCATATTTTTATAGGATGATTTGCGGCAGAATTAGAAAGGATTGGTTTTTTTTTCTTCTCCCAGGACTATATATAAATACAAAAAATATCCCAGCATCTCACATCCGTCCGGCATGACTTCGCTACACTGCGCAGTACTGAACCGTCTCATCCAAAATCAATTAGCAACCGGCTAAGAAAAAGCAATTAAAGCAACAAGACGCACTGAAGCCACGTCGGCCTATAGATTTATCAAACACATCTTCGTCAAGCGGAGACCAGGTGAATCCTCGCCCCGTTACCAGGTATCAACCCGTTAAGCTGGGCAAAAGCCTGGCAGGTAAAAACCTGGTAAGCGGTCTAAAAAAAAAAAAAAAAAAAGAAAAAAAACATACAATAATAAAGGTAGAGATTGTTAATATTATTAAATTAAATCTTCAATGAAAGTATTTAATAGATCTAAAGTAGAATCTGAGAAATCTCTGTTAAACATATAATATGGAAGAGTTTTGAAATTGAATTTCTATGAATATTCAGAAAATTAAATGATCTTATATAAAACAGCTGGTTTGGTCTATCGGTAGAAACTTTTCTTTCGTTGTTCATTTCTCATCTGTCAACTATTTAGAAAACGAAATAAAGTTACTAAGTGAAAATGATGTAAAATATATCAAGTTTCTAGAATCCCTAATTCACTTTACTATGACAAGTCACATAAATTATTTCGTAAAAACAAAAATTCCATTTAAAATTACTTAAAAGTGTTTTACTAAAATACATACATTGTACAACTAAAGTATCAACAAAGTACTTTCGAGTATCTGACGTGCTCATCATCTGGGTTAAAAACCAGAAGTTGAGGTCATACATTTATAAAGGAACTATGGGTATTATGGAATAGTCGGGTAAGAAGGAATACCAAGGTTTCTGTTTGGCAAAGTGCTGCCATCAAGCGGCAATATCATAAGCTATTTAAGAAAGTTTCCAGAATGCCCCCCAGAACGCGCAGTTCGTCGGTCGGCGTCAGGGCGCATAGTGGGAATAAATATTTGTTTTTCGTCTTTGAAAAGTTTTAGGAGATAATTTTTCTATATTTTTTACTCATTATTAGAAGTAATATTTTTACATGGAAATTAAGCATAATGTACACCGAAATACTAACAGTTTATGATGTAATACTCTGATTAAATACCTCTGGTTTGAGTCTAAACTGATATTCAGCGGGGCCGACAGCTCCTTCCCAGAAGTACAACTGATAGTCTCCAAAATCATCCGGGGAGTAGGGTCCGTCTTTGTCCAAGAAAGCTATAGTACTCACACCTTGAGCCGAAGCCAGAGGACCTAACAAAGATACGTTATATTTTACAGTTTTATTCATTGTCAAGCTTATCAAGTTTAATCTACTAATTTATTGCAGATTAATTATTGAAACGAATCAAAATCTATGTACTATTGCATAAATGGTTATTTGACTCAACGGAATATTCTTAAGGAAATAAAAGTATTTAAAGAAAAATAAAGAAGGGCGAAGAAAAAAAAATATCCATTTAACTAAAGGACACATTTTTCAACTTTATTAATATATTTTCATTAAACTATATAATTTTGAATGTATGCAACATTCTACACCAATAATGTATTTAAACAGCATTAAAATAAATACATTCATAATATGAGAAAATATTTTTTTAAATAACCATTTGTGAACGGATTTTACTAAGAAATTTTCTGAAATCCGTCTAAAAATTAAAATTTCTTTGAGCTTGATGAATTCTAACACCAATAGAATTGTATAAAAACTGCACATAAATGGTTCCAATATTTTGATATAACCTTAGACAAAAATAATGTGTTATCGTGATTACTTTCCGTAGAAAATCTTTTAGAATTTGTTTGATCAACATAATGGAATTAATCTATTGAACTAAAAAAGAATAATTCCGAAGGAAATTTAAATCTTACATTACAGCTGAATTAACTTCGATAAATTTCCTCGTGAATTCAATTTATATTTTATTTTATTTTTACCAAATACAGAGTGCACATCATTGATAAGAGACTCCGTAGAAAAAAAAAATTTCCGCTAAGTAATCTGTTACAGCAATGCAGTTATGTAAAATTTGAAAATCGCTACAATATTATTTTTAGTCTTATTGATGCAGTCTAAGAGCTTTTGTCACTAACATAGCTATTCTTTGTGTATATTATGGATCGTGTTTGACTCCAGTCAGTATTGAATTGAGACATTTTCCTCAATAAGTATTAAGGTAAATGAGGTAATTCTGCAGATTCGGAGAAAAGATTAAGGAGTTTGGGTGAGCAGGGCTGTAGTGGAAGGTATACGGTGGTATACGCCGTATACCTTTTGGATTTTTTTAAGAAGCTCCTATACCCTCTGTTTCTTAACTAAAGCTATAGTGTATACTCTCTAACGTATACTCTTTCCTAGGCCTATTATAATAAATAAAGGCTGACTCGTCAAGCATTTTGTTTCTCACTTAGCTATTGTTGCCCGTGCGGCTAGAAGTGTCGTAGCCAATCGTTCTTCTCCTACCGGCAATTAAATATAGGCTTGAGTCAGCCCGAGTTGTAGGAGCCTTACCCTTGCCTAAGGTTCTTACAATCCGGACTGACTCACGCCGCCATTTAATTACCCGTAGGAGAAGAAAGATTGGCCACTCCACGTGGGTAACAATCGCTGATTGGTCTAAGTAGGCAACAAAATCCTTGATGATTCAGCCTCTATTATAATATCTGTACCCTTGCCTATAGCGTATATCTTCTGATTCTTTTATGACAACAACACTGCCGGTGAGGGAAGCGGATTTGCACCTTTTAGAGTCATTGAAATACACATGAAACTTTCTTGGGGGGATATTTCAATTCTTCGGGAAGATAATGTCTCCTAAAGCCACCCCCCTGAATTCATAACTAACTCTAAGATATGGCACTTTTTAAACTATCACGATTTATGTTATACATTTTCTTCTAAGACCTTGTTGACAATGTTACACGCTCGAATAATTTATTTGTGTTTTTCTTTAGCATAATTTAAAAAAAAATGGAGATTGATGACTCACATTGATCATTAGCTTGGAATTACAGTGGCTACCGGTAAAACATGATGTGTTGCCAAAACTCTTTCGAGGATATAGCAATTAGTAAAAAGTTGCTATAAAAGAGAAGAATCTGCTAAGGTTGAGTCAAAAATTAAGAGACATATTGATCATCGATGAACGGAACAAGAAAGGATTTTGTAGAAATAAAAAATAAATAAAGAAAGAAAACAGCAAGATTCCGCTTTGCAAATGTACCTCTTTAAGAAGCCTATTTAATGCAGTGAGAGAAGAATTACTGGCGAAGAAACAAATAATTAAAACATAAGTTTTATTGACACGTATTTAAGTACCGCAAAACTCGATAAAAATGAAAAAACGAGGCTTACATTTGCTCTTCTTTTCTTGAGGTTAATTCATGCCAGTATATGACATTGTTCATATTTACGAGAAATGATTTTATTGAACAAAACCTGGAAACCAACTTTCATGTTCTTTCAGATGAGAACGCTCCCATTTCTCACAGAAACTGTAACAGCAAATGATTTAATATTTTTTTGCTGTGATATATGTCCATTTCAAATAAGGGATTTTCACATAAAAATGCTTTTTGACTGTAAGATCCAGATTTGGCTTTTCGTTACTCAAGAAGCAGCTACAAGAAGTTCCAAGAACCCTCGTGAGAATTCTTCTTAGGAAACTAAGACCCGCCCCACTAAAGGAACCATCGTGGGCTGTTTAATAAAATAAAATAAAATAAAATTTAAATGAATACTTGTTATACACATACAGTTGTGTGACATTCGACAAATTATGCTTACGTCTTGAAATTAATCATAAAGCGAGTATAAAAGATTATTTTTTTAAAAATGGGACAAATATTTCATTATAAAAAAAAATGCAAATAAAGAAAATAATTTTAATATGGAGGAAGTATATTAAATTCCATTTTCATCAGAACTTTTTATTTGTAAATGTAAGTACGAGAAGCAAACAGATAGAGTGAGAAAGAGCTAGGCAAAAAAATTTGATGTCTGAAATACTTTTTAGCTATACTAGAAAATGATGAATTATATGTAAAGATAGAAATCACCGACATCAACATAGGAATTATAAGCATCTTATAAATTTAAAATATGTACAAAAAAATATATTTACCAGTTTTTGTATGAATGTATTGCCAGATACTTGAATTATCTACTAGTTTTTCTGCAAAAGGTTTAATATTTTCGTTTAATTCAAAATTCAATATTGCTAGCCAGTGATCTTGCAAGTTTTTTCCCACTGGCAAATCTGCGACGACAGGTATCTATGGAAAAAAATATACATGTACAAAAAATATATGTATACAAAAAGAAGGTTATTATAAAATTCCAAATATCAATTACATTTTCTTTAGCATGTGGAAAAAATACGCACAAAAGATTATAATTAATTAATATTAATACTCTTAATATTTTTGTCAAGTAAAATTCGTTTCGCGCTCAAGTGATTCCTAGTTTACCTGTAAACAGGGGCGTAGGAAAGGGGGGGGGGCTCAGGGGGCTCAAGCCCCCCCCCCCCCCCCCCCATTGCAAATCAAGTTTTTTCTTTTCGTCGGATTATAGTGTTTCCTTTAAAGTGAACTTTAAATTATATTAATTAAAAATAAATTAAAAATATTTAAAAACGATGAAAAAATCATTTAGAGCTTTTTTTCTTTTGTAAAGAAAATCCGATTAATTTCAGAAAGCAAACAACAAGAAAAACATTTTTTACTTCCGTTCTGGAAGCCACGATAAAACACGTTTTTTCAAGAGAAAAAACAAATCACTTCTAGATTAAAATAATAATAAAATAAAACAATTTCAATATGTTTCTTCGCTGCACAGAAATCACGTGATAAAACGTACACAAAGCGAGAGAGGCCCAAATTGGGTTGCATTAAAAAGAAAAGAAATTAGTTAAATTTTCACAGAGTGAGTGGAAAGACCAATCCCCGTTTGGGAATGCGGAAATTGAAATAACCCATCTACGATCTCCCCGATTTTGTGAATGGAACAGGCTTCTTCCGAGAAGATTGCTTTCAAAGCCATTTTTACTTTGTGTTCCTGCCTTTCGTGTTTGGTTTCGTTAAAGATTAAATGAAGTTTATCACTCTAGGCAGTAAATGATATGACCGTTATATACAATATAATATATAATAAGAAAATTTTGTAATATGAATTCTTGTAAAAGACCGAAAAATACATTGTTGAGTTTTTTCTCTTCTAAAGTTCCGAAAAGAACAGAAGGTGAAGGTTCTGGAGTCAAAGATGAAAAACATGAAAAAGCAGGTTCTACAGTTAAAGATGAAAAATCTGAAGAAGCGGTTAAAGTTATTAGCATTGGACAAAATGCTGTAAATACACTTGCTGTAAACACTGTCTAAGTCGTTCTCTGAAAGTGATATGGATATAGGACTATTTGTTGGCGATGTCGTTTATCTTGATGAATACCAAAAATTAAAAGTTTTAGAAAATTCGTGGAAATCCATCCTTTTCTTTCCCTGCAAACCATAAAAAAAGAAAATTTCAGTATCACTGGTTTGAAAGATTTCCATGGTTAAGTTACTCTGCAAAATTTGATGGAGCATTTTGCAAAATTTGTGTAGTATTTTCAAATGGACAGGGTGGTCAAGGAAATCAGCGATTGGGTAAATTAGTCTTATCTCCTTTTACACAATGGAAGGATGCTTTAGAATCTTTTACATCTCATCAAATGTGCCAATATCACAAGAATTACATTATTATGGCAGAAGAATTCAAGAAAATTATGAAAGGGCAAAATATAAGCATAGGAATACAACTTCATAGTAACAGGAATGCGGAAATCTGTAAAAATAGGCAAAAGCTCAAGTCCGCAATTAAAACAGTCATCCTTTGTGGAAGACAAGGACTCCCATTACGTGGACACAGAGATTCAGGGAATATTTCTGTTCAAGAAACGGAGAAAAATGACGGGAATTTTAGAGCTTTACTTCGATTTCGTTTGGAAGCTAGCGAATCTGAAGCGAAGAAGAAGGAAGTTCAATCAGGTATGATTTCAAAAAAATATACAAGCCCAGACATACAAAATGAAATAATCAAAATTTGTGGTGAGACTATACAAGATCACATTGTCCAAAAAGTCAATAAGGCGAAGTGTTTCGCAGTTCTCGCTGACGAGACTACTGATATCTCCGGAAAAGAAGTTCTTACACTTTGTGTCCGTTATGTTGAGGAATCTGATTCTTCTTGTATAATAAGAGAAGACTTTTTAGACTTTATAGAAATTGAAAATTTATCTGGGACTACAATTGCCGATGTAATATTGTCAAATCTCAGAAGACTCGGGGTTGACGTTTCTTACTTGCGGGGTCAAGGTTATGATGGGGCCGCTTCTATGTCTGGAAAACTAAATGGAGTTCAAGCAAAAATACTGCAGGCACACCCAACAGCATTGTATGTCCACTGTTGCAACCATGTTTTAAATTTAGTTTTGTCAAAATCATGTCTTGTCCCATCCATTAGAAATTCTCTTGCAACTGTTCAAGAAATAGTCACATATTTTAGAGCCTCGCCAAAAACAAGGAAAATTTTAAAGAGCAAGCTCCTAGAAGAAGAATTTTTAAGCAGTAAAAGCACATCCAAAAAAACTACTTGCCTTAAAAATTTTTGTGAAACTCGCTGGGTAGAACGGCATGAAGCCATTTTTACATTTTGTGAGTGTTTGGAACCAATAATTTCAGGCTTACTGGAAATCACTGAAGACACGAATTCAGAAACCGAGGCATCGAGGAAAGCGATGCTATTTTACAATGCATTGTGCCAAAGTTGTGTTTTAGTATCTCTTTTCGTGGCAGAAAAATGTTTCGCAATCACCCACAACTTGTCAATAGCCCTACAGAAACCGGGCATTGATTTAATATCCTCTTATGAAACCATTAGTGAAGTAACGGAAATTTTTAGAAAAATGCATGAAAATTCAGAACCCAAATTTTCAGCCATATTTAAACGAGCTTCCGATGCAGCAACAGAACTTAATTTAGAAATAAGAAAACCTAGACTAGGAAAGAAACAAATGTATAGAGATAATACACCTAGCGAATCAGTGGAAGATTATTACAGAAAAACAATTTTCATACCCTTTTTGGATTTTCTTATTCAAAACATGATTGACCGTTTTGAAAATCATAACCATGTAATTAGTAGCTTGCATGCAATTCTGCCAAAAAACATAGAAAAATCTTCAGTAGAAAATATCATGCAATGTGCTGAATTTTACTCTTCTGATATAAACATTCTTCCGAACATCTTACAAGCAGAAATCGAAATGTGGGTCGAAAAATGGCTGTCATCAGACAAAGAAGAAAGACCAAATACTGCAATAGAGTCCTTATCAAGTTGTAATACGACTGTTTACCCCAACATCAACAAATTGTTGAAAGTTCTATCAACGCTTCCAGTATCAACAGCCACTCCAGAAAGAACATTTTCTACACTGAGAAGATTAAAAACCTACCTTAGGAACACGATTTCAAATTCTCGGCTTTCTGGACTTGCACTAATGAATATCCATCGAGAAATTCTAGTAGATGTCGAATCTATTTTGAATGCAATGGCAGCGAAGCGCAGTTACCTTGTGTTATGATGCCAAAATTTGTAAGTGCATTTTTTTCTTTTTTTAAGTACTAATTAAATATTTCTTTCGTACTCTGCTGTCATATTTCACAAAATTGTAAAACTTAATTTATTCCTTAATGTTTACATTGAAATAATGCGCATACCCTTTTTTAATTATCCATAAAATTAATTATTAATTAATTTACTTAATTACTTATTAATGGGATGCTTTATTATTAATTCATTTTCTCAGTTTCCCAGTTGTTTTGAGCATACTGAGTTAGAAAATATTTGAGCCCCCCCCATAATTTTTAAATTGCTACGCTACTGCCTGTAAATGTTGTTACTCAGCATGGATGCTATTAAGGTTGGTAAAGTGGAATTATAGTGAGGATGGATTAAGGTTGCTCATCAGTAAACTTCCCGATTCCCCTCGCTAATGTTAATCCTATGGGCGTAGGATGCATTCGTATATTTAAAATATCTCCTCAGTAAATTAATATATTGAACTTCTGTTTTCTTTGTACTGTTCTTAAAGGATGTCTCTTTTAGGTAGATTTCGTAAGAAATACTACCTATTACATTCTCCCCTAAGTTGGAATCTTTGAAAAAATTTTGCAGATCTACACCGATCATGACTCCCAGAACCCAAAACCACCCCCCCCCCCCCAGTTCAAATCTTTATCTATCTATATATCTATATATGTCACTTTCTTATAGACACGATAACTGCAATAATTCTGCACAAATCTCTTCTAAACTGATACATAAAATCAAGGGGCATAAAATCTTAGTCAAGTTCGTTAATGGGCAAAATCCAAGGGGGGGGGGGGGTCTTTTTGTGAAAACAGAAAAAAAAAACCATAATTTCTTAATTATAATACGTATCGAATCTGTTTAAAGTTATTATTACTTCTAGGAAAAGGGCCGAAAATTTATGTATGGCAGATTTTTCATATCATTAAAATTGGCTCCAAGGGGGGAGGGGGAAGGAGAGGTTTAGAAGAAAAAAATTCATAACTTCGTCCATTCACAAGATATCAAATCCGCTTAAATTTATTATAAATCCTCTTAATATTATCTAAAACTTTTGTATTGACAAGTTATTTATAGAACCAACCCTTATAGCAAAAAAATAAATAAATATAAATATAAATAAATAAATAAATAGAAAAATCCCTGTTGTTTCCGCCTGTAAACAAGTTAGGTTTCGAAGTGGGCGGTTCCAACTATTTCATCATGGCAAAAAGGTCATCTCCGGCAATTCCCAACAAACAGGTGCCCCACGGTCTGCGTCTTCGAAATCTACCTGTGCCTGTAGGCCGAGCAGTCAGGGATTTTTTTTCTTAGTTGTAAAATTTTTTCGTAAAATATAGACTTAATGTTATGTGAAGTGTTAAAAACTTACTCAGTTTCACTAAGATTTTAACACGTAAAATTATAAATTAAGCATATATTTTCGAAATATTTTGATAACTAAGAAAAAAAGAGACATCCTTTAAGAACAGTACAAAGAAAACAGAAGTTAAATATATTAATTTCCCGAGGAGATATTTTCAATATACGAATGCATCCTACGCTCATAGGTTTAATATTAATGAGAGGAATCGGGAAGTTTACAGACGAGCAGTGATTCTAAACTATGTATGCCCCCTGAAATACTCCATAAAGAAATGCGCGTATTTGGCTTACTCTTCATTTTTTTACCTGTAAGAATTATTAAATTAAAAAAAAAAATTGGAAGCAAAGAAAAAAATGAATTATTAAACGAATGTAAATAATGTTTATTCTATATTATACTCAACTTTATTTTTGTATGTAGAGATGGAATTTTGTAATCGATTTCTAACTTCCTGATATGCTAGAATTATATAAAAAAATATGTACAAAGGTGTGTTTTCGATGGTAGTACAATATTTTAATATTTTCAGAACTTAATTACAAATTAATAACTTAATTTTAAGCCATTTTTCTGTCAGCCCGCCACAGGTGATAAATCGCCAAATATTTGTTATGGTTACAATTGTATACAAGTTAACAACAACGGTGGATTTAATTACGTGCCAACCCACGCTCGTCAAAATGCTCCAAATAGCTGTGAAAGAGCCACAACGAAATATTTTAAACAATAAAAAAAAGTAGAAAATATAAACAAAAAATAAAGAGTTCAATTTATTTTTTAAATACACTTTAATCAATTAATAGTTTCATATTAATTAAATTATGAATATACGTTGAGAAATCAATTTAGAAATCCTATAAAGATAGTTTAAATAATGTTTTTCTCTTTCCTGTTGCCATATCTTTTTTTTTAAACAAAAGAGAAAAATTATAATTATTTAATAAATTCACTAGTTCGAGCTTACTACAAAATGTAAAACAAACGGGGAATTATCCATAATCGGGTTTAGTGCCCACTCCAAATTAATGTATTTTGACGATTTTTTTCTGGAAAAATCATGAATTGAAGTCACGAAATTAGGCATGATTTTCAAGATAAACATTGAATGCTTATAAAAAAGTGTATTTAAAAGAATTTTTTTTATACTTATTTAATGTAAGCTTTATAGGTAGCAAGCTTTTTAACGTGACGAGTGAGCTTTTTCACCCGGATATTTCTTGCATATTTGCTGTTGTTTTGCTGAAGAACCGTGAGTCATCTTAGTGTGTTTCAGTATTTTGCTTTTAAAAAAATCAATGAAATGGAAAACCTTTTGTACTGATTCATTGGCTGCCCCCCGCCATATGCCGGCTGTGAGCACAGACTCGTTGTATGTCTCTCGGATACGCATACCCTCAAAGAGTACGCGTACTACACTTTGGGAAACCCTAGATTAGAAAATAGGCTATTAGGGTTTTTGCAATATATTTTTTAAAAATTCGAGAGCATATGAGCCGTTGATTTTAAAAGTGGTGCAAGTCCATTTTGGGGAAAAAAATAGTTGAACCTAAATCTTATCACAAATTAATCAATTACAATAAATATATTTTAATATCAGTATACATTTGTTACTAGGGATTTATTGGTCAACCATTTTTCAACGGCGTTGATTTTGAAAGTGAGGCAAGTCCATTTTGAATAGAATTATTTTTATGTTGCATAATATTAACAAGCACAATCAGAATTCAAAATTTCATCATGAATATCCCCCCCCCCAGGGTACATCTTCTTCAGGTATTCACGGGCTTCGCATCTCCGGGCACCTGAGCAATCTTTCTCTTTTATTTTTCCTCTTCATTCTCTTGCCAAATCTTTCCTCTTTGTTTCACTTTCATTGTGGTTTTCTCTTCCGAGGTGACGGCAATTCTGCATAAGCCGATATCATCCTGTCTATAACGACTTATGCAAAACTGTAAATCACCCACGTGTTTGCCGTGCGTGGCGACTCGTGTTCCTGGAAAGGGGGATCTTGGTAGCTGAGGAAAAGCAACACACTGCATTGGCTCTGCTTCAGGTATAGACGGGAGGTGCATATTCGTCCCGTATGCATCAATCAGCTGGTCGGCTGACGCGTCACTGGCTGGGGATCAAGTAAGCGGTCACATACTAGACATCTCGTTAGGGGTGGAGACTGACATAGATGTGTCTTTTGAACGTATGAGCCCTAGTTAACACTGGTGCGAGAATATGCATCCCCTTGTTGGACTCGGTGGTGGGTGGTTTGGCCGGAGTCTGAATTGTTTTTCTCTTTACTATGAATGGAAGTACTTCACTTTCTTCTATTTCTTTCCCATGTGGAGAGCAACAAATGGTACAGATTATTCCATTCACTCGTTTCTTTGTTATTAAACGCACTGACAGTTTTTCTGATAGTTCTTTTAAAAGAACTTTACCATTTCTTATCAAAAAAAATTCAATCTGTTTTCGAAGATGGTTATTCACTTAAAAAACTGCAGTCTAGGGATTTGCTGGTGAAGGCTTCTTCAGCCAAAAAGTCACGATTTCTCTCAAATTGCACAACATTAGGTTACTTTTCTGTTTCTGTCCAGGTCAATCAAACTTTAAACACAAACCGTGATTTAATATCAGAACCAGCTTTTATTTTATACAAAGGAAGAACTTCTACAAAATTAAAAAGATGAAAATATCATAGATGTATGCCGTGCTACTATCCGTCGGCATGAGCAAGTGATTCCCATGAAGCACATCATGCTGACTTTCAATAGTCCTACTTTGCCAACCAGAATTAAAGCTGCCTACCTGAGCTGTCCTGTCCGACCTTATATACCTAACCCGCTCTGTTGTTTTAAATACTAGCGTTATGGTCATACTGAAACTACCAGTCGTAGTTCTCTATTACCTGTGCACGTTGTGCAGAAGTCGGCCACGATGGTAAATCTTGCAAAAAGTCTGAACGTTGCTCAAACTGTGAAGGTGACCATACATCATACTCTCGCTCTTGTCCAAATTGGATCCTTGAAAAAGAAATTCAGGCAGTTAAAATCACTCAAAAACTCTCTTACCCTGAAGCTCGCAAGTTTTCTGAATCTAGAACCCCATCTACCGGGGTTTCTTACTCTAGTTTACTCAATCGACTTTCAAAATCCGTCAGACACACAAGCACCCAAACTGATTTCTCCTTTCCACCAAATAATTCACTTGGGATATTACCATACATCACTGGAAATAAAAAAACTCATGATGTGCAATCTACCACAAGTGAATTTTGCGAAGTCTTACACCAGCATTAAAACTCTTGAACACCATAATCAGAATCTGTTACAATACACTACCTTAATCGTCAATCACAAAAACTTTCAAGTCAAACTAAAAAGTCTACCGAACATGAGTCTGAACAAACTTCTGCTTCATTTGCAGACAAATTGCAAAAACCGGATGCTTCCCCAACACATAAAGCAAAAGAGAAATCATGTGCACAGAAAAAAGAGTCAAGGAAGACCTCAAGTCAATCTTCTTCACAGTGGAAAACAGTGAAAAATAAAAACAAGAGATCATATGTTAGCCCATCTCTTGCTGATATGAAGGATTCCAAATAGCAGCGTCACTATGTGGAAGAGGCTATGGAATCAGACTCTTACAGCTATGACTCGGATGTAGATGAAGTTTGATGATACTGTTTTGAAGAGTTTGAGACTATGTGATTTCACATTGTTTTTTTCTTTTTTAATATCTGTGGTTTAAGTAAATCTGGTTTTATGATATGATTCGTTATTTGGACATTTCATACTTTTTTTTTTATTTTTTTTTTGTTCAACCGTTATTTTACACATTGTACATGTTTTAACTGCAAAGCTTTTATTTGTGTTTTTTAAACATCATTATGACTTCATTAAATGATTTTAATCCCCATATGATCACATTACTATTTTTCACTAAACTGTGTTGCTTTCGTTCATCTAGCTGTTTTGACAAGGTTTTGGATAACTTTTTAAATATAATTTTATGTTCTTAATTCACTTTTTCTTGGCGCAACATGTCGCAAAAGGGACTTTGTGCAATTAAACCTCATTCAACAAACTAACCATCATGGATATTTTAAAAATCTTTACTATCTAAACTATGAAATCTACCCTATATATATAAAATCCTAATGAAACGAATTTGTGAAACGATTTTATGAAACGAATTTATGAAACGATTTTATGAAACGACTGATTAAACGACTGATTATGTTTCAGGGCTATTTTTAATAAAATATTAAACGCTTGATGGTGAAATTAATACCAATTGTCCGTAAAAATCCGCGGATGTCAAAACTGGAAATAGAATTTTGAAATTGGAATTAGTTTTCGAGATATTAATTTTTTTCTAATTTTAATGACATTTCTGTAATGATGGCAACTAATTACTCAGTTTTTTTGTGACAAAAAAGGGAAAAAAATAAAAAAGGATCCCGATAGGGATTATTGATTTATTTTTATTCGTCATTTTCGAATTGAAAGTGAATTTATCTTTTATTTCAATCGATAATGAAGACAAGATTGTGATTAAATTATGTTTTTTACGAAAATTTGAAAAAAAAAAATCATATTTCTATCGTCAGGATTCAATCGTCTGTCAGCATTTAATTTAATTGATAAACTGAAAATAGTTTGAATAAATTCGTCCAAATGACGTCATTTATGTCAATACGTCATTTATGTTTATACAATTTATTTAATATAAAGAAGCCATTTATCTATTTTTATGTACAAAAAGAGGTAAATTGAAAGACAATTATAAATAAATTGTATATATACATATAAATACATGTATAAACAAGCATAAAAGTTCGGTGCTTTTCCAGTATATGGGGCCTTGACGAAACAGAGAAAATAGCCTTGGCGGAAAAGGAAATTTGGCAACATACTTTCTGTCAACCTATTTACTTTGTCATTTCGTATACAGAAGCATTTTTTCAATATTTATACAATTTGTTTAGCGTAAAATGTCATTTATCCTATTTTATATATAATCAGAAGTAATTTGTATAGAAAAAACAATAATAATATACGTATAATTAAAATACGCATATAAACAAAAAAAATCGTCGAATTTGTTTCCATGGCTGTTTATGTAATTTGGCACCAAATCTCACTTTCTGATGCCCGAATTGCGCCAAGCTTTTTAAAAAAGCGTCAAGACCCCTATTATAGAAAATCACCAAAAGTTCATTGGGTTTGTTTTCATAACTTTTGGCAACAAATATATGTATATTAACGAATCTATTCGTTTTTGAAACTCGAATTACGACAAACCTAAAAGCAAAGGATCCTATAATGGAAAAGTACCCTATTTTCTTATGGACAATATTCAAGTGACATAACATGGTGTAAAATTATCGCGGATAGCGAATTTGTTTAAATATCTCATCAATTGATGCCGAATAAATGCAGGCATGCATGCACAAAATATTTAATTATTTTTTTATGATAAATAATTATTAGAAAATTCGTATATACATATTAATTAAAATAAATAATTTACATATTTAAAATAACATGAAAATATGCATGATGGTGCACTAAAATACAGAGAAAATTAAAACCTGTTACTGAAAATGTCTATAACATAGTACTTTTCAATACCGTGGTTCTTAATGTTATTCACAAGCAGATGGAATTTTTCTCATCCTTAAACGCAAAGGAAGATTAGAATACAGATCGTTGTTATAAAAGTGCGAGAGGTAGCCACAATTTAAACCTAACCATTTTATACAAGCTGGTTTTCAAGGTGTAATTGATTTCACTTACCAATCCCTAAAACGGTTGTCAGTTGTCGCAACAGCTGTGTATGAGGCCATGATAATAAAAAAAATGCCCCATTAAAACTTTAAAAGCATGGCAACCCAATTACAGATTTACCAATATTTTAAAAACGAAGCACGCTGTCATGTTTTTAGAGGCCTCGAAGTCTGAGCGGGGGTTGGCGAGCGTAGCTCGCAGGGGGTAGGCCCCCTAGTAGAATTATATACATACAACTTATTATTGAATATTTTTCCTTATTATTTTTTTTCCCTATAGAATTAAATTAATTACATTTTTTGTAACTTTTCTAAAGAAGGATGAAATAAAATAAAATATTCATTATTTTGTTATTAAATTATATTCCATTCACAGAAAATCAAGTTTTTCAACAAATCATTCGCTTTAAATGAGAGGCAAGTCTATTTGGCGCATATCAAAACCACGAATTTTTTCAGCTAACACGGATAATCATTAATGCATATTAAATTTACTTAATATAAGACTACAAATACATTTAAAACAAGTCTATTAAAACTTAAGAATATTTTTAGACCCATACAAATGCAAATCATTAAATATCTAGCAATAACACAAAATGGCTGGCCCCACTTCCAATACAACGGTTACTTATTAACTGAAGTAGACTACTCTATAACTTATATGATAATAAGTTAAATAAATTTTCACTGAATCTCCTGACTTTGTACCAAAATTATACTGTGTAAAATATAACAAATTCAAATGATAATTTTGTTATGATTCCTCTAAATTAACGAATAACAAAGCGATGGAATTAAAATGAGTCTTACTTCGTGTTTCTCAAGTTCTTCTTTAGGGCCGATGCCCGAAAGCATCAAAAGTTGAGCAGAATTGATGGCTCCAGCAGCCATGAGGACTTCTTTTAAAGCTTTCACTTGGCGAGTTTCACCCTTAAAATCAAACTCAACACCTTTGGCTACATTATCTTCAATAATTATCTGTAATATACGTATATATAATAATGCATTCTACATAATTTAGATGAAAAGTTTAAATAAATGCACAACCTGCTTATTACATTAGTATAATATTCAAAAAAGTATTTTGACGATATAATTTTTTTTATACACGTCTTGGGAGGAAAAAGTGAACACTCCAGTAATTTGATCAGAAGGAATCTATATAAAATGATACCATTACGAATAGGTTGAGAATAATTGCTACCGTCAGGTGATATTTTAAAAACTTTCATGGTGCTATCTCCATATTGTTGTGGGTTTTGGTGTTCTTTCTAAAATAACTTACTTAAACTTAAAAGGCTCATTTGTTACTCAATCTTCACTTGACATTTAAGTATTTAAAAAAAAATAAGTATACCCTGATTAGCTCTACTGAAATCTGTTGCCATGGAAAAGGGAGCAAATTATATTAAACTAATCAAAATATCAAGACTTAAGAATCCGAATAGGTTAATACAACAATGATAATTTTGAACTCATCATTTTAAGACAATATTAAATGTAGTAAGGGGCAACAGATTTCTAAATCAAGTAGCATACTGGATTGCATAAATAACACCCAACTCCACTCCAACCCGATCAAGCTCAAATCTCCATATACATTAAATTAACAAAAGTGTAATCATCATATAATTTGGAAAAATGCAGACAACCTGAAATTCCTCCAATATGAGGACCAAAAGGAGAAGGAGTTAAATCCGTTAATAGAATAGGGATATGATGATGTACTAAAATTTTAGAACAACCATGGAGATTCTGAACAAGATCCGATCGGTTGGCCAAGAATCGTATAGTGGTATAAAATAACTGGAAACCTTTTTTTTTTTTTTTTTTTTTTTACTTTGTTAAAAAACAACCATTTTGTTGTTTGTTTTGAAAAATACCTCAAAGAAAGGATAATTAAAATTTAAATTAATCAATCATGAAATTAGGCTTAATTTTACTTTAGCATCAATTATCAGTATATCCAATACTGAGATAGGAACAATAATTACATCTAATGACCTTACGTAAACCTCAATTAAATTTTCAAATAAACTATTACTATGAATTTAAAATTTAAGGAATTTTAAAGTCTTAATTTAATAAAGTTGGATTCTCCTTTTTTTTTTTTTTTTTTTTTTTCTTTTTTTTATATTACTCACAGAAAGGTTAAGCCTTTCTTATAGGTTTACTGTGAATATAAAATATTAATTATTTAGAGATTTGTACAAAGAAAAACATACCATTCTTGATAATAAACAAAAAAACTCACTTTATTTGAACATTTAAGATTATGAAGCAACTAAGTTATCAAAAATAATCTTAATAAGACAATATAACCACTGATCTTTTAAGTTGAAACCACTCACTGGTTACTTTTAAATTACACATCATATTTTTAAAATTATCATCACATTACCATTTAATGGTCGTTCAATTATACAAACATCATATATTAACCTACAGACTATTTCTATTCTTAATATAAATTCTTATTGAAATTATCTAAAGATATTCATTTCACTTTTAAACTCTGGTATAGCAAACATATTTTTTTTTCAGAAAGATGTACAAAAAAAAAACTATGCAAGGAGTACTTACAATAAGTGGAGAGTTCTACAATTTTTGTCAGTGGACACTTAGGAACATTTCGTCCTTTTTCAAAATCTGTTGAATACACTTAAGCTGGAGTACTCAGGCTGGGGAAAAAGTTGCCACTTCGTACCTCTCATCACTCTGCATCACTTGCCATCAACTACTAGGTCCATCATCTTGTCAGGAGGGGGAAATGGGGAAGTTGCACTCATTCTAGATTATGCCTTATTTTATGTTTAATTGATGAAGATGACTTTACATTCCTCAAATCTTAACTCGGAAACGCAAAAATAATTTTAAATAACTAGTTATTGGAGTTTTAAACTCCGCTAAAAGCAAAACAAAACCACGTGATCTGAAAACGCGACGGGATTGGTTTGACGTCACTACACATGAAACGCAGATTCTGCTTTAGAGTCGAATGCATGCAGGCTGTTTTGCATTACTTTCTACTTATTATAAACGTCTTTTAAAGACGCATTTACACAAAAACAAAAACAAATATTAAAGTCAAAAGATTATTTTAACATATCTAAATATAAAGCATTATTTATTTATACATTTGCATTAATTTTCATTTAGAAAAGTGATGAAGTTGGTCGGATTCGAAAAACACAAAGTGATGGCTTTCGGATTTTTTTTTTAATTTATTTATTTACTTTTAGGGAAGAAAAACTGCATTTCATGTGGGTAAAAATACAGGAAACTAAAGCTATCTTTTACTTACTCTTATTTATTTAAACGAAAAAAGAATGATAGTTTTATTACAAAAGAAATCATAAGTAAAATCGCATTTATATAGTTCTTGAAATGCATTATTTTCTTAATTCATTTTAATGCTTAATAATTCGTTTTGATATGAATATAATTTCGTGTTATGCAGGTTATAATAAGGATAAAAATGTACTCAAATTAATTATGAGAAGACGAAATTTTGAGCAATAATGCAGAAAACAAAAACAAAACATCTGTATTTAATACTGATTGTGTATTCACCGATCAGAAAAACAATTACTGCAACATACGTGAGTAAATTTATTACTATTGTTTTTTTTCTCATTTTATGATTGTAATTCATGATTTTTCCAAAAAATGTTCAATATAATACAATAATTTGGCGTGGCCACCGAATCCGATCATGAAAAATACACCACTTTTTTTTTTTTTTTTTTTTTTTTTTTTGTACGCTTGGTAGAAAATGCGAGCTAGTAAATTCATTAAAATAAATGTATAATGGTTGCTTTATTTCTGTTTTAAGGTATGGAAAGAGAAAAAAAAAAAAAAAAATATATAAGAATTATTTAAACTATCTTATTAGGATTTCTAAATTGATTTCTCAACGAATAATCATAATTCAATTAATATGAAACTTTTAATTTATTAAAACGTATTTTAAAAAAATATATATTACACTGTATAGTTTTTATTTATTATTTTCTACTTTTTAGTATGCAAAATAGTTGCAGCTTCACACCCATTTAGCCTTTTTTTAACACCGTGGTTTAATGCATAATAAAATTGTTGTAAGTCGCATACAATTGTAACCACAGATAATATTTTTCGATTTATCAACTGTTTCGGGCTAACGGAAAAACGCGTCAAAATTAATGTATTAATTTATAATTAAGTTCTAAAAATAATAAAATGTTGTACGTCATCGGAAACACACAATTTTGCACTTATTTTTTATATTTCTTAATTTATCAGAAAGTGAGTAAACAACCGATAACAAGATTCCATCCTTATATATGTCGTAGCCTAATTGAGAAATCCGCCTCTTTGCAAATAGGCTAGACTCTTTGCAAAGAGCCGGTCTAATTGGAGAATCATTTCCCTTTTCTCAATCAGACTGGTGTTTTTCAGGCTTATTGCAAAGAGCCTAGACAGCGTTAAGCTAATTGGAATATGGTCATTTATTTTTCAATTAGCCTGATATTTTTTAGACTCATTGCAAAGAGCCTAGATAGCGTTAGGTTAATTGAAAAATAACCATGCCTATTTAGAAAATGACCAGTTCTTTGTCAAAATATGGTGTTGTACCCAATTCAAACCTGAAAATTCCATTCGAACTCAACCCGAACGCGACTGAAAAAATCCACGCTACCCGAACCTAAAAATTCGATGTTAACCAGTAACCCAACACGAACACGACAAAAAAATTCCATTGAACCGTAACCAGATCCGAACCCGACAAAATAAATTGGATAAAATAAATTCCATCGAACCGAAACCAGATCCGAACCCGACAAATAAATTGGACAAAATACCCAAAGTCCCCTTCGAGTTGCAACCCGACCCGAACCAGAAAACTCGAGTTAACCCGAAATATGACACGAACCCGAAAAAATAATTTCCTTTGAGTCGCATCCCGATCCGAACCAGAAAACTCAAGTTAACCCAAAATCTGACAGGAACCCGACAAAATAAATTCCTTCGATTCGCAACCCGATCCGGACCAGAAAACTCAAGTTAACTCGAAATCCGACACGAACCCGACAAAAAAAACCCCATCGAGCAGTAACCCGATCCGTACCCGACAAAATAAATTCCTTCGTGTCACAACCCGATCCAAGCCATTAAATTCAAGTTAACACGAACGCAATAAAAAAATCCATCGAACCGTAACCCGATCCGAACCCGATAAAATAAATTTCGTCGTCACGCAACCCCAACCGAAACTGAAAATTTAAGTTAACCAAAAACCGATTTGAACCTGAAAATTTAATTTAACCCGAAACCTAACCCAAAATGAAAATTGAAGTTAACTCGAAACCCAAAGTCGACACGCATCCCGACCCGAAACTGAAAATTAAAGTTAACCCGAACCCCGAACCCGTCAAAAATTCCATCGTTCCGTAACCCGATACGAACCCGACGAAATAAATCCCTTCGTGTCACAAGCCGACACGAACCTGAAAATAATAATTAACCCGAAACCCAGCCCGAACCAAGAAATAAATTCCATCGAACCGTAACCCGATCCGAAACCGACAAAATAAATTTCTTCGTCTCGCAACCCGACACAAACCTGAAAATTGAAGTTAACCCGAACGCAATAAAAAAATCCATCGAACCGTAACCCGATCCGAACCCGATAAAATAAATTTCGTCGTCACGCAACCCGACCCGAAACTGAAAATTAAAGTTAACCCGAACCCCAAACCCGTCAAAAATTCCATCGTTCCGTAACTCGATACGAACCCGACGAAATAAATTCCTTCGTGTCACAAGCCGACTCGAACCTGAAAATAATAATTAACCCGAAACCCAGCCCGAACCAAGAAAAAAATTCCATCGAACCGTAACCCGATCCGAACCCGACAAAATAAATTTCTTCGTCTCGCAACCCGACACAAACCTGAAAATTGAAGTTAACCCGAACGCAATAAAAAAATCCATCGAACCGTAACCCGATCCGAACCCAATAAAATAAATTTCGTCGTCAAACAACCCGAATAGAAACTGAAAATTTAAGTTAACCCAAAAACCGATTTGAACCTGAAATTTTAATTTAACCTGAAACCTAACCCAAACCTGAAAATTGAAGTTAACCCAAAACCTAAAATCGACACGCAACCCGACCCGAAACTGAAAATTAAAGTTAACTCAAACCCCGAACCCGTCAAAAATTCCACCGAACCGTAACCCGAAACGAACCCGACGAAATAAATTCTTTCGTGTCGCAACACGACCCAAACTTGGAAATCGAAGTTAACCCGAAACCTAACCCGAACCCGATAAAAAAATCCATCGAACCATCACCCGATCCAAACCCGACAAAATAAATTTCGTCGTCACGCAACCCGAACCGAAACTGAAAATTTAAGTTAACCCAAAAACATATTTGATATCTGAAAATTTAATTTAGCCCGAAACCTAACCCAAACTAAAAATTGAAGTTAACTCGAAACCCAAAGTCGACACGCATCCCGACCCGAAACTGAAAATTAAAGTTAACCCGAACCCCGAACCCGTCAAAAATTCCATCGAACCGTAACCCGATACGAACCCGACGAAATAAATTCCTTCATGTCACAAACCGACCCGAAACTAAAAATAATAGTTAACCCGAAAGTCAACCCGAACCAAGAAAAAATTCCATCGAACCGGGTTCGGTTCAGGTTGCTTGACGATGAAATTTATTTTTCGGGTTCGGATCGTGTTACAGCTCGATGGATTTTTTTATCGGGTTCGTGTCGGGTTTCGGGTCAACATGAATTTTCTGGCTTGGGTTTCGGATTAAATTAAATTTTCAGTTTCGGGTCGGGTTGTGTTTTGACTTTGTGTTTCGTTTTCAGTTTGGGTTAGGTTTCGGGTTAAATTAAATATTCAGGTTCAAATCTGTTTTTGGGTTAACTTAAAACTTCAGTTTCGGATCGGGTTGCGTACCGACGAAATTTAATTTATCGGAGTACGGTTCGATACATTTTTTTATCGGGATCGGGTTGGGTTTCTGGTTAACTTGAATTTTCTGGTTTGGATCGGGTTGTGACACGATTGAATTTATTTTGTCGGGCTCGGATGGGGTCACGGTTCGATGAAACTTTGACGGGTTCGGGTTTCGGGTTAAATTCAATTTTCAGTTCGGGTCGGGTTGTGTTTCGACTTTGTGTTTCGTTTTCAGGTTTCGGTTAGGTTTCGGGTTAAATTAAATTTTCAGGTTCAAATCTGTACTTGGGTTAACTTAAAACTTCATTTTCGGATGGGGTTGCGTGACGACGAAATTTAATGTATCGGGTTCGGATCGGGTTACGGTTTTTGATAGATTTTTTATTGGGTTCGTATCGGGTTACGGTTCGATAGATTTTTTATTGGGTCTGGGTCGGGTTTCTGGTTAACTTAAATGTTCTGGTTTGATTCGGGTTGTGACACGAAGGAATTTATTTTGTCGGGTTCGGATCGTGTTACGGTTCGATGGATTTTTTTATCGGGTTCGTGTCGGGTTTTGGGTCAACATGAATTTTCTGGCTTGGGTTTCGAATTAAATTATATTTTCAGTTTCGGGTCGGGTTGTGTTTTGACTTTGTGTTTCGTATTCAGTTTGGGTTAGGTTTCGGGTTAAATTAAATATTCAGGTTCAAATCTGTTTTTGGGTTAACTTAAAACTTCAGTTTCGGATCAGGTTGCGTAACGACGAAATTTAATTTATCGGGTTACGGTTCAATACATTTTTTATCGGGATCGGGTCGGGTTTCTGGTTAACTTGAATTTTCTGGTTTGGATCGGGTTGTGACACGATTGAATTTATTTTGTCGGGCTCGGATGGGGTCACTGTTCGATGAAATTTTGACGGGTTCGGGTTTCGGGTTAAATTCAATTTTCAGGTTCGGGTCGGGTTGTGTTTCGACTTTGTGTTTCATTTTCAGGTTTCGGTTAGGTTTCGGGTTAAATTAAATTTTCAGGTTCAAATCTGTTTTTGGGTTAACTTAAATTTTCAGCTTCGGTTCGGCTTGCGTGATGACGAAATTTATTTTGGCGGTTTCGGATCGGGTTACGGTTCGATGGATTTTTTTATTGGGTTCGGGTCGTGTTTTGGGTTAACTTGAATTTTCTGGGTTGGATCGGGTTTTGACACGAAGGAATTTATTTCGTCGGTTCGGATCGAGTTACGGTTCGACGGATTTTTTTGTCGGGTTCGGGTCGGGTTTCGGTTTAACTTCAATTTTCTGGTTCAGATCGGGTTGTGCGCCGACGAAAATTATCTTGTCGAGTTTGCATCGGTTTACGTATCGCTGGATTTTTATTTCTCTGGTTCGGGTCGGCTTACAGGTTTACTTGAATTTTTACTTTCGGGTCGGGTTGCGAGACGAATAAATTTATTTTGTCGGGTTCGGATTGGATTACGGTTCGATGGAATTTTTTTCCTGGTTCGGGTTGTGTTTTGGGTTAACTATTATTTTCAGGTTCAGGTCGGTTTAGGACACGAAGGAATTTATTTTGTCGGGTTCAGATCTGGTTACGGTTCGATGGAATTTTTTGTCGTGTTTGGGTTGGTTACTGGTTAACATCGAATTTTTAGGTTCGGGTCGCGTTGCGACATGATGGAATTTAACTTGTCGGGTTCGGATCGGGTTACAGTTCGATGGGTTTTTTTTGACGGATTTCGGGTTAACTTGAGTTTTCTGGTTCAGGTCGGGTTGCGGCTCGAAGAAGTTTATTTTGTCCTTTAAGGATCGGGTTACGATTCGATGAAATTTTTCAGTCGGGTTCGGGTCGAGTTCAAATGAAATTTTCAGGTTTGAATTGGGTACAACACCATATTTTGACGAAGAACTGGTCATTTTCTAAATAGGCATGGTCATTTTTCAATTAGCCTAACGCTATCTAGGCTCTTTGCAATAAGCCTGAAAAACACCAGGCTGATTGAGAAAAGGGAAATGATTCTCCAATTAGACCGGCTCTTTGCAAAGAGTCTAGCCTGTTTGCAAATAGGCGGATTTCTCAATTAGGCTACGACATATACAAAAACCAAGTTGCGTTAAATAAAAAAGTGTAAAAATAATTTAATTACTGTTTTATTGTTATTTGCTTATGTATAATTTTTGAATGGATGCAGAACTTTTTGTTTGTTTGAAATATAGTTTCTCAGAATGTCCTATTTTAGATTAATCAGGTTCTAAAAAAATTATATCAGTCTTTTCCTCAATGCTCTAACTTTCGTAAAAAATAAAAATAATGAAAATATAAAAGATACGTGAATACAAAAATAAAAAAGATAATTTATGAACTAAACATCATCTGTAATCTGCAAAGGTCTATAAATCATAAAACCTTCAATCCCACATTCTGAAAATTTCACAAAACTGACAGTATTTAAAATAATTACTTGATTTTTTTGCCTGTGCATAGTCCAGGTACCTGTTTAAGAAGAAATTGGGTCCTTTAAAGGACCTTTCACAAAATTTTTCATATTAAAACAGGATCCTTCACAAAACATTCCACCTTAAAACAGGCTCTTCACAAAACATTCCACCTTAAAACAGGCCCTTCACAAAATTCTTTGTCATAAAAATAGGCCTTTCACAATTTTTTTCCATCTCAAAACTAAACCTTTTACAAATTTAATTATTTAAAAGTAAAATCTGACCTGACATAAAACAACTGAAGTCGTCAAAGAATCTATTTATGTAGCTTTTGCATATATAAAAGATCTTGTCAAAAATTTATAAACAAGAACCTGAATATAACAGTTATTTCAAACTCACAAAATTATAATAATTTTTCATAAATGTAAAATACTTCTCACAATTTCACAAAAACAGGATCCTGTCTGTGAGAAAAGTCTTGATAGACACCTGGAAACATTTTTTGAAAAATTATTAAACTTTTTCCGTGTATATTTATATAAAAATTCTGTAAGGCTGTCTTAAAGCTACCTCAGCACATTTCGCTCTTTCTAATAAGTTTAACTGTTTTCAAAGATTCAAAACAGTTTATTTAACAATTGAAGAGATAAAACCTATAGTGAAGCCAAGCCAAATTCTTAATTCAAGAGTATAAAATAGAAATACTAAAACATTTTTATGAGTTAATTCCACCCTCCCTAATGAAATAAATTCTATTTTTATTACTTTATTTTATATTGTGCAATATTAATACAAAAAATAAGTAAATAAAAGTATACATTATTCTATAAAATACAATATTGTAGTACAAGTGTTAACTTGTACTGATACTTTATTTCTACATCGAGATCTGGAAATGACAATTCTTAGAAACGCGATGGAATAAAAACCTCACCTGGAATTCACAGTATTATTTATTTATTACAGCAATTTACAATACTTTTAATTTGTTATACTAATCATTTTTAAGAAAAGAAAAAAGCGTAAAGCAAGCCATTCAGCGGAAAGCAAGCCATCCCCATAGGAAATAACAGGGAGAAATACAGCGAGGGTTTGTTTACATGTGTAGTGACGTCAGAACAGCTTTTATCACGTGACGCGGCTTTTTCTCGCCACGACAAAAACTGGGTTTTAAAAGTTGATTTAATGAATTATAAAAGTTTCAAATATATGTAAAAATGGTATCAAAATGTTCATATTTTTACACTCTATCAGATGCAAGTTAAATTGAAAAACGTGCAATTTCCCCATTGTCCCACGGCCCAGAATTTCACTGTCGGAGCCAAAAGTTTCACTTTCATGAAACATGTGTTTTATTCTAAGATGGCCATCACCTTAACTCAGAACACTATTATTTCTAACGACCGTTTAGTTCAATCTCTATGATCACCTCTGAGGATTACGAAGTCATAATAATGTAGTACTATTTCTTAGAATGCCATTACGCAAAATGGGGCTAAACATATCTTCTTTTTAATCTCTCGCTAACCGTTATAGATCCGCAACTCGAAAATGCCCTTATAGCCTCTTTTCATCATAACACTATGATTTAGGATAGTTAGTGTAGGACCATCAATGCCCCATTTTCAATAATCTTTCAGAAACCTGTCCGCCTTCAACAACTTCGCGATCCAGCCCACAGGCCAGTTTTCGAACCCCGCAACAAGTCCAATTTTTTTACGAGCCAAACGACAGGTATCTCGGCCAAGCAACAACTGTCCTAAACATTCACTCTCCCGCGCCGCTTGAAAAACGGGACCGATCCACTCTGCCAAAGGGGGTACGGGAATGGAAACAAAAGGAAAAAAGGACTCTTCCTGAAGACTCCAGCTTGTCGCTCCACTCTGCCGGCCGCTTCATGGGGGAAGGCAGCCATGCTTCACCCCCATGGCGTGTGCTGAAGGGGGTCCTGTGAGCCTCTGTTTACATGGGCGCCAGCTATCCGCCTGATAGCAGAGCCAATTGAAGCCTGACGTAAACTTACAAAGCCTAATTGCGTGTATAGTACACTCATAAGATAACGTAATTCTTATACAGGGCGGTCGGTCATTCTTATATCAAAGTCAGACTAGATGACTCCAAATTTTCCACCTGTGCGGTCTTTAACTGACAAAACATCCCTCCCTTGCTGTCTGCTTTTCGTATTTGAAAAACAGGAAGCTACGTTAGACTATGAAAGTTGAAATTGCTTTGCTTAAAAGAAATGGAAAGAAGAGGAAAAAAAAAACTGCTTTTATTATTAATATTACAATTCCATTTATTTATATATTTATTTAAAACAGAAACAAAAAGAAAACTTCTAAATAAATGTTGAGAGAGTGATTTAAGGTAATTAATGTAGATTAAAAAAAAATTTGGTTGAAACCAACCGTAACAAGATTGCTCCCCCCGGCTAATTAAAAAAAATTTTTTTTGAGAAAACAAATTATTTTTTTGAAAGGTAACTGGGTACCACATGGCATGCTGGGACCTCAACACTGAAAAAACTGACCCACAAACACAAATCATACATCGATCCGGGACGGGATCCAGAGAGTTCACCGCTGAAATACCACCCTGACAATATATTCCGGATATATACAACCAGAGCTCGCACATCCGTAGAAACCATTACCTAAAATATTACCTGAAACATGACCATAAAAGAGTACTACCAGAGGAGGGACCACAAGGCTGATTTTACCACTAAAATGACCAAGATATTTTCTGCACCTGTAAAAGAACACATGTTCTGGTAACAGAACTGTAAATAATACATAAATTGAATTTTGAAAAAAAATTAGCCGAAAAAGAAGAGAAGTGCCCACTGATTAATTGTCATTATACTGCTTATATACATAACTTCAATAATTGGCATCACAGTATATTACAACACTATCTATTAATGTAAATAAGTACTAGTAATATCATAGTTACAACACTGTAAATGTCAATGAAATTAGTAAAACACATATTAATTCTATTATACAAAAATACACAAGAGCAACTGGTGACACACAAAAAAAAATATACATATACATCTGCAAGAAAAAATATTATGGTATCACAGACCATGTTAGAGAATTACGCACACAATTGTAACAATTTTATATGAGAACACATGTTTGTTTTCGAACACAGTCTAATGATTCGGGATATTATGTAGATTTTACAAATGCACGTACAAGTAATGTGCATGGGAAAGAGTATCTCTGCCTCTGTGCTACTTATAGCAAAAAGCAGTTTCGGGCTTTTGGGCACTACAGGGAAAACATTCCACAAAAACTTAAAAAAAAAAAAGGGTGGTGAAGTACATCACCAGGAGGGAAAACACACATTCCACAAAAATAGGAAGTAGAATAAAGAAAATAGTTAATTTTAGCACTTTTAGCCACACACAACAACATACAGGCATGTACATGAGACAGTATGTACAAGAAAAAGAAAAAGGGCCCACACTCCTTAAAGTTTAAGCTCAAATAAAACCACAAACTGTATAGTAAATAATAAATCTATCTAGTTAAAATGTAGACATTAAAGTAAACACATACTTAAAAAGTTATATACAAAACACTGATGCATTAAAAAAAACTGAACTAAACAGATCTACCTCGGCAAAGGGGAATACAAAACACAACATCCTAAAAAAATTTTAAAGTAACAAAAATTACATTCGTTTTTTTTTGCAAAAATACACCCAAAATCTACGAAAACGGGGTGCGGACGGGTATATACCACATAATCTACCATAAAACAGACAAAAACCTTAAGTATAGGCATAAAAAGGGTTAAAAATGCCTACATGAAAGTATCAACACACAACCAAAACAAACCTTTAATACGCTAGAAAAACTAAGTTCCGTTTTAAAAATGTCAAAAAAAAATAATTAAATATACATACACATTAACTAAACTATAAATAAATACAAATAAACAAGGTAAAATTGAATAAAAATGCCTGAATAACGAAAAAAGGTAGTTAGTATTTATAACTCGGACGGTCTCGTCTATCCCGTAGCGAATAGTCGGTTCTAGAAATCGATATTGAACGACTACTTCTATTCGATTTAGCAGCTGGACGAATCGATGAACGAGACCTGCGCGAATCGCTGTGCTCAGCAGTTGAACTGCTTTCTGCCGTGGCTGAATTTTTACCTACGCGCATTTCGCTGCCTTCTGCCGTTGCTAAATTTTTATTTACGCACATCTCGTTATTCTCTGCCGCTGCAATCTCCGGAGAAATGGGAGGTGGGGGAGAGGGATTTATGATTTCAGTCGCGTCGCTGTCTGTTTCCTCCACTTCCGGCGCTACCGGAGTTTCGTTATTGTTGACGTTCACTACTGCTGGTGCGCGGTTACTATCATATGGTGCCCAGGGAATGAATCGGTTGCGTTTACACCTGCGTACAGGAGGAGAATCGCGCGGTTGGTGTGGTGAATCGATGGTCACGTTTTCAGTCGATCCCAGGCCAATTGTTTGTTTTGGTTCACTGGACCAGATGGGGAGTCTGTCTTTGAAAGAAGACAACCTGTCAACATGGACAACCTGACAATTTTTGGGATTAGCAACTAGCGCTATTTTAAAATTAACCTCATTTAGCTTCTCAATTATAGTAAAAGGACCATTATTTTGCTTGCTTAATTTTTTTGTATTACCAGGGGCGACTGTGGGTGTAAATAACCACACAAGATCTCCTATTTTAAAATTTTTATCAACAGCTGTCTTTTCACGGTATTTTTCCTGCTGCTCAGAAACTTTAATTAAATTACTATGTACTTCAGTGTATACTTTTTGAAGAGCTGGGATTAAGAGTTCGCAAAAAGAGGGTGCATCATTATAATTAAAAGAAGGTGGCTGGGAAAAGAGATTATATGGTAGATTCATATTTCTGCCATACATAACTGCAGCTGGGCTAAGTTTAGTTGAAGAGTGGACAGCTGAACGCATAGCTAGTAGTGCAAATTTGAGTTTAGTGTCCCAGTCAGATTGATTTTGATTGACTATGTGACAAAGTGCATTTTTAAGAGTACGATTCTGTCTCTCCACTTACGAGTTGCCAGCCGGGTGATAAGATGAGGTCTTAATATGTTTAATACCAAACATTTTATATACGTGCTCTATCGCATCTGAAATTAGATTCTTCGCGTTGTCCGTCGTAATAAAACAGGGCGCTCCGTAGCGTGAGATGAAGTCAGCTAAAGTGTCCGCAATGACATCTGAAGTGGTTGAACTAACCGCATATGCTTCTGGCCACTTAGTAAATGAATCTATATATGCGACAATATACTTATTTCCCGAAAAAGTTTGCGGTAAGGGTCCAATGAGATCCAAATGAACCTTGTTCATGGGAAACTGGGGGGTCGGCATACGTTGCAGAGGGGCGAGCTGGTTCGCTCTATAAGCTCGCTTCTGCTGGCAACTAATACATGACTCCACTAGATGCTTGACATCTGACGACATTCCTGGCCAATAGAAGTGCTCACGAATGCGATCAATGGTCTTTTGAAAGGCTTGATGACAAGCCGCTAGGGACTCATGTGTTAGTGCAAAAACTTGAGTAACCAATTCTTTTGGCACGACTAACTTTACAGATTTATTCAAAATAGCTGACTCCCTTGTATCCTTACAAACTAAAATGTCATCTCTAAAAAAAAATTTCATGTATTTAGGAGCAATTTCTACACCTTGGTCTAGTTTTCTTGCAATCTCGCAGCATTTCTTGTCTGATTTTTGTAATTCACCAATTTTTTCAAGTAGATTGGAATGAGGCATAAAAGTAACTTCCTTTTCGACTTGTATACAAAAATTACAATTAACAGTATCATTGGAGTTATCATTGTTGACATACCTCGAAAGGAAATCTGCGACACTGTTACACTTACCTTTAACAAACTTGATTGTAAAATTAAAGTCTGAGAGAGTGCAGATCCATTTAGCCATGCGAGATGTAGGGTCGTGAATTTTTAACATAAATGTTAGAGGAGCATGGTCTGTATAGATGAAAAAATGGGTATTAGCAATGTAACATTTAAAGTGGGCAGTAGCCCAAACTAAAGCTAGTAATTCCCTTTCAGTGGTGGAGTAGCGGGTCTCAGCATCTTTCAATTTTCTGCTGGCAAAGGCAACAGGATGGAGCATGTTATTTTCATCTAATTGTGATAACACTGCCCCTAATGCTTCGCCACTGGCATCACTATATAAGTGGAATTCTTTCTCAAAATCAGGGAGTGCAAGACATGGTTTTGAAATAAGAGCCATTTTAAGGTCTTCAAATTCTTTCTGTGCATCTTCATTCCACGAAAATTTTCCTGTCTCTTTAGTTAAGTTGAATAAATTTTTGGCCCTCTTAGTAAAATCTGGAATAAATCTCCTATAAAAAGATAGAGTTCCAATAAAGGACCTAACAGCCTTTCGGGTAGTTGGAGGTTTAAAATTTTCAATTACCGCAATATTTTTATTAATAGGTGAAACTTGGCCACTACAAATCTCAAAACCTAGATATTGTATTTTATTTGAAAGGAAAGTGCATTTACTGGGCTTAAGTTTCAGTTTATGCAGTCTTAACCTATCAAAGACCATGCTAAGCTTCTCAAAATGAGAATTTACATCACAGGAGGCAATTACAATGTCGTCGATATAAACAAGAATTCCAAGATTGCCTAAATCACCGAAAATAGCATTCATAAGTCTCTGGAAACTGTTACCTGAATTTGAGAGCCCAAAACAGTTACGGGTCCACTCAAAAAGTCCCTTGTGGGTGATTATTGCAGTTTTATGCCTATCCTCTGGGCGAATAACCTGCTGAAAAAAACCACTAGTTAAATCTAGTGTTGAAAAAAATTTAGCCCCGCTTAAAGCATCAACAGAGTCGGTGATGTTAGGTATTGGATAAGCATCTTTAACAAGATTTTTATTTAATCTTCTGTAATCAACAGCAAGTCGATAGGAACCGTCTGATTTCCGAACCAGAATAACCGGAGAAGCAAATTCCGACATGGAAGGGGAAAGTATGTCCGCCTGTAACAAAGTATTAAGTTGGTCTTCCATTTCTTGACGTAATTTGTAGGGGACTCTATAAGCTTTGCCTTTAACTGGTTTATTTGAAGTTAAGTTAATTTCATGCGGGATTGTATCACAGCCGGGTAAATCTAAGACCGATGCTGCAAATACATCTTTGTTTTTGTCTAGAAAATTTTGCATTTTAAGTTTTAATGGGGGTTCTAAATGATCTAAATTAATTTCAGAGCTCCAAGTGAGATCAGCGTGATCAAAGTCACCAATTGGAGGGGCCAGATTTACATTACAAGTAAGGTTATTTTCAGTTACGGGTATATTTGACTGGTCTACACATTTTTGAATTTTGGCAACAAAGGTTCCTTTATTTAAATGGATACTATTGTCTGAAAAATTTGCAAAAGAAATAAACAGACCATGTTCTTTAGTGCAAATGGCTATGGAGGTAAGGAGACCTTGATTTAAATTTTTCGCCAAAGGTTCTAACATGACAATATCATTTTCCTTAATAAAATTTTCCTTATAGCTTTTAACCTGGGCTAACATTTTTGACTGCGGGGGAATTGAAATTTTACTACATAACACAGCGAAACTTATATTTTTATTTTTATTGGTTTTATCACTACTGCTATCTTCATTGCTCTCCTCCTCGACTTCAGGTACCTTATCCTCTATACTTACCAAATCTTCACTTTCATCAATATTACAAATTTCAGTAGTATCTTCAGCTAAATTACTCTGGGTTACCTGACTCGCTGCTGATAGATTATTGTCGACATTTTGAATACTTGAAAAATTTGCAGTATTATTACCCTCAGAGCTACCGACTGATATTGTTTGCATGCAAAAGTTCTGCGCAACACTTTTAACTTCCTTATCTGACTCGGTTTGAATGATTATCTCAACATCTTTTCCCATATTACTCAACTGCGCGTCCTGAACTACCATATCTTCACTACTATGATTCCCATTTTCAACACTGACTGAGTCATGAACATTAATACATGCAAAACTTTCAGGGGGGCTATAGGCATTACTACTTTTTGTACTTTCCTCTACTTTGTTGACACATTTTATATTTACAGAACTATTTTCAACACAATCATTATTTATACAATTATTATTTGAATTTACACTATATACAGAATTAGAAATATTTACAGAATTAGTAGCAAGACAAGTATTAGACCCTGAAGTATTACTTGGGGTTTCTACGCTTTGTTTACTTTGGCCTGCAACTGGCACTTTAAGAGCGACAGCATTTGTATCACAATTTATACTTGCCCGGTACTCTTTCAAAAATGGCATTCCCAAAATCATATTAAATTCCTCTGCTAATTTACCTTCCACTACATAGAATTCAGCTTGACATTGAACATTATCAAAAACAAATTTTAAAAATATCTTCCTATTTAGGTGCACTTTCTCACCGGTGACAGTCATAATGGGGATATTGCAATTCTCCGTTTCAAAATTCTCTAAATAGTTACAATCAGTACCACTCAGGAGATTAATTGCCGAACCAGTGTCACATAATGCATTCAGGCAAACTTTATTTATGTAAATTCTTGCAGTTGGTAATGTATATGATTGGGGGTGAAAAACGCTATATACAGCTGGGGGGTCCAGGGGCCTGTTGGGGATCGACTTGACCACATCTGATCCGGCAACTAATAGTTTAAAGCCTCACTTTCATTGTTAGCTACTGGGGTGTTATTTACCGCCTGCTCTTCATTTCTGTTCGCAGCTGTATTCCTACTGTTTTGGTAATAACCACCTCTTCTTCCCCTGTATCCGCCTCGCTGATTGTGGTTCCTTCTAGGATTTTCACCTCTGTTTCTATAATTTTGCCCACGGCTCCTGAAATTTTGACCACCTCCCCTTCTAAAATTATAGTCGACAAAATTTAGTGGACAATCTCTGGCATAGTGGCCCTGTACGGAACACCTATAGCAGGTTACGGGTCTTACTTCCTGGTTTTTCTCCTGTACATCCCGAGCCCTAAGATCAACTAAACTATCTATCTTAGCTGCTAAAACATCAATTTGAGATTTTAGTTGGTTTATCTCCTTCTTTTGTGAGCTATCTTGCTGAAAAACTGCAGCACAGGGTAGGTTTTGGGTCAAATTTGGGTTGAGAATTTCCTCGCGGTGGTTGTAAAAAGGGTTAATGCTCCTATAAGCCTTTTCCTCAAGAAGCGCAATTTTGAGGACTTCTTCTGGGGATTGTGGATTTCTCGCAATTACCCCCTTTCGCACTTCTGGTGTAAGGTTGCTCAAAAGCATGGAGTGGAGTAGAGCCGTTCGGCTTTTATCGACTACTTCACCCTGGATACCTTCAATTACAAGGGCTCTTAATGACATATCATATGCCTTGTCATAAAACTCCTGAACACTCATATTGGGTGGCTGTTTAAAATTTAGAAAGTGACTGAGTGCAACATCTGGTGTGGCCTGTGAAGTGTAACTCTCTTTTAGTATTTTCAATAACTCATCAGATGTTTTCGCTTTGTGAATTTTTATCCGCCTAGATGCAGCTCCTGAAAGTCTAGCAAGTAAAACAAACTTCTTTTCCTCCTCAGTCCAGTCGAATAATTTGGCAAAACTCTCAAATTTCTCAGAAAAATCTGAGAAGCAGACTGAGCTGGCCTCTCCATTGAATGGGGGAATATTAGACAAATTATCCACTAAAGCATTTTTCCGCTGAATAGTGGCAATTGCTTCCGAGTGCTTATCAGCCATAGTTAGAGTTAGAAAATGACAAACAAACCAAAAAAATGAAAAAAAGGGGGGGGGGGGGCAACTTAAAAATGAGAAAAAGAGAGGGGAAAGGAAAACCTTATAAATACATAAAACTTAAGTACAGGATTATGATTTTAGTAAATGAGGTAAGGTTATGCATACGAAACATAATTTTGACTGGGAATCGTAACTAATAGCACAGAGAGAGAGCCTAGACCTCTTTTTACACTTGAACATATAAATAAAATTTTAATTGCAAAAACACCCAGTTGCTCTTTGATATATAAATACATACAAGTAAACAATAATAAATAACCCAGAGACCGAATTGTTACGGCTCCATTTGTTGTGGGTTTTGGTGTTCTTTCTAAAATAACTTACTTAAACTTAAAAGGCTCATTTGTTACTCAATCTTCACTTGACATTTAAGTATTTAAAAAAAAATAAGTATACCCTGATTAGCTAGCCGCACCAAATGAACTAGTCGCTTCCTCCTTCCCTAGGATTTGATATTCGGAAGGTGCGGTACAGCAATGGGATAGTGTGAGTGTTTCACATCAGGCCTAGGACCCGGTTCCCTTTTGGGACTCCGGCAACGAAGCTGTGGCTCATTCTCGCTATCCGCCCGAGTGTGAACCTAGTGGCCCTTTTATAAGGTGCCACTAATGTCGCTTCGACCTTTGTCATCAACCCACTTGGGAAAGAGAGTTTGAAGTGCAGGTAGGCACACGCCCCCGCTTCGCTCTCCGGCCGAAGAGCACTACCTAGAGGGTCCCCGGGTAAACTGGAACCCTCCTGGTCGTGTCTCGCATGGGCTCTTCAAGAGCCTGGAATCGGCGGATGATGCACGACTGCCTTCGGCAGCCGTGACCTCTGTCTATACCCTGATTAGCTCTACTGAAATCTGTTGCCATGGAAAAGGGAGCAAATTATATTAAACTAATCAAAATATCAAGACTTAAGAATCCGAATAGGTTAATACAACAATGATAATTTTGAACTCATCATTTTAAGACAATATTAATTGTAGTAAGGGGCAACAGATTTCTAAATCAAGTAGCATACTGGATTGCATAAAGAACACCCAACTCCACTCCAACCCGATCAAGCTCAAATCTCCATATACATTAAATTAACAAAAGTGTAATCATCATATAATTTGGAAAAATGCAGACAACCTGAAATTCCTCCAATATGAGGACCAAAAGGAGAAGGAGTTAAATCCGTTAATAGAATAGGGATATGATGATGTACTAAAATTTTAGAACAACCATGGAGATTCTGAACAAGATCCGATCGGTTGGCCAAGAATCGTATAGTGGTATAAAATAACTGGAAACCTTTTTTTTTTTTTTTTTTTTTTTTTTACTTTGTTAAAAAACAACCATTTTGTTGTTTGTTTTGAAAAATACCTCAAAGAAAGGATAATTAAAATTTAAATTAATCAATCATGAAATTAGACTTAATTTTACTTTAGCATCAATTATCAGTATATCCAATACTGAGATAGGAACAATAATTACATCTAATGACCTTACGTAAACCTCAATTAAATTTTCAAATAAACTATTACTATGAATTTAAAATTTAAGGAATTTTAAAGTCTTAATTTAATAAAGTTGGATTCTCCTTTTTTTTTTTTTTTTTTTTTTTTTCTTTTTTTTATATTACTCACAGAAAGGTTAAGCCTTTCTTATAGGTTTACTGTGAATATAAAATATTAATTATTTAGAGATTTGTACAAAGAAAAACATACCATTCTTGATAATAAACAAAAAAACTCACTTTATTTGAACATTTAAGATTATGAAGCAACTAAGTTATCAAAAATAATCTTAATAAGACAATATAACCACTGATCTTTTAAGTTGAAACCACTCACTGGTTACTTTTAAATTACACATCATATTTTTAAAATTATCATCACATTACCATTTAATGGTCGTTCAATTATACAAACATCATATATTAACCTACAGACTATTTCTATTCTTAATATAAATTCTTATTGAAATTATCTAAAGATATTCATTTCACTTTTAAACTCTGGTATAGCAAACATATTTTTTTTTTTCAGAAAGATGTACAAATAAAAAAAAAAAAAAAAAAAAAAACTATGCAAGGAGTACTTACAATAAGTGGAGAGTTCTACAATTTTTGTCAGTGGACACTTAGGAACATTTCGTCCTTTTTCAAAATCTGTTGAATACACTTAAGCTGGAGTACTCAGGCTGGGGAAAAAGTTGCCACTTCGTACCTCTCATCACTCTGCATCACTTGCCATCAACTACTAGGTCCATCATCTTGTCAGGAGGGGGAAATTGTCCCACGGCCCAGAATTTCACTGTCGGAGCCAAAAGTTTCACTTTCATGAAACATGTGTTTTATTCTAAGATGGCCATCACCTTAACTCAGAACACTACTATTTCTAACGACCGTTTAGTTCAATATCTGTGATCAACTCTGAGGATTAAGAAGTCATAATAATGTAGTACTATTTCTTAGAATGCCATTACGCAAAATGGGGCTAAACATATCTTCTTTTTAATCTCTCGCTAACCGTTATAGATCCGCAACTCGAAAATGCCCTTATAGCCTCTTTTCATCATAACACTATGATTTAGGATAGTTAGTGTAGGACCATCAATGCCCCATTTTCAATAATCTTTCAGAAACCTGTCCGCCTTCAACAACTTCGCGATCCAGCCCACAGGCCAGTTTTCGAACCCCGCAACAAGTCCAATTTTTTTACGAGCCAAACGACAGGTATCTCGGCCAAGCAACAACTGTCCTAAACATTCACTCTCCCGCGCCGCTTGAAAAACGGGACCGATCCACTCTGCCAAAGGGGGTACGGGAATGGAAACAAAAGGAAAAAAGGACTCTTCCTGAAGACTCCAGCTTGTCGCTCCACTCTGCCGGCTGCTTCATGGGGGAAGGCAGCCATGCTTCACCCCCATGGCGTGTGCTGAAGGGGGTCCTGTGAGCCTCTGTTTACATGGGCGCCAGCTATCCGCCTGATAGCAGAGCCAATTGAAGCCTGACGTAAACTTACAAAGCCTAATTGCGTGTATAGTACACTCATAAGATAACGTAATTCTTATACAGGGCGGTCGGTCATTCTTATATCAAAGTCAGACTAGATGACTCCAAATTTTCCACCTGTGCGGTCTTTAACTGACAAAACATCCCTCCCTTGCTGTCTGCTTTTCGTATTTGAAAAACAGGAAGCTACGTTAGACTATGAAAGTTGAAATTGCTTTGCTTAAAAGAAATGGAAAGAAGAGGAAAAAAAAAACTGCTTTTATTATTAATATTACAATTCCATTTATTTATATATTTATTTAAAACAGAAACAAAAAGAAAACTTCTAAATAAATGTTGAGAGAGTGATTTAAGGTAATTAATGTAGATTAAAAAAAAAAAAATTTGGTTGAAACCAACCGTAACAATATTAAAATCAACCCAAACTCGTAATTTTTGAATAGTAATACCGAATTGGCTGAACAGAATTCAAATTGATTAAAAATGCTTCAAACTAAAAATTAAAGTCCGATTCAAAGCATTGCCAATGTCACTTTGATATTCTTATAGTGCTATTACACGGGATAAGTTGAAGCGACAAAAATTGCGGCGATTCGCCAGTTTTCCAAGTATTTAATTGGCTGTTACGAGAAATGCTTTTCCTTTGTCAGTTTTCCAAGCATTTCATTGGCTGTTCCAACCGACATTGGTTCTGTTTAGTTTTGAGGAAAACTACAGGCGACAAAATTGCGCCGACAATAAAAAGTTGCTTGTTTTTCGAGGCAACTCTTTTGAAACCATGGGTTTAACATGGTATCGCCCGAAAGTAGAGGCAACTTTGACGCATCGTGTAATAGCACTTTAAGTGTCAGAGACAACAAAAGAAAACTATTATTGCCATGGAGATAACGACTTATTCAATATAGAAAAGTATATTAAAAGATATTCTTAATCGTTCAGATAAAATACACTTAAAACTTATTCAGCCGGTAAAGTCGTATAAAATTAAATAAACTCAGCAACACGCATCTTGTACATATATTGTATAAGCTTATAGAAAAAATAATAAACTATTTAATCGTTTAAGTTTAAATTCATAAAGTACAGCACATTAAAACAGTCATTTAACCACACTGTAAAAAATGAAGTACTCAAAAATGAGTAAGTCCATCAGGGTTCGTACGGCTCCTGGAATTTTGCGACCAGGAAATTCTTCGGTACCAGTATTTTCTTACAGAAAATCCTCCATAAATGAAAGCGAAGTTTCACGAGTTTAACCTAGATTTCTATTTATATAAAGAAAATACTGGTGACACTCCTGGAAAATTCCATAAAGCGTACGAACCCTGGTCCATGTACTCATTTCGAAATGAGTATTTTTGGATCAAAAATGAACATGCGTATTCTCAAAAATGAGTAAGTTCATGTACTCATATCGAAATGAGTATTTTTGGATCAAAAATGAACATATGTATTCTCAAAAATGAGTAAGTTCATGTACTCATTTCGAAATGAGTATTTTTGGATCAAAAATGAACATATGATCAAACCTAACATACTTGTATATTTCAGAATGTGTAAATGACGAAATTTCGGAGCCTAAAAAGCTATTATTTGAAGGAAAAACGAAGAATAAGAGAAATGAAAAGTGGATCTGGTTGTTCTGGATTTTCATCAAAGTGGATCCACTACAACATATTTACTCTTTTTTTTTTCCCCTCACATTTTACACATCTACTTTTTTTTTTCCTTGATAGTACTTCAAAATTATAATTTTTTTTCCACTATTTTTTTAAAAATTTATTTTAAATTTTTTAAGGTGAGGCAATATTGTGTTATTTAAAAGTTTCATAACATAATATCTTTGCAAATTATAGCTATGCAAATTGGTATTAAACTAAGCTGATTTGGATTACAAATTTATGAATTACGCTAAAATTTATTATTTTATAAATTATAATTTTACAAAATTTATAATTTTTTTTCCTTAAATTTATAAAATTAGTTAATATTTTTCTTTACTTTTATAAAAATAAAGTTTTTAACTTTATAACGTTTTTAATTTATTTCTTTAGCTTATATTTTTATAAATTAAACTAATTTAATTTAAATAAAATCAATAAGTCCAGATTTAAACCTACCTATCCCAAGATCATTAATTTTAAATTTGTCTTTAAAAATCCTTTTTTTAAACTATTTAGTTTAACCGAACCGTACACAAAAGCTCTCAGCATAGCTGAAATATAATAATTTAATTTATTATAAAAAAAATTATTTACATAATTTCTATTAAATAAGACATTAAAAAAAATATTTTTATAGCATGTAATAAACACGTCTGATTAATATAATTGTTGTTTTTATTAGAATTGATAAATAGATAATCAGGCAAATAATTTAAAAAAAGTATATGTTCGAAAAAGAAAATGTTGGTACCACTGTTGAATTCAGGGAGTGGCCCGGAGGGGACATTATCCCCCGGAAAATTGAAATGTCCCCTCCGGAAGATTTGATATTTTATACTTTTAATGAGCAAAAAGTGCAATGTCCCCCCCCCCCCTCCCCGGAGCCACAGAAATCCCTCCAGGAGAAAAATGTCTGAAATCAACACTGGTTAGTACTGTTGGAAAAAGCAGCAATTATTACTCTTAATACAATTTTTTAATGCATATAATACATAATAAATTAAAATTTGTCTGTTATAAGGCACCAAAAAGTATAGCGAATTATTGAAAGTTATGAAAAGAAAATATTAAAAACATTGGAAAAATCCATCGCGATTCAAATAAGTTACAGTATTTGAGCGAAAACCGCGAGCGGTCATGGCGCTGGGGTCTGGGTCATCGGGCTAGTACACGGGACATCATGGGTTCGAATCCGCTCGCTGGCAGGGTTGGTAAAATTCTATAAACTCACTCAGAAATGAAAAAAAAGATGCCGAAGTGTATTTGTCCCTTATAAGGTTGTACTCGGAAGTTTCGTTTTTATCCTATAAATTTTATTTTAACGACATCAAAAATTTTAAATTTGAATACATCCATGGGATCAAAAATGAGTACATAGCATTTCATATTTGAATACATCCATGGGATCAAAAATGAGTACATGTGTTTCTCAATTTTGAGTACATTTGGATCGGAGCTATTTTGAGTATGTGACGTATTCAAAATTGAGTACTTTTTACTCAATTTTGAGTACCCATTTTTTACAGTGCAGGAATTTTCAAATGCATTAAAATCGCTTGCATTTGGCGAGGAAAAAGTGCGGCTCGCCAAATCGCGTCTTTTTGCGCCAAATACTCGAAAGTATTTTATTTTTTTACAGAATTTCTACTGGGATTCCGCAGCTAAATTTGACTGATCCTTTATTACATACATGAGTAGTTTCATTAGCATTTTCTCCAAAAAATTCTGAATATGCAATTTAAGGAGACCATCCTTGTTAGTAAACTGCGAAGTGTTGTTGTTACAGTATTCCGAATGTGTTGGAAAGTGCTTCATAATCTATACTTGACGCATGATTTTTCGTTCTTGTTTAAGACTCATTTTAAGATGAATTTTTTTTTTCATAATATTTGTAGTATTGGAACTAACACCGTAGAAAATATATAAATATTTTTTGCAAGCGACTTATTTAATGGCTAGTGACAACCAAAGTGATTCACTTCCAATATCTTGAAAGTAAATAAATAAGTAACAAATAAAAAAGGATAGGAAGGCTGAAAAAAAAGAGGGAAAAACATAGAGAACGTGAGAGTCTGCATTAAAAGGGAATTGCATTACAACAAAACAACAAATGTTGTAATCGCATTAAGAATACTTACATTGTGGTTGGGCTTCGGAAAATTGATTGATTTCTTTTGCTCATTTTCAACATGACACATGTAAAATAAATTTTATTAGAGATTCTTTAACATACTACAAAAATTATTTTTATATGAACAATGAAAATTAATTTTTAGAGTAAACGCTATTTTATTGGAAAAGCTTTGCTCTGAAATTGAAATAATTGGCAAAAATATTTTAGAAACATACAGCCTATTTGGAAAGACTTTGATAGAAAATATGTCTAGTAAGTAAGTATGTAATTTCTATGTGTAATTACCGAAACGTCAGTTGAGACTCACTGTGGAGACCCGAAAAGTTTTTGGTTTCTGTCTGTCCGTCTGTCTGAACCGCGATAACTGCCGCAAAAAGCATCCGATCAGGTTGATATTTGGAAGGTATCGTGGTGAGGTACCCGGATTTAGCTATATAGTTTTTTGGTTAAATTTAGTTCATTCAGCTAGAAGAACATTTATTTTGATGTCATAATGCTTTCGTATGGGAATGCAGACGATTTTCAAATTTCATTTTTAACTGATATGAAAATGACACATTTACATAAATAATGGATTTAAACGTAAACTTATGTATACTAAATTTTCCATTTTGAGGTCTTAAATATATCCAATAGCTTTGAAAACTTTCCGACACTTTTATTAGAAAATAGAAATTAATTGTTTAAATTATTGGAATTTTTTTTACATCTGTTTGGGTAACATAAAACATTTTATTTTCATATTTTTTACAAATTTTAAAATGCATTTATTTTTACTTTCCTCTTTAATTTATTAGTTGCTCAGCAATCGTATTTCAAAGCGTATCAAAATAATAAAATTCCAGTAAATTGTACTATTTTGCCACGATATATATATATATATATATTTAGGAAAATAGCTTATTTTCGGGAGATTTTCAGTATTCTGTTGAAATATATGAGGATTTCTTTAGATAAATTTTCTCTTTAACTACTCTAGAACCAAAAATTGTAAACGAAAAGTGTAATTAGGATTTAAGTCTCGTAATAGGAGTTTACATTTGTATGAGTATATTTTTTTTCATGAGATTTTAATCAATTTCTGCCACAGACGTGGATGTTTCGTGGTTGAAAAGTTGGTATTCTTTTAAAAATATGGGGATAAAATCTCTTGTACAAGGAGATGGTTAATCTAAAGAGATTAGAATTGTAAAACACATCCATACATATAATTGAATCCTGAAATAGCACATTTAATGGAAATTGAGAACATAGAATTAAAGTAACAACGGCAGAAGGGGGCTCCGCCTCTGAAGAAATGTGCTTTTAATTCTAACAAAATTACAAGAAAAAGTAGTTTATGGAAATACCATTGCATAAAAGCATATTTAATGATACACTTTTAAATTTTCGTAAGCTTCGAGGAAACTTTTATGCTTATAAATACATATAGAACTTAAAACAATTAAATTTCGTATTGTACACTACTAATTATTATGCAAATTGAGATTTATAAACAATGACGTCTAGAGCTGACGTTGAGGCCCCTGATTTGCAGATTTACTAATTTCTACAAATTGTATAAGTGAAATGTAACACTCCGGTTATCTAAATTTTGATTAACTGAATGCTTATGTTATTCGAACAAATTATATTGAAAATTTAACAGATAATTTCGAAATATTGGTTCACGTCTGAATTGGCTGCACATTTATTAGGTTAAATACTCACTGTAATAATAGTAACACCGACCAAAGAAAGAAAAACAAAAAACCCTTAAGATTAGTTAAATATTTTCTATATTTATGCATAAGAATCAACGTAGAGGTATTACATCATGCAATTTTTCTGATTACTTTTACAATGGATCTTTCTTTCCAATAATTGTCAAGTACAGAATCTACAAAGGCTTTCACATATTTTGGAGAAAAATGAAATCCCAATATTTAATCTTATAGACAATATTAGTAAGTTTTACTGTTTCTTTGCAGCTTTTCAAAAGTCAGCTATTATTGTGCTGTCCTCAAAAAAAAAAAAAAAAAAAAAAAAATTGTGCTGTCCTCTAAAAAAAAAAAAAAAAAAAAAAAAAAAAAAAAAAAAAAAAAACAGCTTGTTCTGACTAAGATTTTAATGCTGAGCATTTTCAATTTTATCAGTTTATTACAAAATGGCAGCCAATTGAATATTTTAGCGAGAATTTGAAAAAAAAAAAAAAACACTTTTCCAAAAAATGAGCCATGTTACTTGAAAATAACCCACACCTGACATAATCAGCTGAAAATGAAGAATTTTATTACATATTAATGGTTTAACATTAAAAAATATATAAATTTATGTAGATCATTCTAAAATTCTATTCTAAAAAGAAAATCTGTAAAAATGAAGCTCGTGTTTTGACAGAATTCTGCAATTGTTAGCTTAAATTATTTTAAAACTAAATAAGCACTCCTTAAGTATTTTTAACTATTTTTATTATTCTAAATGGTGCATAAAAACAGAACAAAACAAAAAAAATGACTTTAGTAAAGTATTTGGGGTAGTACTAGTGTTTTTTTTTTTTTTTTTTTTTTTTTTTTTTCTTAGGAAACGTTTCAGTGTGGGTTTTTTTAGAGGACAGTACAATATGTTCTCCTCGTCTTTATCATACGAATTATCTGGAAACGGGGAACGGGGTTCGAAATGGAAGGTCGCGTTTTTAAATATACGGTAATTTTAAAATGTTCATTTGAAAACGGATAATTTATAAGGGTATTAGTGATATAGCAATCGGATTTTTTTCAGTATTAAATTGGATTATATTTTCTTTTACCACAGTTAGTAGCTTTTTTTAAAATACTAGCTGAAGTACCCGGTCTTGCCCGTGGTTATAAGAATGTTTGTTTAATAAAATCAAGTTCAAAATTAAACATGCAGTATAAAAACATTCGAACTATTATATATGCATAAATCAAATAAAAATCCATTTTGAAAATATATAAATTTATATAATAAACTCTGATAATCAGCTATAAATCAGCTAACTTCCATTCATCATTGGAGCAATAAAAGCTGAAAATTCACAACTGCTAAGATTCCTTCAAATGCAAATTTGCATGTAAATGAAGTGTATGTGCTGTCATTCAAAAAAAGTAAAGTTTTAATTTATGTTCTTATTTTGAGTTTTAATTTGCGAAATTGTCACTATGTTTAATTTAATCCAGATGACAGAGTACCTACTTACTTAGTGAATCCGAGATTACCTGTGGTCCGAGATCTGAAAACGAGATTAAAACATGTTGTTGAAAAGTTGTTTTCGCGTTTTTTTGTTATTTAATAAGTTTTTCATGATAAATAAAAAGGGCAAATACAAAAATTCTATGAATTTTATTTATAAAAAAAAAAACGAAAACTATTTTAGTTTTTCACTAAAAATGAGGTCTTGGGATGATCTGAACATTTGTAGAAATTCTAATATACATGCATACACATGCGTATCTATGTGGAATAGATTTTAAAATAGCGAAAACGAATTCAGAGAACTTCAAAACGTTAAAATATGCCAATATTTCCATAATCGGGTTTTTAGTATGATTCAATACGTTCCTCAAACTCATATGACGTTTTATATTCACCTGCTGACGTCATATTCACCTGCTTTCTATACTTACTCATATTTATGCTCCTTATATTATTGAGAAATCTTTGAAAATCTCTGTTATACTTCCAATATGATGTCATATTCATCTTCTTTTTCATTCTTGAAACTTCTATTTCATTTTCATTTTTCACTTGGAAATCTTTCAATAGAAAATTAACTATTATGGAAGGAATTTTGTTTTGGATTTTTAATTGTTGGCAGCTGCTATAAAGAAAAATGTTTCAATTTGATAGGAAAATGCTTTTAGATTGGTGGTTTTTTATTTATTAAAATTTAACTATAATTTATTTCGATTTCGGATTAGTTTAGTTGCATCAGCTGTGTTTTAATACGCCTGTGCCTTTAATTTCACGATTTTTGCTTCTAAACTGTGGATTTGTACAGATATATGGACAGACAAATTTCCATTTTTATATAATAGATTTTTCGATTTTCCCCACAGACTATCGGAAAAAACATGTATGTTTTTTAATAATATGATAAGAGTTGCAAATAAAAATAAGAAACAACACTAAGTCCATTTTGTTCCCTTAAAAAAAAAAGAAAAAAAGTAAGAAAAAGAAAAAAAAATCAAGGTATTTATAAACTTTATCTACTAGATATTCTCAAAAGAAATACATTATAATTTTAAACTTAAATTTCACATTATTATAAACATTAAAAAAAAAGCGCAGGTTGTTAAAATTAACGAATTTTATTATTTAAGAAATTGCTTAAAATATATTTGTTAATTCATTAACAGTTGATATTTTCAATTAAAAAAGCACATTTAAAAACAACTAAACTATATATATATATATATATATATATTGCAATAAATTAATGGTTTTTCTTTTTTTAATAAGAAACTAAAAATATCAAAAGTTTAACTAATTTAATAATTTAGTAGCTCCCATTTTTTATTTATTTATTTCTGCAATAAATAAAAACTAGGCTTTTGAATCAAATAAGTCAATTTCATACCTTTTTAACGAAAGCATCTGCAACTATATCCAAATTAGGCCGATTGTCTGCAGGCACCAAATACGCTTTTGCCGCACTGCATCTTTGGCCTTGGCGGATCTGTGCTTGGAGATCAAAAAAGCCTAAAGGGAAATAAGCAAGTCAATTCTCCTAGAAACTTACAAAATGGTGTCACAGAGTATTTATTAAAAAAAAAAAAATGCAATTGAAATAAGTATAAAAGTAGGAATAGTTTTTTGTAAACGCTTTTTTTTTATACACGTCTTGGGAGGAAAAAGTGAACACTCCAGTAATTTGATCAGAAGGAATCTATATAAAATGATACCATTACGAATAGGTTGAGAATAATTGCTACCGTCAGGTGATATTTTAAAAACTTTCATGGTGCTATCTCCATATTGTTGTGGGTTTTGGTGTTCTTTCTAAAATAACTTACTTAAACTTAAAAGGCTCATTTGTTACTCAATCTTCACTTGACATTTAAGTATTTAAAAAAAAATAAGTATACCCTGATTAGCTCTACTGAAATCTGTTGCCATGGAAAAGGGAGCAAATTATATTAAACTAATCAAAATATCAAGACTTAAGAATCCGAATAGGTTAATACAACAATGATAATTTTGAACTCATCATTTTAAGACAATATTAAATGTAGTAAGGGGCAACAGATTTCTAAATCAAGTAGCATACTGGATTGCATAAATAACACCCAACTCCACTCCAACCCGATCAAGCTCAAATCTCCATATACATTAAATTAACAAAAGTGTAATCATCATATAATTTGGAAAAATGCAGACAACCTGAAATTCCTCCAATATGAGGACCAAAAGGAGAAGGAGTTAAATCCGTTAATAGAATAGGGATATGATGATGTACTAAAATTTTAGAACAACCATGGAGATTCTGAACAAGATCCGATCGGTTGGCCAAGAATCGTATAGTGGTATAAAATAACTGGAAACCTTTTTTTTTTTTTTTTTTTTTTTACTTTGTTAAAAAACAACCATTTTGTTGTTTGTTTTGAAAAATACCTCAAAGAAAGGATAATTAAAATTTAAATTAATCAATCATGAAATTAGACTTAATTTTACTTTAGCATCAATTATCAGTATATCCAATACTGAGATAGGAACAATAATTACATCTAATGACCTTACGTAAACCTCAATTAAATTTTCAAATAAACTATTACTATGAATTTAAAATTTAAGGAATTTTAAAGTCTTAATTTAATAAAGTTGGATTCTCCTTTTTTTTTTTTTTTTTTTTTTTTTCTTTTTTTTATATTACTCACAGAAAGGTTAAGCCTTTCTTATAGGTTTACTGTGAATATAAAATATTAATTATTTAGAGATTTGTACAAAGAAAAACATACCATTCTTGATAATAAACAAAAAAACTCACTTTATTTGAACATTTAAGATTATGAAGCAACTAAGTTATCAAAAATAATCTTAATAAGACAATATAACCACTGATCTTTTAAGTTGAAACCACTCACTGGTTACTTTTAAATTACACATCATATTTTTAAAATTATCATCACATTACCATTTAATGGTCGTTCAATTATACAAACATCATATATTAACCTACAGACTATTTCTATTCTTAATATAAATTCTTATTGAAATTATCTAAAGATATTCATTTCACTTTTAAACTCTGGTATAGCAAACATATTTTTTTTTTTCAGAAAGATGTACAAATAAAAAAAAAAAAAAAAAAAAAAACTATGCAAGGAGTACTTACAATAAGTGGAGAGTTCTACAATTTTTGTCAGTGGACACTTAGGAACATTTCGTCCTTTTTCAAAATCTGTTGAATACACTTAAGCTGGAGTACTCAGGCTGGGGAAAAAGTTGCCACTTCGTACCTCTCATCACTCTGCATCACTTGCCATCAACTACTAGGTCCATCATCTTGTCAGGAGGGGGAAATTGTCCCACGGCCCAGAATTTCACTGTCGGAGCCAAAAGTTTCACTTTCATGAAACATGTGTTTTATTCTAAGATGGCCATCACCTTAACTCAGAACACTACTATTTCTAACGACCGTTTAGTTCAATATCTGTGATCAACTCTGAGGATTAAGAAGTCATAATAATGTAGTACTATTTCTTAGAATGCCATTACGCAAAATGGGGCTAAACATATCTTCTTTTTAATCTCTCGCTAACCGTTATAGATCCGCAACTCGAAAATGCCCTTATAGCCTCTTTTCATCATAACACTATGATTTAGGATAGTTAGTGTAGGACCATCAATGCCCCATTTTCAATAATCTTTCAGAAACCTGTCCGCCTTCAACAACTTCGCGATCCAGCCCACAGGCCAGTTTTCGAACCCCGCAACAAGTCCAATTTTTTTACGAGCCAAACGACAGGTATCTCGGCCAAGCAACAACTGTCCTAAACATTCACTCTCCCGCGCCGCTTGAAAAACGGGACCGATCCACTCTGCCAAAGGGGGTACGGGAATGGAAACAAAAGGAAAAAAGGACTCTTCCTGAAGACTCCAGCTTGTCGCTCCACTCTGCCGGCTGCTTCATGGGGGAAGGCAGCCATGCTTCACCCCCATGGCGTGTGCTGAAGGGGGTCCTGTGAGCCTCTGTTTACATGGGCGCCAGCTATCCGCCTGATAGCAGAGCCAATTGAAGCCTGACGTAAACTTACAAAGCCTAATTGCGTGTATAGTACACTCATAAGATAACGTAATTCTTATACAGGGCGGTCGGTCATTCTTATATCAAAGTCAGACTAGATGACTCCAAATTTTCCACCTGTGCGGTCTTTAACTGACAAAACATCCCTCCCTTGCTGTCTGCTTTTCGTATTTGAAAAACAGGAAGCTACGTTAGACTATGAAAGTTGAAATTGCTTTGCTTAAAAGAAATGGAAAGAAGAGGAAAAAAAAAACTGCTTTTATTATTAATATTACAATTCCATTTATTTATATATTTATTTAAAACAGAAACAAAAAGAAAACTTCTAAATAAATGTTGAGAGAGTGATTTAAGGTAATTAATGTAGATTAAAAAAAAAAAAATTTGGTTGAAACCAACCGTAACAATATTAAAATCAACCCAAACTCGTAATTTTTGAATAGTAATACCGAATTGGCTGAACAGAATTCAAATTGATTAAAAATGCTTCAAACTAAAAATTAAAGTCCGATTCAAAGCATTGCCAATGTCACTTTGATATTCTTATAGTGCTATTACACGGGATAAGTTGAAGCGACAAAAATTGCGGCGATTCGCCAGTTTTCCAAGTATTTAATTGGCTGTTACGAGAAATGCTTTTCCTTTGTCAGTTTTCCAAGCATTTCATTGGCTGTTCCAACCGACATTGGTTCTGTTTAGTTTTGAGGAAAACTACAGGCGACAAAATTGCGCCGACAATAAAAAGTTGCTTGTTTTTCGAGGCAACTCTTTTGAAACCATGGGTTTAACATGGTATCGCCCGAAAGTAGAGGCAACTTTGACGCATCGTGTAATAGCACTTTAAGTGTCAGAGACAACAAAAGAAAACTATTATTGCCATGGAGATAACGACTTATTCAATATAGAAAAGTATATTAAAAGATATTCTTAATCGTTCAGATAAAATACACTTAAAACTTATTCAGCCGGTAAAGTCGTATAAAATTAAATAAACTCAGCAACACGCATCTTGTACATATATTGTATAAGCTTATAGAAAAAATAATAAACTATTTAATCGTTTAAGTTTAAATTCATAAAGTACAGCACATTAAAACAGTCATTTAACCACACTGTAAAAAATGAAGTACTCAAAAATGAGTAAGTCCATCAGGGTTCGTACGGCTCCTGGAATTTTGCGACCAGGAAATTCTTCGGTACCAGTATTTTCTTACAGAAAATCCTCCATAAATGAAAGCGAAGTTTCACGAGTTTAACCTAGATTTCTATTTATATAAAGAAAATACTGGTGACACTCCTGGAAAATTCCATAAAGCGTACGAACCCTGGTCCATGTACTCATTTCGAAATGAGTATTTTTGGATCAAAAATGAACATGCGTATTCTCAAAAATGAGTAAGTTCATGTACTCATATCGAAATGAGTATTTTTGGATCAAAAATGAACATATGTATTCTCAAAAATGAGTAAGTTCATGTACTCATTTCGAAATGAGTATTTTTGGATCAAAAATGAACATATGATCAAACCTAACATACTTGTATATTTCAGAATGTGTAAATGACGAAATTTCGGAGCCTAAAAAGCTATTATTTGAAGGAAAAACGAAGAATAAGAGAAATGAAAAGTGGATCTGGTTGTTCTGGATTTTCATCAAAGTGGATCCACTACAACATATTTACTCTTTTTTTTTTCCCCTCACATTTTACACATCTACTTTTTTTTTTCCTTGATAGTACTTCAAAATTATAATTTTTTTTCCACTATTTTTTTAAAAATTTATTTTAAATTTTTTAAGGTGAGGCAATATTGTGTTATTTAAAAGTTTCATAACATAATATCTTTGCAAATTATAGCTATGCAAATTGGTATTAAACTAAGCTGATTTGGATTACAAATTTATGAATTACGCTAAAATTTATTATTTTATAAATTATAATTTTACAAAATTTATAATTTTTTTTCCTTAAATTTATAAAATTAGTTAATATTTTTCTTTACTTTTATAAAAATAAAGTTTTTAACTTTATAACGTTTTTAATTTATTTCTTTAGCTTATATTTTTATAAATTAAACTAATTTAATTTAAATAAAATCAATAAGTCCAGATTTAAACCTACCTATCCCAAGATCATTAATTTTAAATTTGTCTTTAAAAATCCTTTTTTTAAACTATTTAGTTTAACCGAACCGTACACAAAAGCTCTCAGCATAGCTGAAATATAATAATTTAATTTATTATAAAAAAAATTATTTACATAATTTCTATTAAATAAGACATTAAAAAAAATATTTTTATAGCATGTAATAAACACGTCTGATTAATATAATTGTTGTTTTTATTAGAATTGATAAATAGATAATCAGGCAAATAATTTAAAAAAAGTATATGTTCGAAAAAGAAAATGTTGGTACCACTGTTGAATTCAGGGAGTGGCCCGGAGGGGACATTATCCCCCGGAAAATTGAAATGTCCCCTCCGGAAGATTTGATATTTTATACTTTTAATGAGCAAAAAGTGCAATGTCCCCCCCCCCCCTCCCCGGAGCCACAGAAATCCCTCCAGGAGAAAAATGTCTGAAATCAACACTGGTTAGTACTGTTGGAAAAAGCAGCAATTATTACTCTTAATACAATTTTTTAATGCATATAATACATAATAAATTAAAATTTGTCTGTTATAAGGCACCAAAAAGTATAGCGAATTATTGAAAGTTATGAAAAGAAAATATTAAAAACATTGGAAAAATCCATCGCGATTCAAATAAGTTACAGTATTTGAGCGAAAACCGCGAGCGGTCATGGCGCTGGGGTCTGGGTCATCGGGCTAGTACACGGGACATCATGGGTTCGAATCCGCTCGCTGGCAGGGTTGGTAAAATTCTATAAACTCACTCAGAAATGAAAAAAAAGATGCCGAAGTGTATTTGTCCCTTATAAGGTTGTACTCGGAAGTTTCGTTTTTATCCTATAAATTTTATTTTAACGACATCAAAAATTTTAAATTTGAATACATCCATGGGATCAAAAATGAGTACATAGCATTTCATATTTGAATACATCCATGGGATCAAAAATGAGTACATGTGTTTCTCAATTTTGAGTACATTTGGATCGGAGCTATTTTGAGTATGTGACGTATTCAAAATTGAGTACTTTTTACTCAATTTTGAGTACCCATTTTTTACAGTGCAGGAATTTTCAAATGCATTAAAATCGCTTGCATTTGGCGAGGAAAAAGTGCGGCTCGCCAAATCGCGTCTTTTTGCGCCAAATACTCGAAAGTATTTTATTTTTTTACAGAATTTCTACTGGGATTCCGCAGCTAAATTTGACTGATCCTTTATTACATACATGAGTAGTTTCATTAGCATTTTCTCCAAAAAATTCTGAATATGCAATTTAAGGAGACCATCCTTGTTAGTAAACTGCGAAGTGTTGTTGTTACAGTATTCCGAATGTGTTGGAAAGTGCTTCATAATCTATACTTGACGCATGATTTTTCGTTCTTGTTTAAGACTCATTTTAAGATGAATTTTTTTTTTCATAATATTTGTAGTATTGGAACTAACACCGTAGAAAATATATAAATATTTTTTGCAAGCGACTTATTTAATGGCTAGTGACAACCAAAGTGATTCACTTCCAATATCTTGAAAGTAAATAAATAAGTAACAAATAAAAAAGGATAGGAAGGCTGAAAAAAAAGAGGGAAAAACATAGAGAACGTGAGAGTCTGCATTAAAAGGGAATTGCATTACAACAAAACAACAAATGTTGTAATCGCATTAAGAATACTTACATTGTGGTTGGGCTTCGGAAAATTGATTGATTTCTTTTGCTCATTTTCAACATGACACATGTAAAATAAATTTTATTAGAGATTCTTTAACATACTACAAAAATTATTTTTATATGAACAATGAAAATTAATTTTTAGAGTAAACGCTATTTTATTGGAAAAGCTTTGCTCTGAAATTGAAATAATTGGCAAAAATATTTTAGAAACATACAGCCTATTTGGAAAGACTTTGATAGAAAATATGTCTAGTAAGTAAGTATGTAATTTCTATGTGTAATTACCGAAACGTCAGTTGAGACTCACTGTGGAGACCCGAAAAGTTTTTGGTTTCTGTCTGTCCGTCTGTCTGAACCGCGATAACTGCCGCAAAAAGCATCCGATCAGGTTGATATTTGGAAGGTATCGTGGTGAGGTACCCGGATTTAGCTATATAGTTTTTTGGTTAAATTTAGTTCATTCAGCTAGAAGAACATTTATTTTGATGTCATAATGCTTTCGTATGGGAATGCAGACGATTTTCAAATTTCATTTTTAACTGATATGAAAATGACACATTTACATAAATAATGGATTTAAACGTAAACTTATGTATACTAAATTTTCCATTTTGAGGTCTTAAATATATCCAATAGCTTTGAAAACTTTCCGACACTTTTATTAGAAAATAGAAATTAATTGTTTAAATTATTGGAATTTTTTTTACATCTGTTTGGGTAACATAAAACATTTTATTTTCATATTTTTTACAAATTTTAAAATGCATTTATTTTTACTTTCCTCTTTAATTTATTAGTTGCTCAGCAATCGTATTTCAAAGCGTATCAAAATAATAAAATTCCAGTAAATTGTACTATTTTGCCACGATATATATATATATATATATTTAGGAAAATAGCTTATTTTCGGGAGATTTTCAGTATTCTGTTGAAATATATGAGGATTTCTTTAGATAAATTTTCTCTTTAACTACTCTAGAACCAAAAATTGTAAACGAAAAGTGTAATTAGGATTTAAGTCTCGTAATAGGAGTTTACATTTGTATGAGTATATTTTTTTTCATGAGATTTTAATCAATTTCTGCCACAGACGTGGATGTTTCGTGGTTGAAAAGTTGGTATTCTTTTAAAAATATGGGGATAAAATCTCTTGTACAAGGAGATGGTTAATCTAAAGAGATTAGAATTGTAAAACACATCCATACATATAATTGAATCCTGAAATAGCACATTTAATGGAAATTGAGAACATAGAATTAAAGTAACAACGGCAGAAGGGGGCTCCGCCTCTGAAGAAATGTGCTTTTAATTCTAACAAAATTACAAGAAAAAGTAGTTTATGGAAATACCATTGCATAAAAGCATATTTAATGATACACTTTTAAATTTTCGTAAGCTTCGAGGAAACTTTTATGCTTATAAATACATATAGAACTTAAAACAATTAAATTTCGTATTGTACACTACTAATTATTATGCAAATTGAGATTTATAAACAATGACGTCTAGAGCTGACGTTGAGGCCCCTGATTTGCAGATTTACTAATTTCTACAAATTGTATAAGTGAAATGTAACACTCCGGTTATCTAAATTTTGATTAACTGAATGCTTATGTTATTCGAACAAATTATATTGAAAATTTAACAGATAATTTCGAAATATTGGTTCACGTCTGAATTGGCTGCACATTTATTAGGTTAAATACTCACTGTAATAATAGTAACACCGACCAAAGAAAGAAAAACAAAAAACCCTTAAGATTAGTTAAATATTTTCTATATTTATGCATAAGAATCAACGTAGAGGTATTACATCATGCAATTTTTCTGATTACTTTTACAATGGATCTTTCTTTCCAATAATTGTCAAGTACAGAATCTACAAAGGCTTTCACATATTTTGGAGAAAAATGAAATCCCAATATTTAATCTTATAGACAATATTAGTAAGTTTTACTGTTTCTTTGCAGCTTTTCAAAAGTCAGCTATTATTGTGCTGTCCTCAAAAAAAAAAAAAAAAAAAAAAAAATTGTGCTGTCCTCTAAAAAAAAAAAAAAAAAAAAAAAAAAAAAAAAAAAAAAAAAAAACAGCTTGTTCTGACTAAGATTTTAATGCTGAGCATTTTCAATTTTATCAGTTTATTACAAAATGGCAGCCAATTGAATATTTTAGCGAGAATTTGAAAAAAAAAAAAAAACACTTTTCCAAAAAATGAGCCATGTTACTTGAAAATAACCCACACCTGACATAATCAGCTGAAAATGAAGAATTTTATTACATATTAATGGTTTAACATTAAAAAATATATAAATTTATGTAGATCATTCTAAAATTCTATTCTAAAAAGAAAATCTGTAAAAATGAAGCTCGTGTTTTGACAGAATTCTGCAATTGTTAGCTTAAATTATTTTAAAACTAAATAAGCACTCCTTAAGTATTTTTAACTATTTTTATTATTCTAAATGGTGCATAAAAACAGAACAAAACAAAAAAAATGACTTTAGTAAAGTATTTGGGGTAGTACTAGTGTTTTTTTTTTTTTTTTTTTTTTTTTTTTTTTCTTAGGAAACGTTTCAGTGTGGGTTTTTTTAGAGGACAGTACAATATGTTCTCCTCGTCTTTATCATACGAATTATCTGGAAACGGGGAACGGGGTTCGAAATGGAAGGTCGCGTTTTTAAATATACGGTAATTTTAAAATGTTCATTTGAAAACGGATAATTTATAAGGGTATTAGTGATATAGCAATCGGATTTTTTTCAGTATTAAATTGGATTATATTTTCTTTTACCACAGTTAGTAGCTTTTTTTAAAATACTAGCTGAAGTACCCGGTCTTGCCCGTGGTTATAAGAATGTTTGTTTAATAAAATCAAGTTCAAAATTAAACATGCAGTATAAAAACATTCGAACTATTATATATGCATAAATCAAATAAAAATCCATTTTGAAAATATATAAATTTATATAATAAACTCTGATAATCAGCTATAAATCAGCTAACTTCCATTCATCATTGGAGCAATAAAAGCTGAAAATTCACAACTGCTAAGATTCCTTCAAATGCAAATTTGCATGTAAATGAAGTGTATGTGCTGTCATTCAAAAAAAGTAAAGTTTTAATTTATGTTCTTATTTTGAGTTTTAATTTGCGAAATTGTCACTATGTTTAATTTAATCCAGATGACAGAGTACCTACTTACTTAGTGAATCCGAGATTACCTGTGGTCCGAGATCTGAAAACGAGATTAAAACATGTTGTTGAAAAGTTGTTTTCGCGTTTTTTTGTTATTTAATAAGTTTTTCATGATAAATAAAAAGGGCAAATACAAAAATTCTATGAATTTTATTTATAAAAAAAAAAACGAAAACTATTTTAGTTTTTCACTAAAAATGAGGTCTTGGGATGATCTGAACATTTGTAGAAATTCTAATATACATGCATACACATGCGTATCTATGTGGAATAGATTTTAAAATAGCGAAAACGAATTCAGAGAACTTCAAAACGTTAAAATATGCCAATATTTCCATAATCGGGTTTTTAGTATGATTCAATACGTTCCTCAAACTCATATGACGTTTTATATTCACCTGCTGACGTCATATTCACCTGCTTTCTATACTTACTCATATTTATGCTCCTTATATTATTGAGAAATCTTTGAAAATCTCTGTTATACTTCCAATATGATGTCATATTCATCTTCTTTTTCATTCTTGAAACTTCTATTTCATTTTCATTTTTCACTTGGAAATCTTTCAATAGAAAATTAACTATTATGGAAGGAATTTTGTTTTGGATTTTTAATTGTTGGCAGCTGCTATAAAGAAAAATGTTTCAATTTGATAGGAAAATGCTTTTAGATTGGTGGTTTTTTATTTATTAAAATTTAACTATAATTTATTTCGATTTCGGATTAGTTTAGTTGCATCAGCTGTGTTTTAATACGCCTGTGCCTTTAATTTCACGATTTTTGCTTCTAAACTGTGGATTTGTACAGATATATGGACAGACAAATTTCCATTTTTATATAATAGATTTTTCGATTTTCCCCACAGACTATCGGAAAAAACATGTATGTTTTTTAATAATATGATAAGAGTTGCAAATAAAAATAAGAAACAACACTAAGTCCATTTTGTTCCCTTAAAAAAAAAAGAAAAAAAGTAAGAAAAAGAAAAAAAAATCAAGGTATTTATAAACTTTATCTACTAGATATTCTCAAAAGAAATACATTATAATTTTAAACTTAAATTTCACATTATTATAAACATTAAAAAAAAAGCGCAGGTTGTTAAAATTAACGAATTTTATTATTTAAGAAATTGCTTAAAATATATTTGTTAATTCATTAACAGTTGATATTTTCAATTAAAAAAGCACATTTAAAAACAACTAAACTATATATATATATATATATATATATTGCAATAAATTAATGGTTTTTCTTTTTTTAATAAGAAACTAAAAATATCAAAAGTTTAACTAATTTAATAATTTAGTAGCTCCCATTTTTTATTTATTTATTTCTGCAATAAATAAAAACTAGGCTTTTGAATCAAATAAGTCAATTTCATACCTTTTTAACGAAAGCATCTGCAACTATATCCAAATTAGGCCGATTGTCTGCAGGCACCAAATACGCTTTTGCCGCACTGCATCTTTGGCCTTGGCGGATCTGTGCTTGGAGATCAAAAAAGCCTAAAGGGAAATAAGCAAGTCAATTCTCCTAGAAACTTACAAAATGGTGTCACAGAGTATTTATTTAAAAAAAAAAAATGCAATTGAAATAAGTATAAAAGTAGGAATAGTTTTTTGTAAACGCTCTTTTATAAGCATTCAATGTTTATCTTGAAAATTACGCATAATTTCATGACTGCAGTTCATGTTTTTTCCCAGAAATTCCCATCATGAAACATTAATTTGGCGTAGGAACCGAACTCTATTATGCACCGCTTTTCTTACTCCTATATACAAAGCGGAAGCAAGGGAATTTATTGAAACAAATATATATAATTTTTGCTCTGTGTTTTTTTTAAGCTATCGCAACAGGAAAGAAAAAAGAATGAAACATTATTTAAACTATCTTTTTAGGATTTCTAAATTGATTTCTCAATCTCTAATCGTAAGTTAATTAATATTAAACTATTATTGGATAAAAGCGTATTTAAAAAATAAATAAATATTACATTCTTAATTTTTTTTAATTTATAATTTATTTTCTTGTTTTTAGCTTTTAAAATGTTTCATAATTGCAGTTTTTCAGACATTTGGTATATTTTGGGGAGCGTGAATCGGTGCATAATTAAATCCATTGTTGTTTCAACTCGTATACAATTGTACGAGTTATAGAAAATATTTGGCGCTTTAAAATTAATGTATTAATTTATAACCAGCGGATCCTTGTGAAGATTTCGAACTGCAGTCTAATACTTTTTAGCAATATTTAATATTTTTTATATGCAGGTTTAAACGTCTAAAAAAATTAAGGACTAAAAAAATCTGCCAACAACATTAGTCAAGCCAGAATATCCTCTCATTTATTCCAGCAAAGTTACAGTAAAAACTAACCGAAGATAGCAAAACAAAAAGAAAATTATCAATCATATTTTAACTGCACTAGAGGTTGACATCATCTGTTTAAAAAAAAAAAAAAAAAACATGGGATAAAGAAAAATAAATTAAACATTTGAATTTAAATTTTGCTTTTTAATCATAAACTAGATGGAACCCGCCAAAACTTGACGGAAAAAGTACTATAACAATATCAGTAAAATAAGTTTCTTTATTATTTAAGAAGGGATGCGTATGAAACTGTCTTTCAAATATTTTATTTTAAAAGTTTTTTCCCCAGTGAAATACAGTGCTATTTCCAATGCAGACTCCAAACAAACAATCCATAAACAACAGTGTAATACAAATCAGTTTGACATTACTGCCATATTCTCCACGGCAAGACAGAAAATTTCATGGACCTATGAAGTATCACACAAATAGTATATTCCTACTTTCATTCCATATTCAGTAAATAAAAGAACATAGTAAATGCAGCACACACCTCCCCCCTCCCCCCTCCCCTCCCTGTGAAAATGCAACTGAGTGAGCTCCTATGCGCATGTGCCTTGCATCTGCCCAAAGGAACCGTTGAAATTCGACGTTAAAAAAAAAGTTTTAAAATGTTTAAATTAAAAGTCTTAAAATTTCCTCTTTGATCATTGTTTATTTGAAATCCATATCTTCTAAAACGCCTCCGTTGTTTTAAGCTAACCAATTTTATCTAAAGATGAAGATTTTTTTTTTTCAATAATAAATCAATCTGCAGATGAGGGAGATTTTTAATGTTTTCAAGTGTAATTTATTTGTATGGTTTCTTCGGCCCCTTTACATAATCAGGCTTATTATCCGTTTTCCATCACACTCGGAGTTATTTTCCCTCTTATACAGTTTAATACCCAATGGATCTTTAACAAAATTTTAAAAAATACAATTCCTAGCATATTCTGATGCAACATATACATCAACGAATTCAACATGTTAATTTTATGTTAAACATAAACTGAAAATAGATTTTTTTTCTTTTTGACAGATTTTAGTTTAGCGCCAAAATGCTCTATCTTATGGATAATCTGATCTTATGATTTATCAGGGTCTTATTATTATTTTCTTTTTCACTTTTTATGATGGTTAGGGAAATCGATTTTCAATTGTGGCAACTTTCCCGGGGGCTATTTTACATTATTGAAGAAAACTGATGGTCATTGTTGAGATAGAATTGAAAAACATTTCATGCTTGAAAATTATTTAAAAAGTCGTTAAATTAAGCGGCAGTTTTCAAATAAATTTCAGTCGAAAGCTAATTTTTTTCTAATTGATGATGCAAGAATTTAAATTGTAAAATGTAGCAAAGAATAGAAATTTGAAGTAATTTAGAAGTGATGAAAGCGCGATGAAAGCCAAAGCGATAGCGCCGTTTGTTGTCAGAACCGTTACACATTTCTAAAAATTGCCACTGTGTTTTAGCTGGCGCACAGTGTAGTATTTAGTCCCAAAACCTGGCCAAAATTATTTTATGCTTCTAAAAGCTACACATCTACGTTTTTATTAGCTCACAGCCTATCAAAGCCTGAAAGTTAATGTGCCCGCTGGTTCTGTATATACGTACGCATGTATGTACGTACGTATGTATGTATGCATGTACGTATGTATGTACGTAACGCGATAACTCTTGATAGAAATAACCGTTTTGCTTCAAATTTTGTTTATAGGTCCATTCTGATAAGGCGCTTCTCTGATTAGTTTTGGGGGTTCATTGGTTAAGTATAAAAGGGGGGGGGGACGGGGGGCTAACCCCCCCTCCCCCTTAATTTAGATAAATGAGTTTTTCATTCAGAATTATCCAATTTTCTTCCAATTTTGTATATATAATTATTGTAATAAAGCACTTCTCTGGTTAGTTTTGGGGGTTCATTGGTTAAATATAAAGGGAGGAATGGGGGAATGATCCCCCTTAATATATAGTCGATTTCCTTATTTTTCGAGAGTCAAGAGTATAATATACAATTAGTGTGAAAAGCCTGTGATCTCAATGTCCTCTGTTTAACGGAACAGTTTTCTTTTTTATTTGAATTGTAGAATGAAAACGGTAAAATAAAGTCTTACTTATAAATGAAAGCATTTATTCATCAGTTTCATCACTATTACTGTCTTTAAGAATATTAACATTTGTAATATCACTTTCTGATAACAGATGTAAAACTTCAGAAGATAAGGTCTTTCTTTTCTAGTTTGTGTTGCATTTCATGCCAGTTATTATTGGGTCAGAAGTTAAAAGAAGCCTATTCAGGACATCAATGTACAGGCCACTCGCGAAAACTTTCTTCTGTAGTTTAATTTAAATGACCTAATATGTTTATTGCGAGCTTCTGCAGCCTTTTCAGATAGTTGGCCTATTGGCAGAATAGCTTTTTTTATAAAGTCTGCTCCATGACGAAGTACCTTGTGCATTGTAGGGAACATGGGATAAAAACCATATAGCTACACATACAGTTCAGCCATCTCCTAGCAATATTTTTCAAATTCTTCTGTATTAATTTTGTGTTAGTATTGTTTTCTCCAAATATTGTCCTTGTTTTTATGAGTAGCTACCCATTTTTGTTTGAACTGATTTTTAATAACGGAGAGCTTTTGCTTCATCTCATCTATCCTTGGATCACCTTCAGAATAATTTCCAAAAATTCTTGCTGCATAAATTGATGACTTCCATCAAATGTTGACTCATTTGAGCATTGCATGATGGTATACAATTCATTTCGAGTCATAGATCTCAATTGAGAAGGCCCTGTTACCAAAATAAATAAAAAAATAAATGGCAGTAATTTATATCAAAAATTGTAGGAGCCAACAAAAAAATTAGTTAAAAATAGGGGGGCGGTTTCGGGCGGCTGATTTTTTTTATAATTGCCTTGTATACTAAGTACTGCATATTACACAATAGTTTTCATCGCTTAAATATGTTTAAAAATATAACAAAATCCTTTCTAAATATTAAAAATAATTATTTATGCCACTATTTACTATACCTAAGTTGTCGACCATATAGACAAAAAATCTACATGATATTCATTAGGTAAATGTAGTGTGTATAAAGTACATACCCAGTTCAGAATAATTCATCACAACAACAACCACAAAATTGTTTAGACAATAAACTACAAGAGATTTTAAAACACTAAAATCTCAGCGCATCGTAAAATCACAGGACCAATGGAAGCGAACGGCAACTTCGGACTGATCGCGTGGCGCGCTGCGTTGTGCTAGCGCATTACACGTTTCGCATTGGATGCAGCAACTATTAAGCTTTTTGAGGAATAATATACAGGGTAGGAAACCGATTTTTAAAAAAATCATTTTTGGTCATATTTTGGGACTAAATACCACACTGTGTGGCGTCCAAAAGTAGACTGCTATTTTTTGACATCAAAAGAGAAATTCACAGTGAAAGAAATAGAACTTTGCCGATAATAAGGAACTGTTAAATGAACTTCTAATAAACCTACCAAAATAATTTCTATAAAATATTAGCCTTACATTGTTTATACTATCTAAAAATACAACCATTACTTCAAGTTTTCTTTTCTACCATAACACTATTTTTCATAATTTTAATTTTCCTGAAATTATCCCTTAATAAAAAATCCCCTACTATTCCTTTATAATTAAGAACAGAGATGCCAAGCTCCCACTAATCTTCCATAATATGTGGATTAATTTGACTAAGTTAAACAACGTTTCAAACCAGGAAATTTATTTGATGAATCTTTATTAATTTAATTTCAGATTTTTACATGGAATATATTTAATTTCATGTCTTCAAAAAGTTTCTGGTGCGAAACGTGTTAAGCATGGGTCAAATTAACCCACATATTACGGAGGATTAGTGAGAGCTTGGCAACTCTGATTAAGAATGAAAAAAACATTTAAAATTACGCCATGTTGACCCAATCATATAACTTTTCTCTCTAGTTTTATCAATGTTAAAATGCATTTCAAGATAAGCATAACGTCATTCTCACCGGCGCAAACTTTTCACATGTACTTTATATACGTTACTTTTATGCGTAAACACCCTGTATACAAATAAAAATATATTTTGTATTTAATTGTAATGAAAAAATGGCATCAACAAAGTTATAATGCATAGTGATAAAATAAACCCAATAAACAATATTCCGTGACGTCACAATAAATATGAAATTTTATTTGCTTATAAAAATAAAGTGCACGCGATAAATATTTTTACCGAAATATAACTTGCAAATTAAAAAATTCGACCTAAAAGCCACGTGCCTTTAATATTTATTATTTCTCTTTCATCCTCGCAACCACAGAGTTTCTCGTTACTCTGCGCCTCGCAACACTGGAAGTTATGCGATTACTGACTTTATGACGTTATACACAGAACTAAAAGTTTAATTCAAAATTACGGCTAATTAATTAAATTTTCGAACAAACGAATGTTCGATAACAAATCTGTGTCCAAATATCTTTCATTTGAAAAAAGAATGATGTAATTTGATGCAGTAGTTTGTTCTCACGGACCGTCGAAAGAAAACGCTTAGCGTTTTAAATATATAGATATAATATAAACCCGTGCAGCCAGTATGTTCCACTTTACCTTTATTGAACTTTTTTTTTTGTAATAATTATTGTTGCGGTATTTTATTTTTTGTAGAAACACTAATTTGAGGAAAACTTTTCACTTCATTTATGAAAACAATGCCGATTTAATTTTTAATTAATTGAAATTTTTAATCAAGATATATGTTTTAACGAATGTGAGTGTAGTATCTCAGAAGCCTGTTCAAAATCCTTTCATATGCTATCTCATTCGTCGTTCTGCGTTTGGTATTTTCTTAGAAAAAGGGATGTTGACAGGAGAAATAATACATATGATTAAGTTCTAAAAATATTAAAATGTTATGTTGCCATCTGAAATACACTTGTGAACGTAATTTTTACAATTCTAGCATATCAGGAAGTGAGTGAAAAATCGTTTATAAAATTCCATATTTTCGTACTAAAACCAGGTTGAGTAAAAAAAAAAAAAAAAAAATCTGGAGGGAGTATTTGATTTTTTAAGTATTTTACAGAATAACGAGGATTAGGGTAAATTTATGACACGATGGAATCAGATGCATCGAAACTGAAGACGTAACCTCTAAGCTACTAATGTCTGATCGCCGCAATATTTATCACTTATAAACCGTCTCATTTCATTTGTGATTCTCCCTGTAGAATCGGTTCAAAAATGGTTTTAATACTTAATCTGTCAGCCAGTTTGTCCGAAAATCTATACCGTTTTTGCGACAGTGATCTATAACATATATGCCAAATGGGAACTCAATCGAAACTACCGTTCAGAAGCTATCGTGTTCTATCAGACACACACATACATCGTGATTACAACATATTCCTTACAGTATATGTTTTCGGAAAGTAAAAATGTAAAAAGGGACATTATTCATTAAATACTCCAAGCACATTTCGTGCTTTTTTTAACGCTTCCCTCCCCCTATGCCACAGGTTGTCATACTCGAGTGGAGTGATACATTCTCCTCTCGAGGCTAACGAAAAAGAAAGGCTACCGTGGTGCTTTACGTGTATCTTTTTTTACAGACCGCGGGAGTCACGTGATGCTCGAATCCACCAATGCAGGTGTACGAAAAGAGCATCACGTCACGCTAGCGGTCTGTAAAAAAAGATAAAACTAATGAGCGCCGTCGGCGCCCGCACGGCGCCGAGCGAGCCCGCCTCCTCATCGTCCCCAAGTCCTGAAGGACTTTTAATGCAGACCATGGCTTTGTCTCGCCAGGTCGCTACGATCGATTTAGAGGGTTCGCGTTCCAGTGACGCCTCCTCATCATGCCCCAGAGTCGACGACAGAGGTCGTTACGATTCGGCGGAAGTTCCCACCATCAAAGGAGACTTCCCCACGCGACACCTGATGAACCGTAGAGACTGTCGGACGGCTTCATCGCCGAGCACCCAAAAGGGAGTCGGGTCGATAAGTGGAATGCACCGCGGTAGCCTGTCTTTTTTGTTAGCCTCGTTCTCCTCTGTTGTGACGTCACATTTTTCTACAACTATTGATTTAGAGCTAATATTATTCAAAAAAAAAATGTTAGATGCGATGAACCTACTGGCATGAATCCTATAAAACCGCTTCCGTGATTTTATTTTGAACTGTTGAAATTCAAAGGGAAAAAAATAATATACCTGTGGACCCCATCACGAGGCTAACGAAAAAGAAAGGCTACCGCGGTGCTTTACGCGTATCTTTTTTTACAGACCGCGGGAGTCACGTGATGCTCGAATCCACCAATGCAGGTGTACGAAAGGAGCATCACATCACTCTAGCGATCTGTAAAAAAAAGTAAGTAGAATACACCGCGGTAGCCTGTCTTTTTCGTTAGCCTCGACCCCATCAGTGGTGACGTCACAGGCAACTCAACTCCGCATATCAACCGAAATTTGGTTCCATACAAACCGTTGAGAAGCAAGGAGGATAGAAAAGAGAGGAGTAGACATATCATTCTCCCCTGTAGAAAGTATTGAATCATTTATGACTACTCCATCTATTGGGTCCTCCTTGGTTTGTATGGAACCAATTTGCAGTTGATACACGGAGTTCAGTCGCGAGGCTAACGAAAAAGAAAGGCTACCGCGGTGCTTTACGCGTATCTTTTTTTACAGACCGCGGGAATCACGTGATGCTCGAATCCACCAATGCAGGTGTACGAAAAGACCATCACGTCACTCTAGCTGTCTGTAAAAAAAGATAAGTGGAATGCACCGCGGTAGCCTGTCTTTTTCGTTAGCCTCGTTCAGTTGCATGTGACGTCATACTGATGGCGTCTATTACTATCTGAATAAAAAAATATATATATACTTCTTTAATGAACTTTATTATACTTTATAACGTATTGGTGGGTGTTTTCTCTTCTACCCTCCTGCCGTGTTTAAACGCGACCTACGGAATACACTGCCGGTGTATGACGTTAAAAAAGTCACATGAAGTGGATCATTTTTACACGGCGATAGGTGCAAAACGGCCTTTGCACCTCTCTGCAACACGCCTCTTTGCACCAATCGTCGTGTAAAAAGGATCCACTCCATGTGACGTTTTAAACGTCATTCACCGGCCGTGTAAAACGTAGGTCGCGGTTTAAATCGCCACTCGCGCATTATAATAGAATGGAACACAAGCATTTCTGACGTCATCCAACGTCACGAAGACCTTTTTTCTTTTATACAGCTAATCAGCGTTCCGATTTTCCCCATAAACGTTCGAGAAGAGCCAATCAAATACGGGTAATTTCTCACAAGTATTGCGTGCTCCCCCCGGTTCGTGTGGTCCATTGATAACCTGGTAGAATGGTTTCGCTGGCATCACCGGTATTAAACCATGATACCGGACACACTGTGAACTGAGTTCTTCAATTGAATAATCAAATATTATTTTATTGATTAAATTGGTACAATAAAAACAGATATTTACAGGAGAAGTTCTTTCAGCAAGAATGTACAGTTTTTGTTCATCTAACTAAATACTGTTAGCACCTTCTTTATGTGAGTGATCAATGTAAATTAACAAAACCAATCTCCCTGATCACACACTATACTCTATCCCATTACACAATACTAACATACACAATTCCGGTGGTATTATATCACAACCAATTCTTATTATCATCCATACACTCACTAAGCCTATATTCGGACGTATCTCTCACTTCTACCTCTGGTACTTGTTACCGTACTCCTCCGTGCTCTCTCGAGGCGTCTCGACAACTTCCAGTGTCTGCTCCGTTCTACGTTACTCACGCCTTCACTGGACAAAGATGTACTTTACTTTTATATTTGAGATTTTTGTGCAACGAGGTTGTTCCTACATTTTCTTCTCTACAAACTCCGGCTTAAAATCCATAACTTATTTTGCCAGGGCAGTTGACCTATTCGAAATCAGGACAACTGGACTATTTTTTTTTTAATTTTAAAAAAGAGGGAATTGGGCCCAGGTCAACTAAATTATGTGTACCGTTTGGTAGAAACTCTTTAATAGCATCCACACCACATTTAGACGGAGATGAGACGCATAAGCGGAGAACTGGTGTAGAACTTCATGGTACTTTTATGTTAGCTGGAAACAGGTGATAAATCGCCAAATATTGTTTCCGTCACCATCATTCGTATTGCATTAATTTCATTTAAAATATTCACACACTTCAGTTAACATACATATACTTGAACTACATACCTTTCATTCATTTCATTTAAAATACAAAATAAATAAATAAATAATAAAAAGAAATAATACCATAAAACAAAACATTTCATTTCATCAAAGTATTGTTTGTAATAATTTACATACGTAAAAAATAAAAGCTGCCGTTGGCGAGATTTGCGCCTGGCTAACACAAAAGTACCAAATTTACTAAATATTTAATTAACGTTGAAACATTTATCAAACGATTTTTCTTGCTTATCTGAAATAAGTATGGGTAGCCTGGTAGGTTGCCATCCCTTTAAAAATATACTGAACAACGTCGCACAATTCTCTGAAAAGCGAAACAAATGTTACCCGATTACGGATGTTACCGAGAATATGTAAGCAGACATCACTAATCGGGATACCATTGATTTTGCTTTGCAGCAGGGTGTGCGATGTTTTTAAGTGTTTCTAACACTTGAGTAAAGTTCTTCAACAGCTCTGTCTAGCATTGCGGCCCAATCAGCGGCTGAAATGTTCTGTTCTGAAAGCCGGCAGACGGAAAGCGCTGAGTTCGAATCCATATCACGCCCGTTGGGCTAACTGTTCAGAATATTTCGTGGTTTTCTTCAAACCTGTGTAAACCTGCTTAAATACGGGTTGAGTTCCTTTATAAAGACCCCCACAAAGGGCTTCCCCCACCCACCGTCTATATCCCTCACGCAGATAATCGGCCATTACAAACACTACCACCATCTTTGTCTAGCACTGCTGCCAGTACCACTAATGTTTGACGCCAACTATTGGTAGTTGACACGATTATAGAGGATGAATCGCGAGTTCCAGTGTGAGTTTATAGTGAAAGAAATGCAGCATCATTGAATCATAACACAATAATACCATTAATAACAGGCAAAATAATTATCATTTAATTAAATCTTTTATTATGTTTCAAGATTTGGAAGATTGCAATTTTTGATTTTGAATAATAACATAATATAAATAACATATGCAATTTTTTACATTAACATGCAAATTTAAAAACTGCATTTCTATTTCAGTGATTAGAACAGATACATGTAAAAAGTTAACAAGTTGAGAAGATACACTGATCACAATTTGGAAATAATATTTGAGATTTCTTTCGAAAAACTTCTCGAAATTTCAAATTTACAGTCGAAATCAATTTAGTCTAAATTAACACACTTCCGATTACGAAATTTGAGATGTATTATTTATATGAAAATTTTGATTAAAACATTTTTACATCAGTTGTTGTTTTTTAAATTATGATTTTTTTCTCACTTAGCTTATTGAGTTATAGAGTTCCATTCTTTGATCGGTTGGATCTTTCAAGGGACTAAGAGGCCTGCATTTTAGCATACTACAAAAGCTGTTAAACAATGTATTATTCCGGCCATCTTCCATCTCCTGTTTTAAATTAACTTTTTCCTCCAATTTCTTTCGTAAATGCTTTCTTTTCTGCAACATTTCAAAGTAATTGGGATCCGCATGTTGCATTATTCGCCATTTTTCAGGATCCAGCTTCAGTGTTCCAGGTTTCAATTTTTCTCTAGTAGGCAACGACTGGGATTTTGAAAGTTCTCTTTGTATTTCGTCGTACATTGAACTTTTCTGTTCCGTTATTTCATCTTTCAGAGCAGTTTCATGGTTTTTCTTCTTCGCCATCTCAATATCTTCCAGTGCTTTCAAGTGGAGTTTCTTTGAAATTGATAATTCACGAAATAGGAGTGAAACTTTTTCGTTCAATCTTCGTATTTCTTCATCCTTATCTTTGAGTTTACTATCCAAAACTTTTTTGCTTTCTCTAAGTTTCACGATTTGATGTCTGGCTTTCTCTATTGACTCTGATTTTTGTATTAATCTTGTTACAAGTTCCTTATGCCATCGAATAACAACCTCCTTTTCGCAAGCCGGCTTGGTAACAGCTTTCACAGGCGTTAAGCTTTTCCTTGCATCTTTTTTGACAAAATTAATATTTTTATACATTATTTAGATTTTCAAAGGGAATTCTTCATTTAAAATATCAATTCTGATTTTGAAAAAATCGTAAGATTTAATTTTCTTAAACTGTTGCCAGTTTTTTCGACCTGTTGCTATTCGTAGAGGAATTAAAAAAAATCGGTTAAAAATAGCTCGTGACTTTTTCTCTTTTCAATAAATAGGAATAATTTAACATATGAGACATCTGAGGTGTTATGTCAGAAAGAAAGATAAATGCGAATTTTCATTCATAATATTAAAATATTTTATTTCGATTGCGTCATAACTATGTATTTTTCACTAACTTTGCTTAAGAGTCCTGATAGGGCCGTAGGGCCGTAATTTTAGAAAAGGCGACGGCGAAAATTACGTCATGTTTATTGTGCACTATGAATGAAATATTTCAAAAAGTTTGCGTCAAAATGATGTAATTTTCCAATGCTTTATAACCAGTCGATTCTGAGGTTAAGAGTCTTGCTCGTGTTGTCCTAATCTCAGTACCAACGCGATCTCGCGGTACCAGCAAAGAATAACTAAAAAATTACGTCATTTATACGCATCCATAGTAAAATATTTCACTTTTTTTCAGTGAAAATGTTCGCTTCTTGTTAAATAGGGTGTCATTTTCACACACAGAAGCATTTCATCCTTTTCCGAGATCAAACGATGTCTTTAGATCATCTTAATCTATAATCAAAATATCATTGAATGCCTTTTAAAAATGACGCCATTTTCACAGATAAAAGCATTTTCTTCTATTGAAGATTTGACCTCTAATTTCAGAACTGTTGGAATAAAAAGTCGCTAAAAATGATATAATTTTGACTCAATCATATAAAAATGCTTCCGTTTCAACTTTTGAAATGAATGCTCTTTTTTAAAAATTATGTTATTTAACTTTTAGGACCATTGACCCTTTTGATGGTCTTGAGCATAATCTATTCAAATTAAAAATAATATTTCTGTTTCAATTGAATTGAGAAAATGGCATCAATAAAAATTAATCTCCATTATTTCCCTTTTTTCTCAAGCTATAAAAGTAACCCGATTACCACAATTTTGAGATTTTTTTTTTTTTTTTTTTTTTTAAATAATTAAAAATAAATAAAAAGAATTGAAACATTTGAAAACTAGTTGGATATGCCAATCCGAAAACTTTTTTCTATCTCATACATGTTACTACTTCAAAATTCGGTATCACACTGCCAGAAACATCAATATTTGTCGTCATTCTGTTGTACGCCAGCTGCTTGTGAATCGTCAGGTTACCTGAATGCAATCAGCCGATGTATTATACTAAACTACGAAAAGTCCTTTTGGCCTGTACCGGCAGGAAAAGATAGCCTCCCTATTGCTTTGCTTGTTCTTGAGATTTTAGCTAATTCCACTGACAATACACGAAGCTAAATTGCGCTGAGCCCGATTACAGAAGAGTCATTCCCAGTTCTAGTGAATATTGAATTTGAATGAGAATATCGCCAAATTAGACAGACATAGCCAAGTTGACTTTACATATGACAACGTACTTTATCGCCAAATTTGGCGATATTTCATCAGTTGTCGCCAAGCTTGGCGAGAATTTGACATTGGTGAATATAAATATATAGTGTTAAGCATGTAAGTGTTAAAACTATGATTACAACAACGAAAGAAAATTTGGCGAAACCATGTTCACTAAAACTCATAAATTAAAACGGTTTACGGAGGAATCGTGCTGTATTGTTTCAAAATGTCAGCCACCCTAAAATTTCAAACGGCTATCTCAGCCATTTTTTAAGATAGAGAGAAAACAAAAAATGCTCTGGAATCCTTGGATCAAGGCCGAACATTTGCCGCAAAAAAAATTTAGAATTTCTAATTTTTTTGTTCATCTTTCTGAATTTGAAATCTTTAAATGGCTATCACAGCGCCCCCCTCCAGACGCAATATCCCCAAATTCAACTGGGACCTTCAGTCCATAGTCAAAAACATAATAAATACTACATATTCTGAAGACTTTATATGATAGATATGAGACGAAACTCACCTGTTTGTGTAGGACCGTTTGAATCTATAACATCGTAACCCTTACTTCTTGCGGCTTTCCAAACCGCTGACTGAAGCTCTGAGTGATATTCAGGTCTGGAAACAGTCATCGGTCCACCAACACCATGATATCCTACGAAAAAGTAACAATAAATAAAGTGAGGGAAATAATAGTGTTAAAATTAATGTGAATGCATTTGTAACCTAATTAAGTTACATGTCAGCACGGGCTGTCCAGATATAACAGCTAATAGTTTGGCCCAAGACAAGCCGAGGCCTTCACGATATGTACTAAGTAATAAAAGAGGATCTTGCGACATCCGGACAGGCTCGTTTATTTATTTATTTTATTTGCAGATCACGGCTCGGCTAGACCTGTAGAAAATTGAAGGAAATCAGACACGAATCAATTTATATAAAAAATATATTGATTCATATAACAATATAATAAAATATAACACCTTGTAATAGTATATTACTTTTAAATGCTAAAGGTGTAAAATTAACAACTATAATATAAATTAAAATAACTTTTATTAGTTGTTTTACATGTTTCGACTCTTCTGAGTCATTTTCAAAAACAAAATGAGAATATTCTAATTTTGTTTTTGAAAATGACTCAGAAGAGTCGAAACATGTAAAACAACTAATAAAAGTTATTTTAATTTATATTATAGTTGTTAATTTTACACCTTTAGCATTTAAAAGTAATATTGATTCATATATTCAATATTATTAAGAACCATATCAGGATCGGGAGGTACAGCTATGCTCTACAGATCTGGTTCCTGGTCTGAGCAGTCCTTCCTAGGCATTCAAAGCCATATTAGAATTTTAACATTTCTCTTAATTAACAATTAAAAATTTTTGTAAAGAATTTTACATACATATTTATGCAAAAGTTTAAATTAGCACACCATTTTTCATATTATATACCAGCAAGCCACGGAATACGGAGAAACAATAGTAATGATCACTTAGATAATTAAATGTATGAAGACACACACAAAAAAAAATAATGTATTTTAGAATTAAAGAAAAAGATGAATAGAAGAAGTCATATTTTTAAAGCTCTATGTAAAAAAAAAAGGGTAGATTTCTTTAAAAATATTTCTCTGTATTCATTAAACCAAAATAAATTTCTAGAGAATACGTTAAAAAATTGTACAATCCTGGGAAATAAAAATAAAAGACATGTTATTTTATCACCAAATTGTTACAGAGAGAGTGGCGAGACTTACAATTTAATTGGAAACTATGTCTTTATTCCGAAAATAAATGCAAATTTTGAAGGTTGTCTATTATATTAAAAATTGTACAAACTTTCTTTTTCCAAATAGTAACACCCATTTTTGACACTTTGAGTTCTTTAGATCAAAACAGTCCGAAAAAATAAGTTTTCTTAGAGTTATAATTGAAAATGTGTTAGAGATTTATACAAAAATTTATAAAATACAATTAAGTTCTTCTTGGTAAAAGTACCGGAAACATTCAATTAGTAATCAGAATTTTTTTATTAAAATTCCAAACATAAAATAAACGAACTTAATACAGATTAATTTATAAATGTTATTTTCTGCGGATGCAAACAACAACAGGAGAAGGTGTTCTTAGACCACCTAAAAGTAAAATTTCTGTATCTCGAAAACAACTAATAGAAACGAGCTATAAAAACACATGGCCATGTTTTCAACGACGCTGGTTATTAAAAAAATAATAATAATGTAGGTCATAATTTATAATTCACATTTTTTTTAATATGAAGTTAGTAGTAATTCTCATAATAAAAAATTTGGTTTAGAATACATTTAAAAAAATGTCTATATTATGTTTGGGCACACTCAATGTATCTCATTACATAACAAATACGAGGGAAAGTCATTAACTAAGTCACAAAAGATAATTAAATAATAACTTACAATGATATTCACTTCAAAACTATTTTTATTTCTTAACATATTCTCCACCAATATTTATGCTCTTATATCATCGTTTTATCAGTGCCCCAACACTAGCTGCATAACATTTGAGTTGCTGTCTCAGCAACATTAGGACTTCAAGTTGAACCTTTTCATCATCTGTGAACATCATCTTGCTTCCAAGATGGTTTTTTAGTGGACTAAACAGATGAAAATCGCTTGGGGCTAAGTCGAAACTGTATGGTCGATATTGAAGAAGTTGCCAACCAAATTTTTGAACTGTCTCCTGTGTTCAACTTGAAGTTCTAATGTGGCTGAGACAGCAACCCAAAGAATGTTATGCAGCTGGTGTTGGGGCACTGATAAAACGGGAATATAAATGCATAAATATTGGTGGAGAATATGTTGAGAAATAAAAATAGTTTTGAAGTGAATATCATTGTAAGTTATTATTTAATTATCTTTTGTGACTTAGTTAATGACTTTCTCTCGTATTTCAAACCGGATGATTTTTTTTCAGACGATATACATTAAAGTTTGTCACGTGGAATTAACATTAGCATCGTCAAAATTCGACCTCTTCAAACTGCATGAAGATTTAAGAAAAAGTTCATAAATTACATACTTTTCCAGGCTGATTTTATGCAAGGAACTCCAAATTAAGTGTCAAAAGTTGGTGTTCCATTTGAAAAATGAAAATTATTGCAATTTTTAATGTTTAGACAACTTCTTATACGAATATTGCATTCATATTCGGAAAAAAGACACAATTCACAATCACTAGTATTTTTTGCATCTTTCTGCGGTAATTTGGTGATGAAATAGCATTGCTGATGCGTTTTTCTCTCTTTCTTGTCTCTCCGCGAAGCGAAAAATACATTCTTGGAAAAGGATTTAAATTTTAAACATTCGTCCCCTACCTTCATTTCCTAAACTCTGCCGCAAATCATCATATAGAAATGTGACTGGTACTAATAGATTAGTAATAACGTCTATTAATTAATGCTATATATGAATAATGCGTAAAAGATCGTCTAAATACCGAAATTATAACAAACTGTAACTCAATGCTAACACCTAATTTTGACATTGTGTTTGGATTCTTCGGTAAATTTCACCTTCGGAAACTACATAAGAAGTGATACGGTTAATTAGTTTAGGAATTATACTGGTTTAAAGTTTAAATGTTAAATTCCTACCTAACGATAAAAGAAAAAGAGGAATCAAAGAAGTCATAATTTTAAAGCTCTACATAAAAAAATAGGTAGATTTCTTTAAAAATATTTCTCTGCATTTATTAAACCAAAATAAATTTCTAGAGAATACGTTAAAAAATTGTACAATCCTGGAAAAGAAAAAAAAAAGACACATATTATTTGTATAACCTAATGTTAAATTCATTTTTAATCATTGCAAAATAGATTGCAGTGCGGGTAGTTTTTTAAGCCTAACTCAAAAACTACTTTTCGGAATAAGCTGTAATTTTGGATTCATATATTTGGAAATTTTAGAAATTGATTTCTATTTTTTTTTTTTTTTTTAATCTTAGGTTACAATTATATTTTTTTTTCTAAAATTAAATGCGAAAACATGTAATTTTTTCAATTGTTTTTCGAAAAAAAAAAAAATGAATCGTAACCTAGGAATTTTTTAACAGAAAAAGATTTATAGAAGCTTCAAATGTGCGAATTCAAAATAATAGATCTTACCGCCAAGTAGTTTTTGAGCTATGCTTAAAAAAACTACACACATTTCAGTCTATTTTGTGACGATTAACCCATTAACGTCGACTTATTTTACACTTCTTTTAATACTTCGATACCAGTTGACACCAGTTTTCCCATACAGTTATTTTAACTGATTGAATCTCTGATCGTTTCACATTAGAGAATATGAATTTTTTTTTACTAAGATACTGGTGTTCATATTTAAAACTTTAGTATTACTTAAATGGTAACTTTTTGTACCAACCGGCATTAATGAGTTAAAAATGAATTTAACATTAGGAGTTCCAAACTTTAAACTTGCATAATTCCTAAACTGCTTGACCGAATGACTTCTACTTTGGTATCCGCAGTTTAAAAGAATCTAAATCCGATGTCAAAATTATATGTTACAGTTACCATTGAAAGTTTTAAAATGTGTTACAAATTCTATATGTAGCCGCCCCCTAAACAAAATATGTTACACCAGTCACATTTTTAAATAATGATTTTAGGCAGAGTTAGTAGGGGGAGGTACACTTTTATTTTTCCATCGCTGTACAATGTCACAATTTTTACAAAAAAAAAAAAAAAAAAAAAAAAAAAAAATCCATACAAATTTCAGTATCGAGGATGAAATATTTTATGTATACATATTTTATTATTATTTATTTTTCTTAATTAGTGTAAAAAGTTTAAATACTTTTAACTTTTTATCTGTAACTAAAGAATATAACTTTTCGCTAATGCCGCTAGACAGTGTTGAATTCAGACACTTTTATCCGGGAGGGATTTTTGTGGCTCCGGTGGGGACATTGTAGAGTTCCGGGGGGGATATTGCCCTTTTTAACCATTAAAAGCGTAAAATCTCAAATCTTCCGGGGGGGGGACATTTCAATACTCCGGGTGGGGGAATGTCCCCCCCGGGCCACCCCCTAAATTCAACACTGCCGCTATAGAAGATCTTTGATAAACTCTAAGCCTCTTCTGAACACAATTATTTAAACTAGTCGGATGGCGAAATTCTAAAAGATAGTCACGTTTTAGCATTATTGGCAAATCCAGCCACCTCATTGGTCCTTTAGATGTGTCCTTCTTAGAGAGTAATCCCTTGGCGGTAGGGAAAACGTCGCCAACGGACTTTACCCATGTTACGTCATTCGTTTGTCTATTTCTATGATTAGAAGAACGAAGAGGAAAAAATAAGTTGGTAATTTTGAAGCAAATGTTATCTTCAGCTTTCATTTAACCCTTTTTATCCTGACGGTACTTATAAGTACCACTTTAACCCCTTCGCGACGAGCGTCTTTTACAGAATTTTTAATCGGTTACCACCGGTTTTTCAAATGAAAAATTTTCACCTAATTGAATCGCAAAAATGCTATGATTAGATAAGGAAAACTTTACAAAAAAAAAATTAACTGGTGGGAATAATCGAGGATTCTGAGCATGTAAAAAGTAGCTGGAAAATTAATTCAGGATATAAAGTGTTAAAATAAACCATTGAAAATTACTTAAGATAGTTTAATTACATTTTATAGAACGAGAGTGAAACGGTTTAGATTTTAAGCTGCATAAATATTTTAAAGTGATATGACAAGTACTTTTTCAGAAAATGGAAATTAAAAATGAAATTTTGCTTTTTTTGCTTTTTAAATACAAAAGAATATGAAAATTCTCACATTGCTCTAGAAAATTTAATAACTATCGTTAGAAAAACCCTTTTTTATAGTTTAAGATAGTATAAAAAACATTTAAAATATATATATAAGCTCTTATTAAATAAATATAAGCGTCAATATTAAACATTTTCAAAAAATTCTGTCTAAAAGAAATTAACTAAAAAAACGCTGTAAGTTTTTTAATAAATTTTAAACATAAAGAATAAACATTACAAAAAATAATATATAAAAACTTTTGTATATTTAAGTTGATTTTTTTTCTTATTTATGCTACGCTGTCGTTTTATAATAAAAGCTTAATATTATATATATATATATATATATATATATATATATATATATATATATATATATATATATATATAATGGGATTTAAAAAAAATAGTATTTATACAGGTGTAATCCATTAAAGCCTTATACTAATTTTTACTAATCTACTTCAAATAAATAATGCTCTAAGCCATCTCTCATAATAGCGCAGATTTTCTTATTATGAATCTGATGGTATTTCGCTTACACGTACAGTTTTGAAAATTGTCAGTGGGGCTTACTCTTTTTTACGCAAATACGTGTATATGAGTATTAAAAAAAAATCGATTGCTAATTTAATGTTGCCTTTTTTAACTCCTTTTTAAAGAAATTAAACAGAATCGTATACTGATAAATAGTCACAAGTTAAACAAAACATTAAGACAATATAAAAAATCCCTAACGGCTCGGCCTATAGGCACAGGTAGATTTCAAAGACGCAGACCGTGTGGCGCCTGTTCATTGGGAATTGCAGAAGAAAGACCTTTTTGCCATGATGCGGCAGTTCGGACCGCCCACTTCGAAATATACGTGTGCCTGTGGGCGGAGCCAGCAGGGATTTTTTATTTATTTATTTACTTATTTATTTTTGCTATAAGAGTTGGTCCTATAAAAAATTTGTGAATATAAAAGTTGTAGATAATATTAAGAAGATTTATAATAAATCAAAGCGGATTTGATATCTTATGAATTGACGAAGTTAAGAGCATTTTTAATGAAATAAAAAAATCTGTCATACATAAATTTTTGGCCCTTTTCCTAGAAGTAATAATAACTTTAAATGGATTCGATATGTATCATAATTAAGAAGTTATGGTTTTTTTTCTGTTTTCACAGAAAGCTCCTCCATTTGCCCCCCCCCCTCCCCCCGCACCTGGTTCGATTTTGCCCATTCGAACTTGACCGAGATTTTATGCCGCTTGATTTTATGCATCAGTTCGGAAGGGATTTGTGCAGAATTATCGAAGTTATCGTGTCCATAAAAAAGTGATATAGATAGATAGATTGATAAAGTTTTGAACTGGGGAATGTTTTGGGTTCTAGGAGGATCTGGAAATTTTTTTCAGAAATTCCAACTTAGGGGAGAATGCAATAGGTAGTATTTCTTACGATATCTACCTAAATTCGAATGTACATAGCCCGTTTATAAAATGATACTCTCTGATATTGGCGAATCGTTTATAATAAAATGACAATAAAAGTTAACTATGAATAACGTCTTTTTTTTTTTCGGTATAGGGATTTTTTTTTTCTATTTTCATTTTTTATATAAAAATTCAAACGTTGAGCATTTTATTTTAATTTAAAAAAAATCATAAAGTAAAAAAAGTTTTCCTAATGCCGTTTATCCTTATAACAAAAGAAAAATAGGAAAAAATGGAACAGATATTATTTATAGTTACAAGTGTAACAAGTTACAACAACAATGGATGTTAAGGTTATGTGCCAAACCATGCTCTGTAAAATATGCCAACTGGCTGTGAAAATGCACCAATGAAATATTTAAACACTAAAAAGTAAAAAATATATAATAAATAAAGAGTGTAATTAAAAAGATATATCTGCTTTTATCAATTAATACTTTAAAAATTAATTAAATTATGATTATACGTTGTGAAAACAATTTAGAAATCCTGAATAGATAATTTAAATAATCCTTTTTCTCTTTCCTGTTACCATATGTTAAAACAAGAAACAGAGCAAAAATTATAATTCTTAATAAATTCACCAGTTCGCACTTTCTACGAAGCATAAATATAAGCGGTGAATTTTCCATAATCAGGGACCACATCAAATTAACACATTGTAACAGAAATGTTTTGGAACAACATGATTTGCAGTCATGAAATTAAGTGGGATTTTTACAATAAACATTCAATGCTTATAAAAAAGAGTTTAAGAAAAAACTTTTTTTACTTTTATGCTTATTTTATAGAGGAGAGAACCTTGTATGTTTTTAGCTACAATGCCTTTATTTAACATAAAAGTACATGATAATTAATTCATTTCCCAATTAATTTTGGAGAGAGACGCTCGTCCCTTCCCCATTTTTATCCAAACTTGATAAAATTAGGTAATAATTTTAAAAACATAATTGATATTTTTTTCTTACAGAATTTTTCTTTTACCATTTTTCTGGTGTTGAAGGTAGATAATTTTCATTGCTTCTCTCTCCCCCCCCCCCCCCAATAGCAATTTTTTTAAATAATTTTAATAATATATATTTTTTTTAAATAATTTCTATAATAATAATAAAATTGAAAATTCATTTTTATCAAGTAATATTTATTTTTTACTGTTTTTTACTATTTACACTGATATTTAACGAGAATTTATAATATTTAATATATTTTTATACTTTTTTTAAAGTCTAGAAAAAGTCTTTTCTGATGATACTTATTAACTTTTTCTAGGTTAATTAGGTTAACTTCTATGTTGCCTTAAATTAGGTTAATTTCTATGAAAAAACAGAAGCATGATTTAACATTAAATTTATTAAAATAAAGTAATGTATTAAAACTTTGATTTTTTTTTTTTTATATAAAGTCATTTTATAGAATTTCCTATTTTAAAAGTCTACATTATTTAAACAAAAGCACAAAAGATTTGCACAAAAAAAAAAAAAAAAAAAAAAAAAGCTTTTTAAATAATATACAGTTGTTTGCTGTGGGGTAATGATAATCAACAATATGAATATAGTGGCCATACTAATTAACATTTATTATTAGTCATGTTTTTTTTTTTTTTTTTTAAATACTTACATTTAAGAGAGAAAAATCGGAATCAGTTTGGATGTGGCATTCAAACATTTAAATTTTTTTGACTTCATCTACTTCAAGGGCCGTCATTAAAACGAAACTGAAACTATATTTATAAACTGTTCAATTTTCGAAAATTTCCAAGACATATTGGAGTGCGCCAAATCTAAAACGGCAAGCACCAACAGCGTCTATGGCACGTGACTGATAACAGCGAATGAGAGCGGAGTTCAAACCAATAATGCTAAAACGTGACTATCTTTTAGAATCTCTCCTCCGGACAGCCTGTTGAACCGCGACCTACGTTATACACGGCCGGTGCATGACGTTTAAAACGTCATACGTAGTGGATCCTTTTTGTATGGCGATTGGTGAAAAACGGTGGGCTCGCCGCTTTGGACCAATCGTTGTGTAAAAATGATCCACTTCATGTGACATTTAAAACGTTATGCACCGGCCTTGTATAACGTAGGTCGCGGTTGAACGCACGTATTTTGGCGTGCTAATGTAATGATTAATGCTGAATTGCCGCACGCTGGTGCGATGAGTGTATTTTGAGTTTACAATATAATTTATTAAGTTTTAAATGTGTTCTTAATTTGTGAAGTTTAATATTTAACTGATAATTAGTGATCGGGTATTAGAATGCCCGCTACTAAAGTGGTGACCTCGGTGTTTGAACAGTTCGTCTGATAATCTAAGTGCATCGACCTTATAATGGCCTCAATTACGGCGTGTGTGCATCATTAGTGACCCAAGCGGGTATATTTTTCATATTTCTTCAAGAGTTTGTGTGAAACACGATTGTGTGCATTATCCGTAAACTGTGTTGTTAATCACCTATTGGCATGTGGAGACATCAGTGCTACGAGGTAAAGAGCTTGAATCCCGGTGAATCGTATCTATTTTGATGGTGTTCAAATCATTAATACCCCTGTGTGTGCATATAAATTTTACTTGCCCCTGGATAAATTCGACATTAATTTTTTTTTGCGCATTCGGGGTATGACGCGATTTATTTCGACATACTATCGTTAAGCCTGGCCAGATCAAATCGCATGTTTAGGTGATCCAAAATATTGTTTATCGTATTATATTATGCTAAAATTTTTGTTTCCATACTTTTCCTTGCATTCTTATTTTTTATTATGTCTGAATTAGCATTTGTGTACATAGTTTTTTGGTAGGGTTGTTGAAACCAGTTTTTCTGTATACAGTATATGTCCTGCATTTATATTTTTTTCGTGGTTTAATTGTGTAGTAAAATTAAAAAAAAATGTCAACAGAAACACCGGATACTGTCGCTCCAGGCATTCATAGGGTTGGGATAAAGGCGACCCCATTTTGGCGTGCAAACCCGAAACTTTGGTTTTTTTCATTTGGAATCCCAATTTAAGCTGGCAGGGGTTTCTGACAGTGTTACCCAGTTTCACCATTTAGTTGCATCAATGCAACCGGAGGAACTGGCGATAGCAGGTGATATCATTAGTGAGCAACCCACGGATCAGCCATACGAAAGGCTCAAAAATAGGCTCGTAAATCAATATTCCATGAGTGAGGATCAGTGCATTCGCGAGTTGATTTCTGGTTTGCAACTGGGGGATAAAAAACCTTCCCGTTTGCTGCTTGAAATGCGGAGTAAGGCTGGTAGTCAGGTCAAGGATGATTTGTTGAAAACCTTATTTCTCCAGCGCCTACCCACTCATGTGCAACAAATATTAGCAATTTCTAATGACCCGCTTGACAAATTAGCCGAGATGCCCGATGGTATCATTGCGGCGAATGGTCCACCCCCCATGGTTCAAAATATCCAATCGGGTAACGAGGAGATTAAATCATTAATTCTTGCACTCTCCACACGCTTGGAGAAGTTGGAAGTGCAGGGGAATAGTAGCAGGCAGAGTCGTTCCAAGTCCCGTGACCGTTTTAGGCATTATAAACGTGATAAAAGTCAAGAAAGGAATGCTAATTCCAAACATTTATGTTGGTACCATGCTACTTTTGCTGATAAAGCAAGTAAATGCCGCAAGCCTTGTTCATGGGAGGGAAACTAGTACGGCCGTCACTCAATTCTGAGAGTGACGGCGCAGTTCAAATAAATAGGCTCTATCTCAATGACAGAACTACTCATTTGAAATTTTTAATTGACACGGGGGCGGATGTGTCTGTCTTACCTGTGTCAAAAGCTGATAAAACGCGTACAGCAGATAAGCTACAACTTTTTGCCGCGAATGGCACGATCATTCCTACATTTGGTCAGCAGCTCTTAAAGCTAGATTTAGGCCTGCGCAGGGAATTTCATTGGCTATTTATTATGGCAGATGTTTCGCAACCAATTATTGGGGTTGATTTTTTTCACCATTTTGGCTTACTCATTGATGTGCGTCAGGGAAAGTTACACGACCCCATTACTAATTTACAGGCGCAGGGTATAATTGATAAGTCGAATAGTAGCAATATACGCACGGTTTCTGAAATGACAACGTTCCATACGCTACTTAACAAATTCCCTAGCCTAACCGATACTTCAGCCTCCCTTAACCCCCCAAAGCATGATGTGCAGCATATTATTGAGACCAAAGGTCCACCTGTGTTTGCTAAGCCTCGCAGACTTCCTCCAGATAAGCTTCGCGCGGCTAAGCAAGAATTTCAGTTTATGATGTCGGCCAGTATTTGCAGACCTTTTTGCAGCTCTTGGGCTAGCCCGCTGCACATGGTACCCAAATCGAAAGGCGATTGGCGCCCGTGCGGGGATTATCGTCATTTAAACGCTACTACAATTCCGGATCGCTATCCTGTTCCTCATATTCAGGATTGTACACAAGCGCTCCATGGTAAAAAGATTTTTTCGACTTTAGATCTGTCTAGAGCATATCATCAAATTCCGGTACGACCTGAGGATGTTCCAAAAACAGCAGTCACAACTCCGTTTGGTCTTTTTGAATTTTTGTATATGCCGTTCGGTTTAGCCAATGCTGCTGCGACGTTTCAACGATTTATCCATAGAGTGTTGCATGGGCTTGAATTTTGCATTCCATATTTTGATGATGTACTGGTAGCATCGGAGAATTACGAGCAGCATGTCAGACATTTACAAATAGTGTTCGAGCGTCTATCTCAATATGGGGTACGTTTGAACCCATCTAAGTGTGTTTTTGGCCAATATAATGTTAAATTTTTAGGGCATAACATCTCTGCGGAGGGCATTAGCCCACTTCAGGATAAGGTTGACGCGATTAAAAATTTTCCTCGTCCCGAAACCATTAAAGAATTGCGACGTTATCTGGCCATGCTTAATTTCTATCGCCGGTTTATCTACCATGCTGCGCACACACAGGGGGTTTTAAACAAATATTTGCAAGGAGCCAAAAAGAATGACAAAAGCATAGTTCAGTGGACAGAAGAATCTAATGATGCTTTTGTACGAAGCAAGGAAGAACTGGCAAATGCTGCCACCTTGGCATACTTCATACCTACGGCACCTCTATCTATTGCAGTGGATGCATCAGACTTTGCTATGGGTGCAGCCTTGCAGCAGCAGGTGAATGACAATTGGCAACCTCTAGCATTTTTTTCAAAATCTCTGTCACCGGCTCAACAAAAATATAGTGCTTGTGACCGCGAACTTTTGGCGGTGTATTCCGCAGTACAACATTTCCGACATATGATTGAAGGTCGGAACTTTACAATTTTTACTGACCACAAACCACTTATTTTTGCATTCAGACAAAAAGCAGACAAATGTTCACCGCGGCAAACTCGACAGCTTGACTTTATAGGCCAATTTTCCACGGACATTCAGCTTATTGGTGGTGTGGAAAATGTTGTGGCTGATGCTCTCTCCAGGGTAAATATTTCCTCCATCAAATCTTGTGTTATTGATTTGGACCTGATGGCCAAGTTACAAGCAACCGATATTGCTTTACAACATGCGAGGCAAGACAACATTAGCTTAAAACTTCAACCAATGCCAGTAGGTGATTCAGTGATTGAATTGCAGTGTGACATTTCCACTGGTCGCATTAGACCTTTTGTGCCAGCAGACATGCAAAAAACAGTGTTTCAGAAATTGCACGAACTGTCCCATCCTGGTGTCAAAGCGACACAGAAACTGATTGCTGACCGCTATGTTTGGACTGGAATGCAGAAAGATATTGCTTTATGGGTACGATCCTGCATCTCCTGCCAGAGGAGCAAAGTACACCGGAACACAAGAAGTGCTATTGGCAGATTTGAACAACCGTGTGCTCGGTTCCAGCATGTTCACATTGATTTGGTTGGACCATTGTCACCGTCTAATGGGTTTCGGTTTTGCTTAACATGTGTTGACCGATTCACCAAGTGGCCAGAAGCAATTCCATTGGCTGATACTACTGCTGAGAGTGTGGCGGAGGCCTTTTACGGCAGTTGGATCGCCCGTTTTGGACCACCTTTACGTCTAACAACTGACCAAGGTCCCCAATTCGAATCATCACTATTTTCGGCGCTGAATCGTTACCTGGGCATCTCGAAAGTTCATACTTCCCCATACCATCCGGCAGCCGAGCTTCCTCTCGGTGATTCTGACCCGACCTTTTCAGTAAGGGAGGTGACCGGAAGCCGAGCATTGCGCGGAAGCTTCGTCGGGTTTCTCCGAATCGGCCCGTTCATTCGGGAAGAAGACCGGGTGCCCGACACATGAAGCTGAAGTCGACACGAGGGAAGCAGCAGCCGACGAATCCGATTCCTTGTCGTGGTGGGACGGCTTAAAGGCGGTGTCTGTCTAGCCGGAGTGCGACTCCCTCCTCCAATATTGGTGCGGTCTTCGTGTTCCAGGAGGAGGACCGATGTCGACCTTTGAGAGTCCTATGTGTAGAACAAACCCGTGTCGTAGTTGCCGAGAGGCTTCAGGTTCACGGGGGGCCCAGGAGCGCCCGTTCCGCGGGACACTCGGGACGACAGAGGTGGCGAAAGGACATCGCGTAGACCAATCCCTCGTGCCCGGAGCATAGAGCTGCCGGGGGGTGACGCGAGGGCAAAGGTTCACTAAATCGGATCGGGCGGTTGCAAACTTTGTCTATGAGGAGACGAGAGCGCAGGCAGGATCTGTTGAGCACGACACGCATGGTTCCTAGTGAAGAACTTTGCGACCGAAGCAGGAGTGGTGCCCTGTAGGTCGCCTTGCGAGTCCTCTGCGGCAGGATCAGTTGGGAGTCGCCTTCGAAGCCTGGTTCGAGATGTCCCGGCCAGAACGAGCAACGACACTGGAGCACGGCCTCAGCCTGCGATATGTGTCTTGCAAGGTTTCTGGGCGGGAGGGGTCCTTCTCGAGATAGGGCCACGGAGTGCGGACCGGAGGCTCGTCGGTAAAACGACGATGTCTGGGCTCGAAATCAAATCATGGGCCGAAACCTAGTCCAGCACGTCTTCTGTGCAGCCAGGAACTTCCACGTCTGGCAGGCGGACGAGTGGCTCGTCTCCTAAGCTTCAACCAATACTAACCTCGATCGGGCCCGCCTCTTTGGCGCGTTTGGAGGGGCTTTCCGCGACCTCCAGAGTCCGATAGCGGCCTCTTGATTCCTTCTTGTTGTGTTTTTAGATTTTTATTTGTTTGTGCATGTTTTTGTGATATATGTTTCTGTGATATATGCTTGTCGCCATACTCGGTGTGGCGGGAGTCCCATGATAGGGATTCAGTCGCTGGCTTACCGGCTAGTTCTGCCTAGTCGGGTTCAAGCTCGCGCCGTCCACCGAGGGCAACCGAGCCGAGTCTCGTCTATGAGACAGAGACCGATTTTCCCCGTGGTCTCGGGTCGGCCAGGGGCACCTACCGGCACACGTAGTGTCGCCCGCGGAAGAAGAGACCAGTGGCTTGTCCTTCCATACACTTCACGATCGGACTCCGCGGGAAAGCAAGGGCCGTAGGGATGCCGAACACCAGGTGGATGACCCGACTCCCTTATGGGTGTTCGGCGATGAAGCCGTTCGACAGTCTCTACGGCTCATCAGGTGTCACGTGGGGAAGTATCCTTTGATGGTGGGAACTTCCGCCGAATCGTAACGACCTCTGTCGTCGACTCTGGGGCAATGAGATGAGGAGGCGTCGCTGGAACGCGAACCCTCTGAATCGATCGTAGCGACCTGGCGAGACAAAGTCATGGTCAGCGTTAAAAATCCTTCAGGATTTGGGCACGATGAGGAGTGGGCTCGCTCGGCGCCGTGAGGGCGCCGACGGCGCCTATTAGTTTTTATACCATCCGGCAGCGAACGGTCAGGTGGAGAGATTTCATCGACAGCTCAAGGCTGCAATTATGGCCACAACACCACGGATTGGGCCCGAGTTTTGCCAACTGTACTCCTGGGCATACGAACAGCGTGGAAAGAATATCTGCAGGCTACAGCTGCGGAAATGGTATATGGTACCACCATCGCCCTTCCAGGAGAGTTCCTTGTTCCAGCAGCCGGTTCACCTAACCCAGTCGATTTTCTTGGCAGGCTACGGGAGGTGATACGACGATTACAACCAGCCACTTCTCGGTTGATACCTGAGCGTAAAATTTTTGTCAGCAAGGATTTGAAATCTTGCTCACATGTTTTCTTGTGCAGAGAGGGTATTAAGAAGAGCCTGCAAGCTCCATTCGAGGGGCCTTACCAGGTTCTGCAACGGACCGACAAAAATTTCACTGTTAAGATCAACGACAGAACTGTTACGGTAAATATTGACAGAGTAAAACCTGCCTTCTTCTGCACTGAGGAGAAGCCGTCGAATCCTCAATCCGCAGAAAACCACTCTAAATTAGATTCACCAGCAGCAACAGTCACAGAAGAAACGGAAATTCCAGCTCCAAGAAGTCCAGTAACTGCTCGTGCTGGTCGGCGTGTCAGATTTAACCCTCGCTACCTCTGATGGTGGAAATTGTTTCGCTATTGCTCGGGGGGGGGGGGGGGGCTACTGTGGGGATCTGGCATTGCCGAAAACTTAAAACCAGCTAATGAGCTGGGTCCAGAATTTTGGATGTTGGATCCATGGTTTTTCATCTGTGCTTAACGGGAAACCGCACGGAACAAGCCTTCGCCGTTGAGCGGGAAGAAACAGTTAGTTGGACTCCGGACTGCCTGTTGAACGCATGTATTTTGGCGTGCTAATGTAATGATTAATGCTGAATTGCCGCACGCTGGTGCGATGAGTGTATTTTGAGTTTACAATATAATTTATTAAGTTTTAAATGTGTTCTTAATTTGTGAAGTTTAATATTTAATTTAACTGATAATTAGTGATCGGGTATTAGAATACCCGCTACTAAACCAATCCCAAAACTTTCTTCTATCTCAGTCATGTTAATACTTCAAAATTCGTTATCACATCGCCAATAAAATCAATATTTTTCAATATTCTGTTGTACGTCAGCTGCTTTCGAATCGTCGGGTTACCGGGATGCGATCAACTGATGTATAATACTAAACTACGAAAAGTCCTTCAGGTTTGAACCGACAAGAACTGATAGCCTCCCTATTTCTTGGTTTTTCGATTTTAGCTAATTTTACTAGAAAACACGAAGGTAAAATGCGTGGAACCTAATTAAAGAAGATTCAAGCCCAGTTCTCGTCAACATTGAATTTGAATGAGAATATCGCCAAATTAGTCCTCTACAGCCAAGTTGGCTTCATTTATGACAACCTATTTTGGTCGCCAAATTCGGCGATATTTCGCCAACCTGCTTGTCATAGAACCTGCTTGTCATAGCCAAAAACATAAAAAAAATCTCGTTCAATTTGAAGCATAACTTCATACACTTTTAGATGGTACAATAGTGAAAATGGAACAAAAATATCGATCGCAGCGCCCCCTTTCGTCGAAATATCCCCAAATTCTGATAGAACCTGCTTGACATAGCTAAAAACATAGAAAAAAATCTGGTTCAATTTGAAGTATAACTTCATACACTTTTAGATGGTACAATAGTGAAAATGGAACAAAAATATCGATCGCAGCGCCCCCTTTCGTCGAAATATCCCCAAATTCTGATAGAACCTGCTTGCCACAGCCGAAAGCATAGAAAAAAAATCTGGTCCAATTTGAAGCATAACTTCATACACTTTTCGATGATACAATAGTGTAAATGGAAAAAAAATATCGATCGCAGCGCCCCCTTTCGTCAAAATATCCCCACATTCTGATAGAATCTGCTTGCCATAGCCAAAAACATAGAAAAAAAATGTGGTTCAATTTGAAGCATAACTTCATACACTTTTCGATGGTACAAAAAAGACACACACAGACGGACAGACGGACAGACAGACATTTTGTAAAAACATGTTTTTCGGAATTTCTGACCCCTAAAACGTGTAAATCCGTCGAAAACCGGGAGTCGAAAAAAATTTCGATTACAATACTTTCTTCTATTATAGATAGAAGAAAGTAAAAATGTTAATGAAAATTTCATACCATTAGCAACGTACTCAGGATTGACATTGTCTTCCATCTTTTTCAGATAAGGCAAAATTTCATTGTAACTCCATCCAGTTGCTCCCATTGCTGCCCAGTCATTGTAATTCTTCTTGTTGCCTCTTACATTCAACATTGCATGCAAGACGCTGGATCCACCAAGGGCTTTGCCGCTCGGCCAAGCAACTGTCTACAAATTGAATAAGGATGTAAATTAAAAATTAATGAATTTATATCAAGAAAATTAGCATAAAAAGTTATTTATATCTGTATGTATGTAACTATCTATACAGGGCTTGACTTAGACTATCTAGGGTCTCAGGGTAAGCATTATTCTGGGAGGGGGGGGGGTCTTTCTATCTATTAAAAAAAAATCTTGAATTATGCTGAAGTGAGTAAACTTCATGCATACATTTCGTACTAGGTACTTCTCCCATCTGTATACAGGGTATCATAAGAAAAATGATTACAACTTTAAGACTTTAAGCGATGACAGAATACACTTTTTTGTATAGAAATATAAGAGCTCATGCGAGCCATTGAACTGTAAATGCAAGTCTTTCAGTCATTCTTAGCTATTTGTCATAATATCATACGTATCTCGTAAGATGTCTGAAAGAAAAATGCCCCCAATCGGTCAGCTTTAATGGTTTTAATTTGCCTTGTTACGAGGATTTCTCTTGAAAACAATATACAACTAAGTTGTTGCAATACAATTTTAATCATTAGCTTCCTGATAATGTATTATTTTTAGGGGGGAGGGGGCTCATGGAGTACGGAATCAGGGGGAAAAAACCCTCCCTAATAAATCTTTGGAATAGTATGCATTTTGGTCACTTCTGGCAAATTTTTAACATTTGGCACCCCCTTAACGAAAATTCTATGTACGCCCATGAGGGTCTCCTGAAATGGGTGAGCCACAGCTGCCCCACATGCCCCTGCATTAGTCAGACACTGTATCTATATATGCATTGGCTGGGCAACATTTTGAAACTTCGCTAACATGTTGAAATGCATATTCTAATTTCAATTAATTCACAGCTCCACAAAATCAAGTTCTAGCACTAAATTAAAGATTTGATGATTATAAATTTATTTTTAATTAAGTATGTTTAATAAATTATGCAGATTCAATGACATATTAGAATATAATTCAATTAATGGGATAATAACACTGTTTAAAGTAGTGTTTTCTCTAACGAAAACAGAGCGCGATGCATTCGGGAAATATCATAGCGTACACGAAAATTCGAATTTTGCACGAAAATTATCGCAATACACTCAGAAAATGAAATGGCTTTACGCCGTGATAAATATCTCAAGAATAATCTCTACCTTAAAGATATGTAAAAATGTCTTATACAACAGTTTACTTTTTTATTATTGACAACTTGCTGCAAACTGATTCAGATTTTAATGTTATTCAAGGCTGATTAAAGCATGAACTAACTAGGCCATGGACTTGAACTCCCTGATTATGTAGGCCCCTAAATTTGTTAGGCAATTTCTGTAAAACTGATATTTTTAATCTGTTTTGACCTTATACTGATTATAGCCAATTTTCAGAGTATATAACATTAAGAACAAAAAACATATGTATCCCAAATCTTCATTTTAATATATATGTATTTTAAGTCATTCAAAATGTTTCTGAAAATATTTTCAAAATTTTTTGTTACAGTAGATAGTATAATAAAGGAATCCCTGAATGAATAACAGGTCCCGGTCCTCTCTTTTGCATGATCGGGCCCTGATGTTGTTTTAAGTATAGTCAATTTCTAACGAAAATAGTACATTACAGTATATATGAAAATTCAACTAAAATCCAAACAACAACAACAACATAATAAGTTTTTGAATTCATTTTCATAGAGTAAAATTAAAGAACGAAAAAATGCTGTCTTACATACAACAAAAAAGTTTTTAGTGAATTTTAAATCGAAATGCTGATCAATGTACATTGTACATACAAATATAGTTGCATTAAATCGACACAACAAAAATGATTTGAAAAATAATCTCCCATAGACAATAATATATTAATTGTTTTCGGAAAACATTCAAAACAGAATCCGAATGGATTGCGCTGCTTATTTGCAACGGAGGTAACCGATGCATTTTTATGGAAGAAATTACTGCGAGTAACACATTAAAATTTCGTGACAGTTCATATTTTTTTCAAAAAGTCAAAGTGTGAAAAGACAAATGTTTACATCTAGTTTATATCCATTTTCATGCAATTAGAATCGCTTAGAAAACAAACATAAAACTCTGAGAATAACTTTGTTGATCACAAGGTTACAAAATGGACACATGTTCAAAAACTATAATGTCTTAAATCAATGAAATACCTTAAAAATTCTAAAAATTTAAATAAATAATTAAACTTTTAAATTACTTAAAAGTGTCTAACTATTTATACCTGATTAATATGTCCTAAAGCTGCATTTTCTTGCGGGGCAGTAATGTAGTTCCAATCTATATCAGTCTGCATGAAGCTTCTTGCAGCTACTGGTATATCTGTCACTTTCGGCGGTGCTTTTCCTGCTTCCAGAACAAGGACTGAAACACAATTCTTTTCGGATAGACGAGCAGCTACAATAGACCCAGCAACGCCACCACCGACTACAAAATTGAATTAGATTATAAAATTTGAGGATCAAATTATAAGTTATAATAGTTACAAATAATATTCTTTTTAACAAGCTTTACTCTGTCTATCAAATTAGGGGATCCAACCCAGGCTTCCAGGATTACAGAATATAGTTAAAAACCATTTTTTTTTTTAAATTGAAAACTCTAACAGATTTTTTTTAATTTTTTTACTTTTAATATATATATATTTAGATTTCTCACTAACAATACCAAAAAATATTTTTATACAAATAATAATGTATCCAAATAGAGTTTTGAAATTTATTAAAAGCGATACTTTCGTATTAGGCGCAAGTAGACGAAGAAATCGACAAAGATTTTGTTATTTATATCAGTCTTTTTGATTCTGATAATTTCAGTGATATAACAGCGTAGTTGGAGTACATGTCTGTTACATTTGTGTTTATTTATATTATTTACATTATTTTATTTATTTATTGGGGAGATTTTAATTTCGTTATGGAATATTTGATGGCAGCAAATGATGAACTTATTTATAATATTTTAATTGTAAACGGGCTAATCTTTCGTAATCAGACTGCACGCGATAGAGATAGATCTAAAAAAAAAGCTTCATACTTGAAAATTATTTTAAAAACCTTAAAAAATCTTGCAATGAGAAATAGTTTTTAAGCAAATTTCATTTGAGAAAACATTTTTTTCTCTATTCGACAATGTAAAAATTTAAGTTGTGCGATGTTTAGAAGGTAAAAAAAAAAAGGCAGTAAAAGAGAAATTTTTTGGTTGGTGTTACCGTCAATCTGACGTGATCGTTACTCACGGACATGATTTTGCTTTCTAATATAGATATTTTTTCATTTTTAGGATTCCGTACTTAAAAGAGTAAAAGATTATAAGATCAATCGTGTGTCCGTCCGTCTGTCACAGTCGTTTATTCTCGTAAAGTATGGAACGTGGAAAGCCCAAACTTGAAAGAGTTATAAAGCCTATTGACCCACATATTTAAAGATTATTAGCCATTCACAAATATGTTTAGGAAAAATGTAAGGGGCTAATTAAGTTACTTAATATATATATATATATATATATATATATATATATATATATATATATATATATAATTATAATATCTATGAATTTCAAAAAACTTATCAAGTTCTATTCTACTTAAATCTCCAAAGAGATAATCAATGATACTGTGTATACAGAATACCACATAGCTAATAAATACCATGTGCAAACATAATATTACCATAGCTGATGCTTCAATGGTAATTAGCCAAATTTTACTCATACCAAAAGAATATTGAAAAAAGAAATAGAGAGAAAGGGGGAAAAAAAAAATTATAAATTGGAGTTGCAACTAAGTAAACACAAATGGATTAACAAATTAAATATGAACCATACACAATGGAAAATTGGACCACATGAGAATCAAATATGAATTGGACATGGAAAAACACATGCACATGTACTCATCAGCCTGGATGCACCCACATGTGTTTTAAATAATAATTCAGTGTTTCATAATTCCACTGGCATAATGCTAAGATCAGTAGAATCATCCAGGTACACTGAATTATTACCAGACAACAATTGGAAATACCAAAATTTGGAAACATTTAAATAGGAAATAAAAAACCATTAAGAAAATACAATATATTTCACTCACATCGATTATCCAAAAAACTGCAATTAACACCTCACTAAATTACCACGAGATAACAGTTTTGAAATAATAAAATTGGAAATATGAACTCGTAAAGTGTAGATAAAATATTTTACTCACAATAATTATACAGAATCCTTAAAATGTCACAACGTCTACATAATATTCACATCCACATGGCAATGCATCATACATGTTAACTAAGTCGAGTTGAGAGAAATGATTTGTAAGACAAGTTGAGAGCACACTTTTTTTAAAACACAACCCCATAAATGACACCCAATCACAAAATGATTCAAAAACACTCAAAATAATTCTGGTTTTAATACACTTATAACAAATTTATATCCGTGAATATATATTACTCCATCCAATTTTAATTCCTGAAAGTAAAATTAATATACAATCAATAGCTCCCTCTATAGTTAAATTAAATATAATATTAACAATATTATCTACAACTACCTGAAAGGTAAAGTGTCGCCATCTATTGGTATTATAATAGTTCATAATTAATATTTAGTTATATATCCACTTTATTAGTTACATACTCACTTCATTAGATTTATTTATATAAATAAACTTTAAAAAACAATACTAACTTGTAATTTTACTTAAAATTCAAAAAAAATATAATACTACTATATGAATAAATCTACACAGAATTAATTCAACTTGCACAGCATTTCAGATATTCTTAACAAGAATATATTATGTAAAAGAGATATTATTTTAATTCAAATTATTTTTGCTTCCAGCTGTGTTAATCCACTGATATTATAGACATTTATTAAATAATTAATGTTTTATTTTTACTACTACTTAAATATATATTAGACTTGTTTTTAAATAATTAATGTTTAATTTATACTACATTGTAAATATATTTTATATTTATAGATTAATTTAAATATCTAATTAAATAATTCATAAACAATTCAAAATATCTCAAAATTTATAATGTTGATAATTAATAATATTACTACTGTTTTTCAATCAAATTAATGCAATGCAGTAATTAAAATACTTGTTAATTTTAATTATTCATAGACAAAAATAAAAACTATATATATTTATTTTTATATATATTGCAAATAGATATATATATATGAGTTATAATCACCAATGTTATCATTGTATAATTTAATTTGTTATTGTATAAGTTAATTTATAAATGTATGAAAACTGCACATCAATAATACCTTAAACAGAGGTGATCGGCAACGCACAATCACAACTATACAAAGTATAAATAATGTTCAATCAAATATTAAATTTCCTAATATGTTATAATTGTAATTATGTATGTTATATTTGTAATTTTCTACATAAAGTGTATATAATGTTCAAACAAATATTAAATATTAAATTTCCTAATATGTTATAATTGTAATAATGTATGTTATAATTATTATTTTCTATATCTTTTGTTATATGTTATCGCACACTAAAACAATAATTTATTACATACCATGTTTATATTTAAATTATATAATAAATGTTATTTAAAAGAGTTGATGATTGAATTTATCATAAAAATAGGATATCCATATATTTTTGCTTGATCTCGAATATATCTAATATTTTTGTTTTTATTTATATCTGAGCATAAGTATTTTATACGATGTAGATAATTGATAATTATATTTTTATAAACAGATTTATGTAAACATGAAGCATAATTGGTAAAAATATTTACTTTAAATGGGAAATCAAATCTCTTATCATAAATATCAAAAATTAATTTATAATTATTAGTAATATTAATTTTTAAGTCAAGAAAGTTTATATTATTATTAATTAAATCATTTTCGCTTAATTTAAGCTGAGTAGGATAAAAATTGAGTGGTGATGTGCAATTTTTTTCATTGAAATAAAATATGATAATGTCATCAATATAGCGATAAAATACATAATCAGTGTTCGGACTTATATTTCTTTCATAATAATATAAGTAAAGGTCAGAGAGAATACTAGATGCGGTTCCGCCCTGCGGAATTCCCTGGCATTGTTTATAGATAATATTGTCATATATAATGTAATTATTATGCAATGTAAAATTTAGTAAAGTTTTAAAAAAATTTACTGAAATATGTTCTTTTAATTTTAATTGAGATTTAAATTCTTTAAATAATATACACATTGTTTTATGTAAATCTTTTATATCAATGTTATTAAATAAATCATTAAAATCCAATGTTTTTATGAATTTTACCGGATTGATATTATGTATTTTATTAATGAGTTGAAAACTATTTTTTAGGCAATGTTGGTTATTATGTTTTAGCGTTATATCATATATCTGCTTTAAAATATTAAGTAGTAAATTGCTTGCATTTTTATTATATGTGTTACAACCGATGGTAACAGTGCGAAATTTAATAGGATTTTTATGAAATTTTGGAATTATAACAAGATAAGGATAATTAAAATTATTACATTTGATTTTTAGTAATTTGTGATAATTTAATAATTTTCTGTTATTTATTTCAATATTTAATTTAGTTTTATTAAAAATATTACTTGTGTTGATTGCATTGTGAATTAACACTTTATAGTATTCTTTACAAATGATAGCATAATTATTTGGAGATTTATCTACATAAGTAATTATAAATTTGTTTTGTAATTCTGATATATGTTTATTTATGTTTTTAAAAGCTGCATGTGTAATATGATGATAATTTTTTATAATTTCATTTTTTAATTTATCAATTACAGAAAATCTCCATTCACTGAAATATTCGATTGGTTTATTGTAATCAACAGCAATTTTATATATAAACAAATCAATATCTTGAATAAACTGCAATATTATGGATTTGATATTACACTTATATGGAAGACGAAATTTTGTGCCATTATGCATTAAGTTTTGTAAAATAGGTTGTTCTACAATATTAAGATCACCAGTAATGATATGACCATGTGTTGTATTTATATACTTTTGATATTTTGGGTCATTACAATAACATGGGTAATTCTTTGAAGAGACCAAATTTTTTGCAAAAGAATTGTAATTAAAAATTTTACGTCCAAGTGTGCGATTATATTTATATGTCTTGTGAATGGTAAAATTTTTTATTGGAAAATTATTATTAATGTTGTTTATTATATTGTGTAAATTTATATTATTAAATACATGATTGGAAAAATTTATAATTAATTGTGTATTATTAGTTTTATATTTAGGTTTATTAGAAAGACTTGTATTTAATAGGTTTGCTCTATAATGTAGAATATCATAAAAGATATCACAAAAATGTGGAGAATATTGATTCTTTTTAAATACCTTGAAATATTGGTTTATATATTTCTTTTTTATACTAAAAACATGTTTTCTTATAGCAAGCCAACAATAATCATTACAAAATTGTGCCTCAAGATTATCAAGCTCCTGTTGAATCACAATATCATCAGTGAATTTTTTGTTATTATGTTTACCTCTACCAGATCTAGAAGTTTTTTTTAAGTTTGAAAAATTTAATCCGGAATAAAGATTTTTATAATTTTCATATTTAGTTAAATCTGAAAATACAGGATGTGATTTTTTGTATACTAATTGATTTAATCCATAAGGATATGTAGTATTAAAATGTCTTATATATTTAGATTCTAGAAAAAGTCGTTCAGTAAAATTTTTTTGTATTTTAAGTATTTTAATAGTAATATTTTTAAAATCATGATTTTTGAAATGAGTATATTCAATATTATGAGTTGTTTGAAATTTAGAATTTTTATATTTATCAATATGAGAACGATGTAAATTTAGCCGCTTATGTAATTTTTGACAAGACTGTCCAATATATTCCATGTTACACGAATTGCATTTCAATGAATAGATTACATTGTATGCTTTGCAAAATTTTACCAAATTAAGATTGTTATTATTTGAAATCTGTGACTTATCAGCTAATGGACATGTAAGACAACGCTTAGATTCACACTCTCGAAAACATAGTACAGGCTTGGGACAATAGAATAGGTTATCTGATAACGATCCAGGAAGATCCCTAATAATCTTCCTGTACCGAGCATTAGTCCTGGATCCACCAAGGCCTAAATTGCCAGTATCTAACATTTTACTAATAACTGCCATATTTGTTTGATAGCAATAAAAATTGCAAGAAATACATATTAAATATATCTATAACATATTTAAAAAAAAAAATTGTTATGAATCAATCTTAATATTACTGGAATATCCATAAAAAAAAAAAAATAAAAAAAAAATATTAAGATTGACTGTTTAATACTTGATTAAATATAATAAAGCTATATAATAAAACTATTTACATATATACATAAAGTCCCATTAAGCAAACTAACATCAAAAGACAACAATATAAAAACCCCTAGCAGTCATAAGTCATTACAAAATTAATGTTGGTAAAAAAAAAAAAAAAAAAAAAAAAAATCATTAGAACCTGAATAAGATTTTATAAAGATGCCCTTGAAAATTCAATAGATAAACAAATGATACCAGGAAATAATAGTAATACTAAAATATTATTATTATATATTTCTTTTTGTATATCGTATGGGATGTATTGTGGGAAGCATCTCGTAACACCGAACTCAAAACTATATTTGTTTTAATAATAGGTGTTATATTTTCAGAGATATCGTTGAAAAAGCATTGCCAAAATATGTCCCCGCCCTCCTCTATTTCAGAATCTACTGAAACTGAAATTAGGAAAAAAATAGGGGTGGTAGGAGTTTATTTAAACCCTGCAGGAAAACTATAGCAATTGTCCTAAGTCATATAGTTTTTGAGAAAATCGCATTTTTCCGTTACACACAAACTTTAATTTGCAGCCGCTCAGCGGCGGAGTTGAGGCGCGCTCGAGGTACTTATCGAAGCAGAATCATCCAAGGATTGTTGATAATGATTTTTGAAAAAAATTGTGGGTAATTAGCCGAGATATTAATTACTTACTTGAAAAAAAATATGTATCGTGTAGGGTATCGTTCGAAAGATCTCGTAACACGGAACTCAAAAATATATTTGTTTTAATTTTAGGTATTATATTTTCAGAGATATTGTCGAAAATGTACTGCAAAAATATGTCAGCAATATTTTTCGTTAGCAAATATTAGAAAGAAAATGATTTTATTAGGGGGATAATTCAGTTTTAACCATATTGCTTCGGAAAAAGAGTCTTTAAAAGGACTTTTGCAGCGAAAGTGACCCAAACATTGAAAATGTTGCACAACCGCCTCGCTCAAACCACGTTAGTAGTTAGTACAGAACAGTAATTTTTAAATGTTTATGCATCGCATACCCTTTAAAAAAATACATGTACCTGGTGTAGTCGCTATTTTTTTTTCACTTGTCAGAGTAATGAATAGAAAAATAAAAAGAAAGAAAACAATAAATGGAGACATACTAGCATAACCATATTGTTAATTTTTCATTTAATGGTAAGCTTTACAGGTAACAAGTTTTGTAATGGGACAGGTTAACTTTCCATATTTGTTCAATCTTCGGTATCAATTTGCTGAGTTACTGTCATAAGTCATTTTCAACTTGTTACATTTTGTTTTTTGAACAGTCAATGCAATTAGAAAAACTTTTTCATTGCCTAATTTAGCTGCACAGTGTCGTATGTTGGTTATTGATACAGACTCGTCAATCACCCCATAGAACCTATTTGTGTACCTCCAAGGCGTATGGGCATAGACGTTAACGTTGTAAAGATTATATCAGGAATGAACTACTTAAATTTCAGGAGAATTAGACAGCCTTCAGGCGTCGAGTCAAATGTTAGCATTTCAGGCGTCGTACAATGTTTTTTTTTTTTTTCTCAAGCTATAATTTTTAATAGTTTTTACAAGCATTCTCTGAATTCCCACCCCCTACAACATTTACATTTATCCATACAAACATAACATAACTGAAATAAAGGTCACATAATTTACTTTTACTTTTTAAATAAAAATAATTTCTTGTAAAACAAATTGCAAAAAAGGGAGTTAAAATTTTGTTACTCCTACAGAGCGAAAAATTCGTGATCGATATAATTGTGTGAAAATTCATGACCAATTGACTAATTTTGCGATTTTTTCCGCTGCATGATTGACGAAATCGCGATTGTTTGTGACTGATCAACGAAATTTGCGATTTTTTCTGTGTGTGATTGACGAAATTAGTCTTCTTTTCTGTGAGCGATTGACAAAAGTCGTTATTTTTTTTCCTGCGATCGATTTGAGAAATTTGCGATTTTTTTCCACAACCGATTGGCGAAATTCGTAATTTTTTGAAGGATCACTAGTAACTATGTTTTATAGAAACATAAATATTATTTTGCTAGTAATTTCTTTTTCTTTACACCTATTAATTATTCCAAAATACTGATTTTCTGTAATTCCGCGAAAAATATAAATAATATATCTTAGCGGAATTGCGATAATTTGCGGGAAAATTATACCGCGGACTGGGGAACATTAGGGGATCGCGTGGGAATTGAAATCCAAATTCGTTAGGGAAATTAATTTGTTCTTTTTTCCGTAGTCGCCGATTTCCGTATCTTCTACTTTATTACCGCGTACTTTACTCTACATTTCCGAAGATGACGACATGTATATACGTATACCTTACTTTGAGAAAGCCTGGTAAAGAACATATACACTTGACACAGTTAAGAAATATTGGAGTAAGATGCTGCACATAAAATAACTTATTTAAATTATTTAATTAATTATCAGATAAATAGCCTAATGAAAGTATATTATAAGTTGAACATACCAACCACATAATCATACTGGTCCAAAATTTTGTCTGTCGTTCTTGGTGCATGCCGTTGACCGGACATAGACATTAAAATCAAGTAAAGAAATGGGGAAGAAACATAAGGCGTTGGATAGGAGGACTCCATCGTCAAGTTGTAAAACGTCATCGTCTAAAAGAAAAAATAAATCTATATTTTCAATTTTTCATTGATACATTTTATGGTGGTTTTAACATAAACATCACTTAATAATTTAATGTTATTTAAAAACTAAAAAAAAAATCAGCCGTAAATTTAAAAATACCTCTTTTTTTTCTTCAAAAATAATAACTTTAAAGTACATTTATGAAATAAGAAATTGTTACGAAATCAGTTATTTTTTTTTTTTTTTTTTTTTAGATCATCCTGGAAAAATGTTTCACTGATCAAGAAAAAAAATATATATTTGAGCATTTTGTGGTTGATTTTATGTAAAAAACAAACCACATTTGCAATATTTTAATTTTAACTTGGATCATATCAACCGGGAGCAATAAAAACAAGTTTATCTTCATCATGTGTATATATAAATGTATGTATGTAAATGCATGTGCGTATGTATGTATGTGTATATACAAATGAATGTGTGTGTTGTACAACTGTGCATAAATGTAAATGTATATCAAATTTTTCTTCTTTTTTTGTAAGATTTTTCATTTTATTGAATTAAATAACTTCAAGAACGAAATATATTTACTATACAATAAAAAATTACACAAAAACTGCCATGATACAGCAGAAACATTAGAGAAAATTCAGTGTAAATTCACCGGTACCCAGGATTTTGAAAACCTTTCCGTAATCTTCATAAACCTTTAGAAAAAGAACGCATCACAAACGTCAAAAAATAATAAGTTTCCTAAGTTTATAGACATGTTTTTGAATTAAAAGGATCTCTTTGCTGCATAAAAGTTTCGGGAAAGACGTCTCTGTTAATTTCGAAAAACGCATCGGCTTCTGATATTTATGATTAATTTGCTTATCCAAAAGATTTCTGGAGATAAAGGAAAGGTTTTCAGCACTGTAGGTAACTATGAAGTAACACTGAATTTTTTTTTTATTATTTATTTTCATATTAGGAAACGTTTAGTAATTTTTTTATAGTGTATTGAAGTAATATACAGGCCTTTTTTTAATACTTTTAACTCAAAATTTTCTCCTTTTTAATTAAAATTGTATTATTTTTATTTTTTTTTATACTTTGGTCTAGCTCGATTATCCCCCCCCCCCCCCCCTAAAAATCCTATGGACTTAATTTTTTTTTTAAACCCTTTTACTGTTTAATATCATTCGCATGGAAAACTGAAAGACAACACAAAGCTGAAGACGTTCAGTGCGGTTATCATAAGCATACAGTGAATGAAAAGTGTCAAGCTAACATGAAATTACGGTTTACACTTGTAATAAAAGAGAATAAAATCTCTTTAAAAAACTATCATATAATGAAGTTGCAATTATGCAATAATCACTCTATTACAATAACAAACTATTAATTAACTATAACTTATTATTAATTAAAATATATTAAATTAAAATATTAACTATAACTATTAATTAACTATAATTTTATATTTATTTTCTCTCATATATATTTTTAAAATCTTATTAAAGATTTAGGAAGGGGGAAGCTCTCTTCTGCGTACACCCATGTCAAAACGTAATGTAACCCCTTAAATTGTTGTACCACATTTGGCTCTGAAATCCACAGAAATCCTACGCAAAAGGTGACTAAAGATATTTTTACAAAATATAACGACCTATGTATATTATATAGGAAAAACATATCCGTTAGTGACGGTGGCATTTTTTAAACTTCTAAACATGACACAATTTCAATTTTTATACAGTCGAATAGAAAAAATAAAATAATTTCAAATGCAATTTGTTTGAAAACTGAATCTCAATTTACTGTTTTTGTTTAATGGTTTTTAAAATATTTTTCAACCATGAATATTTTTAAATTTGCGAGGAATCCAATTACAGAATATTAACTCGTTTGCACTTTAAACAACATAAATAATTCAACATTTGTTTGTTTTTGTGTAATATTACATAACTATTACATAAATAACTTGTACTTGTCAAACGAAATAAAAACTTCACAAATAAATAATCTATATATTTAAAACGCTAAGCGATTTCTTTCGACAATCCGTGAGAACAAACTACTGCATCAAATTACATCATTCTTTTTTTAAATGAAAGATATTTGGACACAGATTTGTTATCGTGCATTCGTTTGTTCGAAAATTTAATTAATTAGCCGTAATTTTCAATTAAACTTTTACTTCTGCTAATGACGTCATAATCGGAAAACGCCCACTGTTGCAAGGCATAGAGTTAACTCTCTGAACTCAGTGGTTGCGATGATATTAAGAGAAATAATGAATATTAAAAGCTCGCGGCTTTTAGGCCGATTTTTTTAATTTGCAAGTTAAATTTCCCCAAAAATATTTATCCGCGTGTTTTCAAAGCGAATAAAACTTCATATTTATTATGTCGTCACGAGAATATTGTCCATTGGGTTTATTTTATCATTATGCATTATAACTTTGTTGATGCTATTTTTTCATTCCAATTAAATGCAAAATATATTTTTATTTTTATGCATGGTGTTTAAGCGTTAAAGTAACGGATATAAAGTAGGTGTGAAAAGTTTGCACCGGTGAAAATCACGTTATGCTTACCTCGAAATGCATTTTAACATTAATAAAACTGAAGAGAAAAATGTATTGGTTATGATTGTGTCAACATGACTTAATATTAACTGATTTTTCCACTCATAATTATAAAGATTAGAATTGGAGCCGTCATTGATTTCTTCATCTTGATTGCATACCTTGATTACATGTTACCAATTACTTGTTTTTTTTTTTAATGATAGGCTAGAAGATTTCTTTTTTTAATAAACAAAATCACAAAAGTAAAGGATTTCAGGAAATTTAAAATGATTAAAAATAGTGTTATGGTAGAAAAAAAATCTTGAAATAATGATTATATTTTTAGCTAGAATAAACAATGTAAGACTAATATTTCATAGGAATTATTTTGGTAATTTTATTATAAGTTCATTTAACAGTTCCTTATTAACGCATATTTCTTTCCCTGTGAATTTCTCTTTCGATGTCAAAAAAACGGTTTTCAACTTTTGGACGCCAGCCAAAATACAGTGACAATTTTTAGAAATGTACAACGGTTGTGACAACAAACGGCGCAATCGTTTTAGCTTTGATCGCGGTTACATCACTTCTAAATACTCCAAATTTCTATTTTTTACTACATTTTACAACATTTTACAACTTCAATTCTTACATCATCAATTAGAAAAAAAAATTAGATTTCGATTGAAATTTATTTGAAAACTGCCGCTTAATTTAACGATTTTTTAAATAATTTTCAAGCAAGAAAAGTTTTTCAATTCTATCTTATCAATGACCACCAGTTTGCATCAGTAATGTAAAGCCCCTGGGAAAGTTGCCACAATTGAAAATAGAATTTCCAAACCATCATAAAAAGTGAATAATGATAATAATAAAAACAGTGATCAATCATAAGATCAGATTATCCATAAGATAGAGCATTTTAGCGCTAAACAAAAATCTGTCCAAAAAAAAAAAAAAACTATTTTTAGTTTATGAACATAAAATTGATATGTTGAATTCGTTGATGTATATGTTCCATCAGATATCAGAATATGCTAGGAATTGTATTTTTATATTTTATTACATTTGCCAACTGTGTAAGAGGAAAAATATCCTCGACTGTGATGGAAAAGGGATAATCATCCTGATTATGAAAAGGAACCGAAGAAAAAATACAAATAAATTACACTTGAAAACATTAAAAATCTCCCTCATCGGCCGACTGATTTATTACTGTAAACAAATTCTTCATCTTTACATAAAAACTGATTAGCTTAAAACAATGGATGCGTTTTAGAAGATATGGATTTGAAACGAACAATGATTAAAGAGGATATTTTAAAACTTTTAATTTAAACATTTTAAAACTTTTTAAAGGTCAAATTTCGACGGTGCTTTTGGGCAGATGCAATGCACATGCGCATAGGAGCTCATTCGGTTGCATTATCACAGGTGTGGGGGGGGGGGAGATGTGTTCTTTATTTACTATGTTCTTTTATTATACTTCATAGGTCCATGAAATTTTTTTCTTGCCGTGGGGAGTATAGCGACAATGTCAAACTGACTTGCATTACACAGTTGTTTACGGATTGTTTGTTGGGAGTTTGCATCGGAAATAGTACTGTATTTGACTGGGGGAAAAAACTTTAAAAATAAAATATTTGAAAGGCTGTTTCATACGCACCCCTTTTTAAATAATAAAGAAGCTTATTTTACTGATATTGTTATAGTATTTTTTTCCGTCATATTTTGACGGGTTCCATCTAGTTAAATAATTAATCCACGAATTTAATAGATATGTAATCGAACTAGATGCTTAAATACTGAAATAATCAAAATCACAACTGTTGTTATAATAAGTGATGAAATGTTTTGCGATTGACCGCTGGTATGCAGCTAATACAAAAGTACCAAAAATGTTTTTTTGGCGTATTTGGTAGACAATTTAAGAAAATATACTAAATATAAAAAAATCTTTTAGTTTTCAATTAAAAATTATCTTTATCTAAGTTCTATAGGGCATCTTCAACCCTGGTAGCCGTATTAGATTGCCTTTTTTCAATAAATGGAAAACAGATGCATACTCACCCTAAAGTTTGAGTTTCCAACTGTTTTTTCCTAAAGCTCATTCTACTCACTGTTGCTTTTCAACACTGGAAACTCATAATACGAATTTGTTTTTAACTGTAACGATTCAAGTAATTTACCTGTCCTTGGAACATTATTAAATTATAAATGGCCTCGTGTTCGTTACCACCCCATCTTCAGGTGATTCAACACATTAATCAAAAACTAGTTTTAAAACATTCTGTGAAAGAAAGAGGGAAATATCTCGTGCGGAAAAAAAGTCGTCTGACAAACAAAGAATGACATTACACAAGTGAAATAAAAGTGAGATTTAATGTCAAGAAAATAATAAGTGTTTAATTTGCATATAGTGACTTTCTTTTGAATTCTGCTGTTTACTATCCTTCAAATGTCTGTTCGCTTGTTATTATCTTCTGATCATTAATTTAACAAAAAGTACTTTTAGATTGACAAAAACGTTTTGTGTTCAAAAATTTTAGAACATCAAAAAGACCTTTGTTGAATATTCAACAAAGTAAATTCGTTCAATTTCTCTGTTGTATTCGATGTTAGTTTTTAATTTATCAAAGAAAAAAATATATTATTAAAACTTTTTAAGGATTTTAAGACAGTTGTTTCATCCTTGTTGTTATTATTATTTTTATTATTATTATTATTATAAAAATTATACACCAGAAATTATGATTTTAATCTGACATGTCTTAAAATTTCCAGGTATGGTCGATTTCTAGTTTTTGCATTCCGAGCATTTTAGTCTCTGAAATTTAAAACTGACGAAAGAAATTATAAACAGAAATGACTCACACTAATTTCACATTACCAGTTTTTGAAAACAATGAAGGACAGAATGTCAAACCGCATTCAAAAGTTTTAAATTCCAACTAGCATTACAAACGAAGTTGTAATTTCTCTCTCTCTCTTTCTTTCTTTCCTTTTTATACTCTTTTATTTAACTTAACTTGGTTTAGTATGTAAAGATGGAATTTTGTAATCGATTTTTCACCCCCTTCCTGATATGCAAGGATTATAAAAATTATGTATATATAGATGTGTTTCCGATGGCAATATAACATTTACTGTTTTTTTTTTAATTTAATTCTAAAATTAATTAATTAATTTTAAGGCATTTTTACGTAAGTAGGGCACAAGTGATAAATCGCCAAATATCCTTTATGGTTACAACTGCATATGAGTTACAACAAGAATGTTGTTGATTATGCGCCAAACGACGCAAAATATGCCAACTGAGTTTGAAACTTCAACAATGAAATATTTTAAACACTAAAAAGTATAAAAAATATATATACATAAGACATAAAGAGTGTACTAATTCTTTCTAACTAGCCGCCACTGGCGACCAGTTTGGTCTCCCTGAAATGTATGTTAAACATTGCAACACGTTACATTTATTCATAATTTAATTTTCCCTTAATCCTTCGCCAAATCGGAAGATTCTAATAGACAAATCATGAACTTTTGCGATCATGGTAGCATTTCGCATATTTTTTGGGCACAAATGTCACATACGCACGTTGGCGCGATTCCCCCCCCCCCTCCCCCGCCAATTTGGCGAAAACTTTGTTATGGAAATTGTTGTTTATTTACTTTTATTTTTTATTTTAATTCTATAAATTATTTTTGATATGTATATCAATATTTATTTACAACAAACTATCATTTATTTATTTTTATTCTTTTTTTTAATTATGAGTATTTTTGTTAGCCGGGAGCAGATGATAATTCGCCAAATATCGTTCCCATCACCGTCATTCATACTACAATTAATTTAATTTTAAATTATAAACCTGTCACTCATTTCATTTAAAATACTTAACTTTAATCTAAAATGCTTATATTACATAAATTAAAAATACTTCACACTTTTCATTTAAAAGAGAAAATAAATAAATAAATAAGAAATAATATCATAAATCAAAACATTTGATTTCAAAATCAAAGTATCATTTCTAATTTGTACACGCGATAAATAAAAGCTGTATTAGCGATTTTAAAAATGCTAAAAATCTGATTCATTAAATATTATTACATGAGTTCAATTTACGTCAAGAAAAGGTCCGAAAGTTGAGTTGTATAGCACATAATTATGGTAAACTTTGATTATCTCACTGGTGCGAATTATTTTTTTGACGCGAGGCAGCGGTCCAAAAATTCATTCGCGGAGAACTTGCTTTGCGAATGATTACCTCCATGATTTAATATTTTAAATGTTCACGACGAATCAATCTTTTTTTTGTTTACTTTTATGAATAGAGAATTTGAACTGCGAATCTTTCGACTGAAGTTATTGCAGAATATATACATAATTGAACGCAAGTCATCTCTCAAATATTAATTTATTTTGAACGATCTTTCTTAAAATGTAACTTTTATGCAGTTTATTCGAAAAAATAATTTTGAATAAAAATGGCCGCTTGGCATATGAAAAAGCGATGCGGCATCCCGGAACTGTTGAGGACAGTCACATGACTTACAGTTTTATTATAGAGAATAAGCTTTTATCAATTAATAGTTTAATATTTATTAAATTATGATTATACGTCGAGAAAACAATTTAGAAATCCCGAATAGTTAGTTTAAATAAAACTTTTTTCTTTTTTTCCTGTTGTCAAATATTTAAAAAAAAAAAAAAAAAAAAAAAAAAAAAAATATTTTTTAATAAATTCACAATTTTGTGTTTTCTACTAAGCGTAAATCATAGCGGTGAATTTTCTATAATCGGGGGCACACGTCGAATTAATGTACTGTAACTGAATTTTTTGGAACAACATGAATTGCAGTCATAAAATTAGTCGTTATTTTTAAGAAAAACATTAAATGCTTATAATAAGAGGTTTTTTTTTTCCTTAACTGTTTGTACTTTAGTATTTATTACACTCTTTGGTACTTCTCTATTATCCCGTCGACCACTTTTCATAACAAAAAACTATCGCCAAACTGTAAGATTAAACGCCAAAAATGCAGTCCCATTTACTGGATGTCAGAAGCATTTTATGTGTTTGTTATGTGATCAAGTGGTTTTTAATTCGACATTTACCTGTATTTTTCATTATGTTTTACTGATTTATTAGTTATTTCATTAATTAAAATAACAATTGGGTCCTTAAATTCTTATATTTTATTTATTGATTTATTTTGATATTCCAATGGCATCGTTCTCCCGTTTATTTGGCGTTACAGTTTGGCGATAGTTTTTTGTTATGAAAAGTGGTAGGCGGGATAATAGAGAAGTACCCACTCTTTTATTTAACTTGGTTGATACATGTAAAGATGGAATTTTTGTGATCTATTTTTGCAGCCACGTCCTGATGTGCTAAAATTATAAAGATTATTTACACCAGTATGTGTTTCAATAACAATACAACATTTTAATAGTTTCAGAATTTAATTATTAATTAATAAATTAATTTAAAGGTATTTTTCCGTTAGCCGGGCGCAAGTGATAAATCGCCAAATATATCGCATTACATCCATTTCATTTAAAATACAAATCTTTCACTCATTTAGTTTAGAATACTTAACTTTCATTTAAATTACATACATTAAATACCTTTAAACTTTTATCCTTCCACCATTTAATTTTTTTTAAGTTATCATAAAAAATACCAAAAACCTTTTATTTTAAAATGAAACATTGTTTTTTATTACACACACAAAAATTAAAGCTGCTATTGGCGAGATTTGCGCCGGCTAACGGAAACGTACTAATTTAATTATATTTTTATTATACGTTGAGAAACAATATGGATACGTTACAACTGTATACGAGTTACAAAATGGAGTTAATTATATGCCAAACCACGCATGCTAAAATATGCCAACTGACACTGAAACTGCAACAATGAAATATTTTAAACACTAAAAAGTAAGAAAATAAAATATCAATAAAAAATAAAGAGTGCATTACTTTAAACAAGTGGGTAAGCGTGATCGATTATCGCTCAAAGGGTTTCGTTTAATATTCCTTTCAAAACACTTTATCCTTTCTTTAATAAATCCAAATAAATTTCATTCAGCAACCAAAAAAAAAAAAAAAAAAAGTCATGTTTTTATAAAGTAAAAATTTACCGGTCTATTTTTTCGTTTTTTTTTTTTTTTTTTTTTTTTTTTTTTTTTTTAAATATCTAAATGCCCTCTGTTATATTCTGTCTTAATAATCTGTCATGCGGACTAAATGCGATATTTAAAAAAATAATTTCAAAATTAAACATGTTGTACACTTTCAAAATATTAAAATATGCAAATATTTCCATAATCGGATTTTTATCACGATTCAATATGTTTCTCAAACTCATATATTTACTATTCTTTATTACTCATATTCATACTCACATTGTATTATTCTCAAATATTTGAAAAATTCGTAAAACTTCCAATATGACGTCAGATTCTCTTTTTAATTCTCTATGACGTGATATCAACCTGTTTTGTGTACATAAACATACTCATACTCCTTGTATTATTGATAAATCTTAGAAATTTTCTGCTTTATTACTACTATGACGTCAATCAATTTTATTTCATATTTATCTTTTTTTCAATTGGTGAAACTTTTATTTCATTTTCACTTTTCACGTGAAAATCATCTGATTGAAAAGTAATTATTGTAGAAAGAATTTCATGTGGATTTTTAATTTTTGACATCTGCTATAATGAAAATTATTTAAATTTAATAAGAAAAGGCTGTTAGAATTTAGGTTTTTTATCTATATTTATTAAAATAATACGAATTTTTCAAATTTTAATATTTTCAGCTCTTCACAGCTGATATTCTGATTTATACACAAAGTTTCAACTCTGTAAGTTACATAGTTTTCTAGAATGGCTCTGTGACAGACCGACAACGGAGCGGGAGCAATAGGGTTTCGTGAGATGAACGAAACCCTAAAAAAACAACTAGCTTTTATTTGTCAATGCAACTTTTTATTAACTTAACTTGTTTCATGTTTATAAAGATGGAATTTTGGAATCGATTTTTTACTTTTATGTGCTCTAGAATTCTGAAATTATGTACAGTTGTGTGTTCCTTATGTCAATACAGTATTTTAATCTTTTTAAAAAATAATCAATTAACTGATTAATTTTACTTGAATTTTGATTATATCTTTAAAAAGAAATCAATTATAAAATTTAAAAAAAATCAAGCATGATTTTCTTTTAAAGTTATTCCCCTGTGATTCAACAATAAACATTTGTTCCCTACAAAAATATAAAGTAACATTTGCAGTTGCAAAACTAGGGAGATAGCATTACTATAACTGGTATATGACTAACTGCCAAAGAATGGCGAGGGCTCCTTCCTCGGAATTTTTGAATCACATAATCTATATATTTAAAACGAAAAGCGCATTCTGTCAAATCCACATGAAAATCGTCTCTTTGCGCATGCGTCAACTTTTTTGAAGGCTTCTACCTTCAGAAACGGGAAATCTGATTGATTAACCCAACCCTCACCTGTTTAGCAAGGGGATTGAAAAGGGTTGATTGAAAACGGATGAAGCCGTACCATTGCATTGAAAGCATAGACCTTCTAAAAAATTTTTGCTCGGTTGAAAGCTAAAGATTTTTTTTTTTTTTTTTTTTTTTCAAGAACTCATGTTTTCACTACTAATTAAGCATATTTTTTCGCAAAACTTTAAAGAAGGCTTGGATACAGATATATTTATAACCGATTGAAATGCCAGAGAGTTCGGAAGATGAGAACTATTTTTTATTGCTATGTTAAAGGAGCCGACGCGTAAACAAACAAATAAACAAAACAGCGAGAAGAAAACATTTCTTTTACAACTAGATAACAATATTTTTTTCACGAAATTTTTACACGGGCTGTAAAATCGTTTTATTTTTCACAAATAAACATTTCAAAGAGTTCGGACAAAAATAACTTTTTATTTTAAAACTATGAAACAATCCTGGGTAAAAAAAAAAAAAAAAAAACAAGAAAATGAGCGCTTTTATCACTAAATATCAATATTTTTTCGCGAATTTTTCATTTAAAAATATAATTTCATACAAAATCGGGTTAAAGATATAAAATAATAAAAACTTGATTTTTTTTTTTTATTATTTATTACCACGGGCCCGGGTCAGCTAGTAATTATAACAATGCATTTTCCAAAATACAGAATATTATGAATAACAACATACTGGACATTCAATAGTTCACCAGGAGGTGGTGTTATTCATAATATTCTGTATATACTACTTTTAAATAAAAATTAATAAGTATTTGTACTTCTGTATACCGGGTTTCTTTTATATCTTGGCCACTCTGTGCAAGGCTGTACAAAAAAAAATCGAGTACATTTCCGTCTATTGGCAAAAACTGCTGAAGGTTAATTTTCAGCTGTGTTGTGCGTTTTTTCTAACTAAACTAAATTTTAGTATACAAGGTAGAACCTAGACAAATCTAATCTATAGATAAAATATAGATACAAGACTGTAGTAAAGAAATCGAGTACATTTTCGTCTATTGGCAAAAACTGCTGGAGGTGAATTTTCAGCTGTGTTGTGCGTTTTTTCCAACTAAACTAAATTTTAGCATACAAGGTAGAATCTAGACAAATCTAATCTATAGATAAAAAATATATATACAAGGCTGTAACAAAAGAAATCGAGTACATTTCCGTCTATTAGCAAAAACTGCTGAAGGTGAATTTTCAGCTGTGTTGTGCGCTTTTTCTAACTAAACTAAATTTTAGTATACAAGGTAGAATCTAGACAAATCTAATCTATAGATAAAATATAGATACAAGGCTGTAACAAAAGAAATCGAGTACATTTCCGTCTATTGGCAAAAACTGCTGAAGGTGAATTTTCAGCTGTGTTGTGCGTTTTTTCTAACTAAACTAAATTTTAGTATACAAGGTAGAATCTAGACAAATCTAATCTATAGATAAAATATAGATACAAGGCTGTAACAAAAGAAATCGAGTACATTTCTGTCTATTGGCAAAAACTGCTGAAGGTGAATTTTCAGCTGTGTTGTGCGTTTTTTCCAACTAAACTAAATTTTAGTATACAAGGTAGAATCTAGACAAATCTAATCTATAGATAAAATATAGATACAAGGCTGTAACAAAAGAAATCAAGTACATTTCCGTCTATTGGCAAACACTGCAGAAGGTGAATTTTCAGCTGTGTTGTGCGTTTTTTCTAACTAAATTTTAGTATACAAGGTAGAATCTAGACAAATCTAATCAATAGATAAAATATAGATACAAGGCTGTAACAAAAGAAACCGAGAACCTTTCCGGCTATGGACGGTAATTGCTGAAATCTGGTTTTTAAGTGTGTTATGCTTTTTCTAACTTGTTTACTTAGATATTGTTTACTTTTAAACTTTATTAAACGGTGAAGTCTCGTTAAAGTATTCTGGAAGTATTGGGAAGTGTTTCATAATCTGTGCAATCTATCTTTTGATGCATGATTTTTCTTTCTTGTTTCTTTTTTAAGAAGTTTGAGTAATACGTTTATTTCTGTATATAGTTGACAAACCATTAACACTATATAAAAGAGCTCTTTTCTTTATTATTTCAAGTATTATTTACTTAAGCAAATATTACATTCATACACTGTAAGAAAAAAAAAAAAAGACAATTGTTTTTAAATTTAGAAGAGTTAATCACGAATGAAAATATACAGTAACTTCTTCCGAGTTGCCCACGATTACGAAAAGCATTTTTCAGAAATCAATTTATTTTTGACATTTAAAGAAGTATTTATAAAAACAAAGTTATTTTTGCTGCCACTGATTTTCGGAAACGTTCCCGAGTAGTTTTTATAGTGTATTAATGAGTTTTCTCAAACCGGAATATTGTTAGGGTTTCGTTCATCTCACGAAACCCTATTACTCCCGCTCCGTTGTCTGTCTGTCACAGAGCTATTCTCAGAAACTATGTAACTTACAGAGTTGAAACTTTGTGTATATAGCTAAATACCAGCAATAAAGAGCTCAAAATATTAAAATTTGAAAAATCCGTATTATTTTAATAAATAGAGATAAAAAACAAAAATTCTAACAGCCTTTTCCTATTAAATTTAAGCATTTTTCGTTATAGCAGATGCCAAAAATTAAAAATCCACGATGAAATTCTTTCTACAATAATTAATTTTCTATCAGACTATTTCTACGTGAAAAATTAAAATGAAATAAAAAGTTTCACCAATTGAAAAAAGATTAATATGAAATAAAAATTATTGACGTCATAGTGGTAAAAAAAAAAAAAAAAAAAAAAAAATCAACGATTTCTCAATAATACAAGGGGTATGAGTATGTGTATGTACACAAAGCAGATTAATATCACGTCATTAGAGAATTAAAAAGAAAATCTGACGTCCTATTGGAAGTTTAACGAATTTTCAGATGTTTGAGAATAATACAAAGCGAGTATCAATATGAGTAATAGAGAATAGTAAATATATGAGTTTGAGAAACAAACATATTGAATCATGATAAAAATCCGATTATGGAAATATTCGCATATTTTAATATTTTGAAGGTGTACAACATGTTTAATTTTGAAATTATTTTTTTATATCGCATTTAGTCCGCGTGACAGATATTATTATGACAGAATATAATAGCCGGCTTCGTCCGCTATCGGGCTGGTTTGGATACTCGAAAAAACGAAAAAATAGACCGGTAAATTTTTACTTTTTTATAAAAAACAAAAAACAGGTTTTTTTTTTTTTTTTTTTTTTTTTTTTTTTTTTTTTTTTTTTTTTTGCTAAATGCAATTTATTTGGATTTATTAAAGAAAGGATAAAGTGTTTTGAAAGGAATATTAAACGAAACCCTTCGAGCGATCTTCGATCACACTTACCCACTTGTTTTTTCTGATGCTATCAATTCTCAAATAAACATTTTTCATGTTCAACAAACATGTTTTACAGACAATCATGATAAATTAACAGCATTAACATTAACATCGAAATTAATGTTATTTTGTTCTCATGCATGTATAAATTCAGTTACTCAGCTGAAAATGTTTAACGTAGAATTGATAGCATCCTAAGAACAGATATTCAAGTTCGAGAAAACTTTTTAATACACTAATAAAAACTACTCGGAAACATTTCGGAAAATCAATGAGAACAGGGGGAGGGGGTGGGATCTTTTTGTGTTAGAAATGTTCCTTTAAATCTCAAAAATATATTGGTTTCTCAGGTTTCTAAAGATAAAAAAACGCTTTATGGAATTCTATGCGACTCAGAAGAGGTTATTGTATATTACTTACCCATCATACGTCGTATAGGGTAAGTCTTGTAATCGTTTTGAAAATCGAAATTTTTTTTTTTGACGGATTTACACGTTTCAGACACTGGAGATTCCGAAAAACATATTTTTAGAAAAAAAAATTTGCCGTCCGTCTGTGTGTCTGTCTGTAAACGCTCTATCTCCCGAACAAATTGAGATAGAGACTTGCAATTTGGTATGTACTTAGTATGTAATAATGGGAAGAAGCCTATTTCATTTCAATAACCTCGATTAACCGGAACAATTTTTTTCGGACTCTCAAAATATTCGTTCTGATGAAAGGTATATAAAAATTTTCGAAATTGTTTATTTTAAGGAGTAAATATAAAAGACAATAAAAAAACATAAATTTTGCATAAAACATGAAGTCGATCGGATAATGAGTTGTCGAGATATATGTAATCCTATTTTCCACACTCTTCGATTTTTCATGACCCTGTATTTCATCCAAATTTCACTTCAAATATATATTTTAATTGGAAATTTGACGCTTAATCAGATGCAATAAACCGCTAGTTAATAGGAGTATTATTTTTGGAGTTATAAGGAAAAACCTCTTTCAAGCAATTCAGTAATCGAGCCTTTTTATGACGTCATCAAGCCACGATTTTATTTGAATATCAATGCATTTATAAGTAGTTTACACATTTTTATTTTAATATTTTACATTATGCATATACATGATGGGTAAGTATTACGGTGGCCCCCAACGCCTAGTTTTTGTACGTGGTTATTATAGTATATTTTCGTAGCTTAAGAAACATTTGTCTGTTTAACACCTTCCAACATAGTTGAAAAGTGTTTATGAATTAGGTCTGTCCGTGCAGTAACTCGTGTAAATGTGCTCGGATTGCCATGCAATTGATATATGTTATTGAGGATTAGTAAGGCATGTTCTGTATTGAAAATGAAGTATGTAACATTTATAGTTCATTTACAGGGACATTCAAAAGAATTTTGTTACATTGCGGTCCATGGGGAAAAATCGTTTGCAGAGTATTTTAATGATGTTGCACTATTTCAAACATATTGAAATTGATATATATCGCAGAGGTGACTACAAGATATGCTTACTATAGAATAAGGTGTGCATAGCACTCATCGTTCATTTATAGGGACACACAAAACAATTCGGTTACAGTACTGTTTTATCAATAATAATTGGATAACAATTGCTGAAAGTGCGTTTTCAGTTGTGGCACGCATTTTAAAATTTAACTCATTTTTTGCATATTACTTGGTGCATATAAATTCTCGAAATCCTATACAGGGCTACACAAAAGATCTCGAGTACATTTCCGTTTATTGACGAAATTAGCTGTAAGAAAATTTTCAATTGTGTTATGCGCCTCCTAACTGTCGTAAATTTTAGAATACTATATACAAATTTATAGATCCTATATGGGCTTGGACAAAAGAGTTTGGATACTTCTTCGACTTGGGGGTAATTGCTGGCATTGGGTTTTCAAATGTGTTTTGAGCTTTCCAGATTTTTTTACTTAGACATCATCTTTCCCCATATTATACTTTGAAGTTTGTTTACAATATCCTGAATGTGTCGGAAAGTGTTTCATAATCTATGCTTAACGTATGATTTTTCTTTCTTATTTTAAGTTTATGTTCACAATATTTGATGTAACTTTAAGAAAATTCTATAATCGTTTTTCTAAACTTTGTATCTTTATAGAACGGAAAAAAAAAAAAAAAAAAAAAACGGAATTAGAAGAGAAAATCAGCAGACCATTTTTCTTTTCACCACGGAATACAGTGTGCTATAATTCCGTGTTCTCACGCGATCCAGCACAATGTCAAATGTTGAATGTAAACAACAAAAGTTAATTATTTTCAAGGAAGTTCGTTTTTAAGTAGATAATTTAGTAAACACAAAAACAGACTATATTATAAGACAACAACTCCTTACGCATTTTTTTTAAAATTATTATTATAAGTTTATAGCATTATTTCGTCATTCTAAACAAACTCTAAAATAGGTGAAGTAAGGTCATCCTGTAATGGAAAACTTATGATCTAATATTACCAGGATTATATAGCTAATATTATCGACAGATCACTAAAAAATGTCAAAATTCTGCGCAATATACGATATTACAAAAACGTTTCCTGATATATATTAAAATAAAATATGTCTTAAAAAATCAGTTTAACCTCGTTGTTACTTACGATTCTGGAAAACTATCACTTATCGTCAAAAAGGATAAGAACATTTTTCAATTGAAACAGCCTTTGGGATAAGAACAAATTAGAAACCGCAGAAACCAATAAGTTTCGGAAAATAACAGATTTTTTTTTTTTTTTAATTTATGTGCACCAAAGGGGCTCCTCTGATTTCAGAAACTTTACAGATAGCCCAGCCTCTGATGGTAAATGTGCTAACTTTCTACTACAAGATTTTGTAGCCAAACTACAAGAGTTTGATTTTGCAAGATCAAAACAAGTCTAAGTCAAATTATCGTGTAGCATTTTCAATGATTTTCACACATGTACGAAACATGTCATTTTTTATTGAAAAGTTTGTCGGATTACACTCCTTTAAGAGATGTCCAAAACTGGCCGATGTTACATAGCAACTAGAAACTCCCTCGCCGATTATAAATTCTGAATTAACCGTAAAAGAAGGTATCATCAAAACAAGGGATTTTTAAATGAAAAAAAAAGTAAAAAAAAAAAAAAATAAACATTTGGTTTTTTTAAATTCAGTTATAAAATAGTTTTAATGTACAAATTGAAATTTTAGTTTATTTTCATTAAATTTAGCATTGTTTATCAGCAGATATTTGAACAATACTACTGACTAAAAAATAACTACTGAGTAATCTTAATAACTTTTATAACTACTGCCTAAAAATTAATATTAATATTTGATACGCTTTCCTTAAGGCTGTTAGTCAGTCAACTTCGCAATTCCTCTCGCTAATGTTAAACTTATGGGCATGGCATGCATTCGTATATTTAAAATATCTCCTCAGGAAATTAATCTTTTTAACTTCTTTTTTCTTTGTACTTTTCTTAAAAGATGTCTCTTTTTTTCTTAGTTGACAAAATATTTCTAAAATCTATGCTTAATTTAATATTTTGTTAAATATATGTTAAAAGCTGGCGAACTGTGAATAAGAATTTGGCCCTTCACATAAAATTAAGTACATATTTTAGAAACATTTTGACAACTAAGGGGGAAAAAAAGGAAGAAGACATCCTTTAAGAAAAGTACACCAAAAAAAAAAAAGTTAAAAATACTAATTTCCTGAGAAGATATTTTAAATACGCCCATAGGTTTATCATTAGCGAGTGGAATTGGGAAGTTGACTGACTAGCAGCCTTAAGTTATGCACACACATAATGAAATAAAACCTAAATCTTAGCACAGTCACGGCGTAAAATTTTATATTTGTATTCGCCAGGCTAATCTTGGTAATTGATAAGGAATTTCTCCTTCAGTTTTCTATATGGCGATTTAAAAGATAACGCACGCAATTATAAACTAACAAGTGGATCCGTGCAAGGATTTCGCACTGCAACCTAATATTTTTTTTGCCAATATCTAATATTTTTTAAATGTAGGTTTGAACTTCTAAAGAAAAATTAAGGATTAAAATATCTGCAGACATTACTCAAGCCAGAATACCGTCTCATTTATTCCATCAAAGTTACAGTAAAAACTGATTGAAGATAGAAAAAGGCACGCGCGAGAAAAAAAATAACAATCATATTTTAACTACATTAGAGGATGACGTCATCCGCTTCTTGAAAAACATGAAACGAAGAAAAATAAATTGGATGAATTTAAAATACAATTAAATTTAATACAACAAAGCATATATTTTATTCTACACGTGAAATATCACTGCTTCGATCGATCGATAGTGTATTTTTCTTCTAAATATTTCAATATCAATTTTGCTTTTTAACCATAAATATAAAATAAACCAGTGCGGAGGAGAAATCATACTTTATCTTTTTTGTGCTATTTTTTTTTATATAATCATTGTTGAGCATCCTATAATGCGGTATTTTATTTTTGTGGCAACACTAATCTGAGAAAAACCTTTCGTTTCATTTATGAAAACAATGTCGATTTAATTTTTAATTAACAGCAGGCAATTTTTAATCAAAAACTTGTTTCAAAGAAATGTGAGTGTACTATGTCAGAAGCCGCTTCAAAAACCTTTCGAATGATACCTTATTCGTTGTTGTACGTTTCGTAAATGCATAGAAAAAGGGATGTTGACAATAGAAATAATATATATAACATTTATTCAGACATACAGAGTCTAATAGTATTTCTTAGGTTTTCACAGGTAAAAACCTAGTTTTCCCCATATCCTTGGAAAAAACAGTTTTTACCGGTAAAAATCCAATCCTGGTAAAATAAATCTTAGGCTTTGTGGACAGACAGCCGTTCAAACAATGGATTTTGATCAGAGGCATATGGAAATATCAAAATTTGAATTCGTTGCCAAAACACCTTCTTTACAAATAAATACTGGGTACCAAACTTAATGCAAACTTCCATATTTATAGAAGTAATAAAAAAATACACAAATGGCAATACAATCCAATAAATGTCATGTACTTAGACCTCGATTTACGTGGGATTCTACAGACCTTCTACGGTTTCGCTTTAATTTAGTTAAAGAACTACGAAAGAACTTCTGCTTACGTGGCACTTTGTTTATGTTGCACGCCAGCTAAATGCAAAAATCATTATTTCTTTTGTAAAATTATGACACTTTTGCATCAAAGATATTTCATTTTAAGAATTAAGACTTTTCTCGTGTTACTATATATATATATATATAATTCCTCAAAATATGAAATATTTAAATTTTATGAAAGACGGTGTATATAAAACTTTTTTATAACAATTAACTATTAACTATAAACACAACATTATAACATAAAAACTACACAGGCGAAAGACAGTCTGTTTCTCATCATGTGTAGTTTTTATGTTACAATGTTGTGTTAATAGTTAATTGTTATAAAAAAAGTTTTATATACACCTTCTTTCATAAAATTTAAATATTTTATATTTTGAGGAATTATATTCTTGTTGCATATGTTATGTGCTGCTTTTGCGCCTGTTGTGCGACAATTTATCATTATATATAATTGAATTATATATATATATATTATTTTGAGTATCTTAAATTTTTGGATATATTTATATATTGTATTGTAATTATCGGTTATTTTCAATTATTTATGTGGTTTAATAGTTATTATTTACAAAAGTTTTATTATATATATATATATGTATTTGTTACATGCTAAGGAAAAAATAAACTGCCATCAGGAGATTCTATATTTATAATAAATCATCAGTTCAGGCAAAGCGGTGATAAAAACAATTACAAGGTATCATAGAAAACCTTGTTAAATAAAGCATTCACAACAGCTTTGTCTCGAAAGTACATGCAGATCCATTTATTTCATTTGTGCCCTTATAATATGCGAAAGTACATAACAGAAAAAAAAGCAGGCCTAGTTACTGATTAATTAAAACACGCAAGACTTTGGAAATAAAATTATTAAAATGAAATAAACAAATTTAAAAACTACACAGTAAATGTTATTTTTCGAATTTCTATTTTAGAAAATGTATCAATTACATGTCTTATCTTAGAAACTCGACAGAGTTTTTCACCAAGCACCAGAAACAATGGACGTATGAGTCAGTTGCCCTGGTATTAATTTCCCATTGTTGAAAAAAAAAAAAAAAAAACGGTTGCCCTGATTCAACATAGGTCAGTTGACCTGAAAAAAAAGATGCTACAAATTTTTACCAGAACTGGACATGTAGAGAAAACAGGTTAAAGATTCAATAGTAATAATCTTTAACATTCAGTTAAGTGGCAACACTATAAAAAATGACCTTGATTTCACACAAATGAGGTTATGATTTTCGATAAAAAAAAAACTAAAAAGCTTGTTTGTTTATCATGGACAAAGCAGTCATAGATACCAGTCAAATTGAATTTATGCTCAGTGAAAAAGAAAAAAAAAGTTAAACATCACGATCTCTATAACGCATGTTGTATATGGGTTTTCCGCCTATCAAAGAAAAGAAAATCATACAGCAACCACATTCTGTAGGAATCTCAAAATATGAAATTCGGCAATGCCGCAGTCACTAAAATGCATTTATGTGTGCTTCGCGCAAATGAAAATAAGATAAAACAAAGAAAAACATCACTGGATGCAGCAACCTCGTTGCATACAAATCTCAAATGTACAGGAAATTCGGTAATGCCGCGATCACTATAACGCATGTATGAACTTTTTGCACCCACGAAAAGAAAAAGAAGAAAAAAAAACACTCACTGAATGCAGCAAAGTCGTTGTAATGGAATCTCAAAAATACATGAAATTCAGTAATGCCGCGATCACTATAACACATGTATAAGCGTTTCGCGTCCATGAAACAAACAAACAAAAATTCACTAGGTGTAGCAACTTCATAGTATTAGGAATCTCACCTTGTGGACATTGGTTGCTTATACCTAACTGTTGGCAGTCCACAAGTGGGTGATTTTGTATAAGTATCTCAATAATACAGGAAATTCGATAATGCTACGATCATTATAACGTATGTATCTACGCTTTGCACCAATGAAAAAAAAATCATTGGAGGCAATAATATGTCATCGTTTTACAGTGTCTCAAAAGCAGATCAAATTCGGTAATGCAGCGATCACTGTAAAGTAAACCATCACTAATTTTAAACGTCTAGTAATAAAAACAGCTCGTTTTCACGTACTACTTCCGACATACCACTCATACTGGGCATTGGAAAATCCATCAGGGCAACTGGGCAATTTCTGTGTATGAACTTCCAGGGCAACTGACTCTTTTTTTCTGTAAATGCCAAGGCAACTGACTTATATCCGAAACAACTCGATGCACAATAAAATAAATAAATGTCTTCCAATTGTTGCCAAGAAATTTTTCAAGATTAAATAGTACTCTGTCTAGTTTATCTTTTGAGGACTGAACAAAATAGAGTTTTGACACCTCTATAGCTCTCGTTCTATTTGTCATAGAAATAAATTTCTTGTTTCTATATGAATGGGGCCTGTTAAAAGACTAAGTAACTAAAAGTAAGTTCGAATCTGACGAATAGGTTTTAGTAAAAATGCAATTTTAAAAGTGCATTTTTTTTATGTTTAGCAGGAAATCTTTTGAAGGGGCTACAGAGATATGTAATTATCGGATTTTCACATAGTTTACTGCATTTTATTTGTTTTTATTAGTAGTTCAGACCTTTAAAGTTTCATATGAAAATATCAACTAGTTTTTTATTTATATTAGTTTAAAATATTTGATTCCTATACTTACTTAGTATATATGGCAAAAATATTAAACAGTTTAATTCTTGTCAAAATAGACATATACACACGATATTAAGATATGTTACTGCAGTTAAGCACAGTAAGCTTCCTATTGTAAAAGGGATTGTAGCATTTACGGTTCGTTAACAGGGTCATTAAAATGATATTGAATATATTACAGTCTATGGATATGGATTATTTACTGAGTGAAATGAATTTTAATGACTTCATACTATTTCAATCTCTGTAAACTTTTATTATGTTACTCTAAAAGTGAATATAAATTCAGCTTGTTAGTCTGATAGTCTAACAGCTCGTCCACCCAAGTTTCAACTTCAGTAAAGATGCTTTTATTGATATGAGCACTCACCCTTTTGAAAATCCAATAATTTGATAACTTTTGAAGACAAAATTTAGATAACAATTAATTGAAATTGCCATTCGCATGAAAACGCAATAATTATTGATGAGATACTATGGACAATAATCATAGCTGAAAAAAATGCACTTTTTCGTCAATCAATGGCAGAAAAAAATCCAACGGAATAGGTTCATGAATGTAAAGGGAAATTACCAAAGGGTTAAGGATTTTTGAGGATTTTGTTATGAAAGTAAATTACGGCTAAAAAAAGTATAAAGTAAATTCACTCTATTATCAGTAAAATATTTTAGAAAACTTTTCTGAAGAAGAAATTTCCTCTTTGTATGTAAAAGACAAGTTTTATTACATAACCACTTAAATAAAGCCATAATTCATCCAGTGATACCACAGATTTTCATTTATCATCAGCTAGGCATTTGTTAAACCAAGCATTAGAAAGACGCCATCCACGAACACAGAAAAAAAATACTTTGAAAAACAACTCACGGGAGAAAATTGACTGTATTAAGAAAAATTCTACTATCATGGAAATTTTGAGCCAGAGCTACAGCCAAGAGCCCCATTTGATAATTCGGCATTGTATGGATGATTTTATTTCTGTCTAGTTAGTAAGCTGTGGTCTAATGAAATGCCTTTTATTATAATTTTTTTTTAAATTAATCTTAAAATAAATATTAGTGCTAAACTATATGAATTGTACTCTGGTTCAGAATATGGGGGCTATTCAAAAAAGTCAAATTGTTGGGAAGAATACAGCATTTACACATAGAAATTTCAAAAGTTGTTTCCATAAAGTGTAAATGACCATGAGAAGCTTTTCCAAGAAATTTCAGACAAATCAGTTTTAAATAAAATGTTTTCATAACAAATTCAAAAACCCAACATACAAAAAATAATTAATACAGTTTCGTCGCAATATTTATTTAAGATTAATTATTATTATTATTTTTTAATAATAAAGGGCATTTTATTAGACAACAGCTAACCAACTAGACAAAAATAAAATTATAAATAGAATGCTAAATTATCGAATGGGAAAAAGCTCAGACTTTTGCAAGTTTATAATTGCTTTCAGTTAGTAGTATATAGTCTTGATCATTAATTCCTGATCAAAGTCTTTAAAGAGCCTTAGTAAAGTACCAGTACTGACTTTGCATTCCATTTTGACTCATTTTTGTAGTTTGATGAAAAATCCCATTCAACAGCTTTGTTGTATTATAACAATGAAACGTAGTTTGCTAGATTTTAAGATAGTCAAATACAAAATATCTACAAAATATCATGTTCCCTCAATGCCTGTATTATAATTATATATTAGTATACCAATTCCATCAGGCATTAGCATATATTGTGTGGAGAGTAACACTTGTATAGAAGCAGAATTTCCCCTAGACAATTTCAGAAGGGTGCTGCACCCTGCCTTCCCTTTGGTTTACAAAATAGCAACCTTCTTGCCCATCAGTAAAAAAAGTGCCCTTTCTCCTTTTTGCATTAAAACATTGGCTTTCATAGTAAAAACCAACTCAATGTTGTCTTGAAAAGAGTGCCCTGACTTTTAAATATCAAAAGTGGCTTTAAAAACCAAAAGAATACCTTTAACAATTAAAAAATGTGCCATTAAGAATTTGAAAAATGCCTTCGAGAATCTAAAAAGTGCCCTTAAGAATAAAAAAGTGCCTTTTTCTCACCAGCAGCACCCTGCCCTATTTTAAACCTGGGGAAAACTCTGATAGAAGTATCTTTTCATATTATTTTTACTTTAAAACATACTATTTTTCAGTTTTCTAAAAACTTTTAATACTGTCTTTAAAAACATACATCATCAGCATTCAATTACAAAACATAGTTTAGTAACTTAAACGAAAAAAAAAAAAAAAAAAAACACCTAGACACAGTCTTACATCTCATAAGATATATTACATACATATTATCCAGCAAAAAGTCTATAAAAATTCTTACACTGATCTCCTCTAATTTTCATTTTTCAAGTCCTGTGTTCCTACTCTTCTGAAAAATTAATAAAGTTACATTGTAGATATATAGGTACTTCCATATCATGTTGCTATTTTCAAATGTTCCTTTTTCTTGATGTCATTTTTAAAAAAAAACAGAGAAAAACTGTGCAGGTTTATCAGACGAGTGTATTCTGGCAGAAGCTAATCAAATTTAATTTAGTTGGCTCCTGCCAGCATACAACTTTATTTACAAACATCTTTTTGGAATAGGTAGTTCAAACACAAACATTGATACAGCTTCTGGAATATGAATGATAGGCAGAAAATGAATAGAAATAATCATCTGTTCTGAAGAAATGGAATTAAAAAAACTGCTCTTTTTATTGATTTGTTGCACTGTATAGACATATTAAATACAGTGTCATCATCGATGCTGGCAAAACAAAATTCAGAAAAGTAAGGAAGAAGTAAGATTTATTTTGGTTGACTTTTGTGATAAGCTGATAATTTATCATAATAAATAAAAATACTTTTACACTCAATCATTTTTTATTCATAATGCTTAATTATTTTAAATCAGTTGGAAAATATTCTTTTATTATTTTATTCAAAATCATGAAAAATAAGGAATATTTAGAAAAACAAAACAAAATTCAGTGAAGGAAAAAAAGGCATACATGCAATCCTTGCACCTACCTGCTGGGACCCATGAAGGTAACATTTCACATAGCCCTAAAACTTATTATTATTTTTTTTAATATTAAATATCTAGAATAGAAAATCAGGTATTTTAAAGAAATTTATGAACTCTTGTTTTGAAAACTACACATTTCTATTGAACTGTTTTTACATGTTTTTATTTAACTTAACTTGGTTTATATGTAGGTAAAGATGGAATTTGTCACTTTTCATCCTTTCCCGATGTGATAAAGTTCTAGAAAGTGTATATGATTGTGTGCTCCTGAAAAAAGTTCAATATTTTCAGGATTTTAAATTAAACATATTCAACTTATAACCATAATTTAATTAAAATTATGATTATACACAGAGAACACAATTTAGTGATCCTGAATAAATAGCTTAAATATGCTTTTTTTTTTTTCTTTTCTGTTGCTATATCTTAAAAGAAACTGAGCAAAAATGTAATTTTTTTTTTTAATTTGTTACCACGTAATCACAAATATTTGTTTGTTTGTTTGTTACAATAATGTGACATTTGCAGTAATATAGAAATCCTTTTTTTCTTTCCTGTTGCTACATCTTAAAAAGAAGAACAACAAAAAATATTTTTTAAAACAAACTCACCAGTTTGCGCTTTTTACCAAGCATAAATAAAAACACAGTGAATATAAACTTTTTTAATGTAGTCATGAAAAACAAACAAAAATTTCAATTTTTTATTATGGACTAATATATACATTTATAAATACAAAATATGTATCACTCTCTATGATACACATTTTCCAAATCATAAACTAACAGCTTTAATTTTTTTAGATTTTTTAGGCTTTTTTGCTTGCTTTGGAGCAGGTATATAAATAATGTGAACTTCTGAGTCATATTTAGGCCAAAATTTACACCAAGCACTCCTGATTTTGATTCCATTAAGAGTGTCTATAACTTTCTGATTTTTTAAAGCTAGTTCAATAGTTTCTTCTTTGGACAACTTCAAAAAGGCTTGACGTGTCATCTTAATAGTATCACATGGTTCATCATTTAACTGGAATAATAATCAAGAAATTTTGTTTTACAAATTGAGAAAAAAAGGAAAGATTAAAGTACAATTGGCAAAAGAAAAAAAAAAGGGGGGGGATATTCCATATTATTTAAAAAACAAATTATTGTAGAGAAAAGTAAAATGTGCTATTCGATTAGGAATTGTGTGTTTAATTAAATCTAGATTAGAAAATTTATAAAAGTTTAGGGGGTAATATCCATATTGAAATTAGAAAAATCTTTCAAAATTTCAGTACTGACACCTAATTTTGACACCATAAAATAAATTTAGGCTTTCTATTTAGTTTACTACAAAACCTTTTTATTTCTATGATAGTTCTGAAAATATTCAATATTATAAATTGAGCTAGTTTTGAAGGCAGTCAGAAAAGCAAAATTTGTTACATCCATTATAACTTATACTACATCAAAACCTTAAAGATTTAGATTTAGTATAAATTATACTAATACTTTTCAATAGAAAATACCATTAATGTTAGAGAAACACTAAATAAGTCATTTAAATATTCCATCAAATAATTGAGATTGGAGTTCTAATTAATGATAGTTTTTATAAAATTAATCATTTTTTCAAAGATAGAATAGTCCCTAAATCTTCAGTAATAATGGCTTTTTTTTAAGTGTAGCTTAAAAATTGCTTGAAAGAATAAGTTGAAATTTTGTATATGCATATTAGATGGCTCAAAAAATCATTTTTTTTGTATTCATATTCATATAAATTCATATTTTTATAATTAATATTTTATACATAAAAATTATAAAAGTACATTAAAATTAAATACTGTATTTACTAGTGTATGGCATGTTATGCCAAAATATTTATTTAATTATTTAAAAATTGAGAAGTACACGTGATACATGAAGATTTGATATTTGAAAATCACTGATGTGTTTAAAGCAAAGAACGATTTTGAGTGATGACCTTGAGATCCACGCATGTGCAAAAGCTTGTGTGCTAAAATTTGATAGTTGTGTGGTGTCCACTAAGCAGCTTACAGGGTGTATCAAGATGAGTTAGTGAAACAAAAACAGATTTTTATAAGAGATAAAACTTAAAAGTTTATAACAAGAAGCAGAGAAAGAGGAGCATAATTCTTCCAGCGTAAAGAAAAGGTTGGATGGAAAATGAAGTAATTATTGTCTGGATAAAGTGCATCTGGAAACATCATGCTGATGCTCTACTAAAAAATCTACTGTCCAACATGCTTATGTTGAACAGTGAGAGGAACTACCATCTTGTAGTCATTCCAGGGAATTGCATTTCTTTATATAAACTGCTAGATGTATGCATCAACTGTCAAGAACAATCTTTTAAAAAAATACATAGAGTGGATGGGAAGTGCTCTTTGCCGTTTGCAAAACAATGCCAACAGCGAGGGCAAAAACATCTGGGCTACTTCCTATCTGTGAATTGGTTATTTCTGCATGGAGGATGATTCCGGATTATCTGATAATCAAAAGTTTTAAAAAATGCACTATTTCTAATGCTCTTGATTGTAATGAAGATATGGTATCTTCTGAAGATGAAGCAATAAGTTGCCCAGGAGAGAGCAACACTGACGATTAAAATTAATGTAAGTATACAATATGCATTAAAATTCTCAAAATATTATTTGTATGTCTTTTTTTTTTTTTTTTTTTTTTGTTGTTATTTTCTAATAGTTGGTAACATTGTACTTCAAATTTATTGTGGAGCTTCTCATCCTATTACATCATGATTGGCCTCTATATTTATAGACATTGGGCAACTATTTTCAATTTCAATATGTGAAAGACTGAAATAATATTTTGTAAATATTCTCAAACAGTAATTGTTAAATTTCAATACAATAAAATCTCTTTGAAGTCTTTTTCTCTTATTTATCACAAAATACATATTTTTCCAAATAAGGTATTAAAACTTGGGGTGCATGTATTACACAAGGACACGACATACACAAGTAAATATGGTATTTATGTTTGTGATACCAAGTATAAACACTAGAGAGAAAATCACCAAGAAAAAATAATAATTACAGAAAGTATGAATAAAAACATTAGAAACTTAAAGTTTTCCATGTATTAAATTTCTAAACTTCTTTACCAAAACAACTTCAAATTTGGTATTTGAAGCTAAATTTTACTCTGCAATTGAAATATGATGTCAAATTTGGATATTATTGCAGAAAAATGAAAAAATATTTCATACTGAGATTGCCTGCTAAGCTTATTTTATCCATAAAAAAATTAGAGAAGACATAAGAGTAATAGGATATACAATATCATGACAAATCCACTATAGTAGACACCAACGTCAAAATGCTATACAAAAACATTTTTTCCCCTTAGAATCTCACTCAGGGATTATCAAATGGATAAATGTATAACCACCCCAGTGAGTTAAGCTTTACTGCTTTGGTGCGAATCCAGCGAAAGGGTAATAAAAAAGAAAAGAATTTACCAATACAAATGAGAAAATACATTATTTATATAACTTAAGAAGATATAAAAATTATTATAAAGGAAACATACTGCCATTTCACAATTACATGCTTAGCAACCTATGTTGATTTACATTATGTGAGAGTTTCTATTGTTGAAAGGTCAAACTACATTAGCTTTAGTTAACTTCTTTTAAACAAATTTGGATGGAATAAAGTGCAAATTATTTTGTGTATTATGCAAAATAAACAGTAGACTAGGTTTTATTACGTTAGATGAAATTTACTTTGGACAAGTAAAATTCAGATTGGTATTCAAGGGTTTGGTAACAACCTTTTTGTATGGTCCTAATTTTTTTTTTGTGTACTTAAACACAACTTTCAAGCTCTTAGATTTAATTTTTTGTTTTACAATTAATAATAATACATGTTTATTACATTTAATTATTATTTTACCTTAATGTTTATTTGCATTTCGCAATTTTCATCTATTTCAGGCCACTTCTGATGCAAAACAGGTTTTTTCTAAAATAAAATAAAAGAGAGAGACATGAACAAGTTATCTAAAAAATATTAAAAAATTATCTAGAAACATTAATAAGTAAATTATCAAAAAAAAAAAAAAAAAAAAACTATCCAATAGTCACATGAAAAATATTAACATGATATTTCTTACAAGATCAAAACAGCCTTTTCTATCCAAAGCATGGTCACAGAAGGCCACCCACAGTTCAGAAGCAAAATGTGGAGCCATTGGAGCTAACATTATTATTAATGACGCAAGGACTTCTTCAAAAGTATCTGTTTTAGCCAGTGACTTTGGTATCCTCTATAAATAAAAAAAAGAAAAAAAAAAAAAGCTATGAAACATGGACTTTCAATAAATCATAAATTATGAACATAAAATAAGTGACACATAAAAATTAATAATGTTGTGAAATCTAAAATTATAAATTTTGTTTAGCTGAGTCAACAAAATTTAATTTTAGTAGTTCTTTACTCTGTGTTATTACTTTCATAAAATGTAATTCCTACATAAAAAAATCAATTTCCTTAAAAATAAATAAATATTTACATTTTTGAGGCATTTCAAGTAGAAAACATCATACCAATAATTTTTTATAGTTCTGAGAAAAAACACTTGGATATTTGCATTAGACATTATACATGTCTGAGTACATGTCTTTCTTTCTAATGAAACAAAACTTGTTGGAGTTATCTTTACATTTACTAAAAGTTATGGGATTAATAAATCTAAATATCAAAATGCAGTGGGATTATTCTTATCATACAATAATACATAAATCATCACTATAATAAGCACCAGAGTTGCATTTCAAATTCTCAAAGGTCAAGAGGTAAACAAAATACATAATTAGAAAAGTTCAAGTTCTTTTAAAAGAAGGTATTTTTATTTGATTCTTATTAATTTTTTTTTCTGCTCTAGTAGTGGTAGTTCGGTTGCTTTACTGACTGATGAAGAAGAATTTGTTAGTGCAATGCAGGATTATCAATTTCTAAAAAAACTTTATTTTTGTTAACTTACAGTTCCTTTTTGCATATAATAGTAAAAGCTCTAATATCAAGTCCTATTGGAAATTTTTCTAAACAACCTTAATAAAGTATCAAAAACGATTTTGAAACTTTTTTGTTTTTAATATTCTAATGAAAAACTGATTTTCACATTTAAAAATTTTGCAATCTGATGACGATTTGAAATTTACCTTAATTCACATTTTGAAATGCATTAGCATTTCTTTTATTTTATAGCATTCCTAGAAATTTTGAATTTTACAACTGCTTTTAGCAAAGATTTAATATGTTCACATTTGAAATTTTTCAAATATTATTGAACAAATTATCTTTATAAATTAATTTCATTAATGCTATATACAACATACAAGTGATACTAAATTAAAGGGGAAGTTGGCAGAACACAACAGGAGGGAAAAAGGTGCTAGTGTGATTGTCTGTATAAGAAAGATAAATGACAAAGAGCATATATGCCAATATTCTAAAATATCATAAATGAAAAAAAGCAAACCCAGACTACAAAACTGAAATAATAATAATAATAAAAGAACAAACATGTTTATAATTTAACATTAAAACTAATAATTTTTAGAAAAAAACATCATGTGATTCTTTCTTGATCCATGACTTGCTTATAGTTGGGGAAAATATTCATGTAAGGAATTGCAGCATTATCTATTTTTGTCGATATTATTTGTTTATAACACATCAATTGACATATTTTAGTAAATGTGGTTTGGTTTAACAGAGAGTTTTCTGTGACAACCCTTTATTGTTATCTGCATTCACTTTAAGCTACTTTATTGCAAACACTGGTTCATGTTTGACTATAGGGTCATATATAAAAGTTTTTAACCTGTCTCTTAAAAATAATAAATAAATATGATGACTATTTTTTAAACATAAAGTACTATGTACCTTAACAAGATGTTCAAATTTTGTGGTGATTGACCAACTGTTATGAAAGCTAGAGTTTAGACAGATAAAAAGAAAACAGTCAGACAAAAATACTAAAATACTAGAGATGAGTTTGGGCTTTTTTTTTTTTTGGAACCCAAGCCCAAAAAAATTTATGTCATCAGAGCCAATCCCGATATCAAAAGCATGCAATAGAAAACTGTTAATAACATTTTATAATTGTTTCAAGAATAATTTTCTCATTTAAAAATCTCTTTTTACATAGAAATAAGTATTAATCCTATATAGTCCCTGATGATAATGTTTCACAATTTCCATGTCCGTGAAAATTCTGTTTAAAATAGAAAATTTGTTATTTATATTCAACCACTGGCAGAAATCTGTAAAAGTTACAATTCTTATTCTTTTAAAATATCATTGTAAAACTATGGCAGAAAGACATGAGTTCTGTTTTTGAGTAATTCTATAAAAGAACTTCCAACAGAAAGCAAGGATAGACAAAGGACATCCCATGGCTTCTTTATGTTACTAATACTGACCATGCAAAGGCTTCAGAATCAGATAGAATATTTCACCTCATATCCCATCAATAACAATTCAATTCCCTTTCAAACTCATTTTTAAAGGAATATAAAACACTTTAATAAATTTGGACTATATTCTTGTTTCTCTCAAATAACAAGTTTTTCTTTTTTTGAATTTTTGAATAAATTAGCTTTTCACTTTGAGCACGAGCCGAAAGACTGCTAAAAAAAATTGAGCATGAGCCCATTTCAGGCCTGGGCTTGAGCTGATCCCATGTCATCTCTAAAGCATACCCTTTTTAGATGCTGAAGCAACTTCGAACTATCGAAAGGAGCCCTTACCAACAACAACAACAAAATTATCAAGCTCAGTGTGTTTATTCAAAAACAATGTGCAGACATACATTAAAAAATATATACTAACAAACAGTATAATATTTTTTGTTTGAAGTTGGTAAAAATTGCATGAAACTAATCAGTTAAAATACAGAGTATAAAAAATGAATATTCTGAAAGTTTCAATAAAACAGCAGGAATGAATAACATTAATATAAACTAATCGAATTACATACCCGAAGTTCTCCGGTTAAACCTTGAAGCTTCGCAATAACAACACTAAGTTGACGAGTATTGATGTAATTATGAGTAACCTAAAAAATATATTTATATTTGTAAGTACAAGTTTTGTTAAAATATCACTCTTGTTAAATATAAAAATAATTGTTTTTATGGGTATTAATTATATATATCAAAAACTACTATTTTAACGATTAAAATTTTAATAACTTATTTTCATATTTAAAAAAGTTCTAAAATTTCAATTAAATTTGCTTTTTAAATCAGGCACATGTTTTGGATTTTATCTGGCTCATTAGCATTAAAAAAGACACAAGTCTAAAACTGTTTAAAAGAGAGTATGTTTTCGTAAAAATAATCTGACACAAACCTTACTTTAGATATGATCTGTTCTAAAAAAAAGAAATTGATTCACTTGGTAACTTGAGTATTTTTTAGAGAAAGAAACACTTCATGGATGAAGGATTTTCTAGATATTTAAAAGAATGAATATATTTATTTTTAGATAATAGATTTTTTATCAGCAAGAAATTAATACTTCTAGCATAGTGTATTTTTGAAGGTTTAATCTGGGTCCAATTAAAGTTTTATAAATCCACTATCAATGCATAAAAGGATTATAGGTTTAAATTTTTCAAAAATAATTTTGAATTGTTTGCTCTTAGTATGATGGGGTGAAAGAACATGATAAAATCAGATCATTACTAATATTTATAGTTGATTTTTTTCTATTTTTACACTAATAAGATATTTCTAATTGATTTACTACTTTTACATTTACTTTAATCTTTTTTTGAATGGGGAAAAGAAGTCTTACTGAAGAGGTAACCTTTGTGCTTCACAGCATGATAATTAGAGATCGACCGAAATTTCGGTTTCGGCAAAAAATCGGAGTTTAGCCAAATATTTGTTTTCGGCAAAACTGCTGCCAAAATTTCGGGCTGATCGAAACTATCTGTATTTCAAAATCTCGTTCCTTCTTTTGGAAATTTTCAACTTTACTCATTGACATGAGTTGTATCAGCTCAAATAAGAAACTGTTTATTGCTGTGAACTCCACTGTTTATCATTATCCGTCATGACTGATTCATGATGCGTATGTAAATTATAAAGCAATCAATGCATATAATATGACTAAACTTAAAAGACGCTTATCAGTTATCACGTGATCTTTAAAAGCAACAAACTTAACAGTAATAGAAAATTTTTACGTTGAAACTCCAGATTGTTTCGAATGCTTTATAAGAAAGGTGTTGTAATTAATTATTGATTTATTCGTTGTTATAAAATATAAAAGTTGTATTATTTATGTTTCATTTTTATTTGAAACCTATACACCAGAGGTGCAAAAATCTAGGCGCGAATGGGCCGATTCCCACCACTAAATTTTTAGTATTCTTCGCCTAATAAGAATACTGATAAAATTTAGGCAAAGTATGCTAATAAAATTTGACGAAGAATACTAATAAAATTTAGTGGTAGGAATCCACCAATTGGTGCCTAGAATTTTGCACCCCTGCTGTACACACATACATATATATGAAAGGATAAAAATAAACCCTTTTTAAAATGCAAAATAAAAAATTTAAATCCTAAAACATTTTTTTCTAACTTATAAATCTAATGCTTAAATCTAATCTGCCCCTGTGATCTTTGTTTCTCAGCCTGACAAATATTACTTTCATCTATCAATTTCGACATCTCTTTAAGTTTTAAAAGTGATGAGTTTGCATTTCTTGCAGCTGTCTGTTGGGTGCGGCTCCCAGGCTCGGCCAAGCCTTGGTGTCGGCATAAGACCCCAGACATCAGTCAAAAGCTAATTGACCAATTAAAATAAATGATCCTCCCAATTTGACTCTTTCTCCCTCTGCTGGAAAATATCCTAAATTCTGATTAAAACCTCATGCAAGGTCGAAGAAGACAGTTTTTTTGGCACATTTGAGCGGTCAGCCAAACCCTCGGCCATGTAGTTCTCAAAATTTAACGTAAATGGCTCGCGGGACCTCCGACTGAACGCGCGAAGATGTCTGTACGAAGAAATGCTTCAATAAACGAGTTCGATGTGTCTAGAGGTCCCGAGTCCAACTTATTTCTCTGTTTCTCTCAAATTATTAGTCTCCCAAGTCGTCCTCGGATTAATTCCTTACATTTTATAACTGTTGAGATACCAATCAGATTGCCAGTATTTTTAAAAATATATCATGTAAGTAAGTATTAATGTTGTGTTTTTCTGTACATTTATTCCGTATTTTTAGATGCTATATTATTATTTTTGCCATTTCCTCTTGTGCAACTTTATTATCTCTATCACTTTTTTAATTAAAATGTCACACCCCATCATTCTCTAAACGACCCCCATGTGTTGGTTAAACCCCAACCAGTTTTTAAAGAAAAATTTGGAAGGCCCCGTCCTTACCATTTTAAGTATTCAAAATAAATTCAATTCATTAACCAATCGGTTTAGGCATGACCTTGGTGAACCCACTTTTGCCGTGGTAAGTCCAATAGTGTCTAAATCCACCCATTCGATTTTTAAAGATGACCATGGTTCCATTCCATTAAATCTTTAAGCCCACAATTTTTTTAAGTTTTTGAGTTGGTTAAACTCCAACCAAAAACACCCCTGTGCAATCAAAGAGGATTCAGTGATATTCACGTGCAAATGTGGCGACTGCTGACATTTTTGTAAGAATAGATCCATTAGTAAACAGAATTGTCACCAGGTTGCCATGCACTTCTAAAACGCTGTCCTTTTTGATTCATACCAGGTTTATTATTTTTTGTTTTATTAATTAATTTTTCCTTTGCCAGTAGTAAAACCCTTAAAAATAAAAAAGTTTTTGCTATTTGCGTAAAAACTAGCAAGGAAAATTCGGAGCGTTCTGGCCTCAATCTTAAGGGGAAAATGTTCTGTGATTTATACTTGTTTAGAACAGGAATTTATTATTTTTTTCTTTGAGCTAACAGTGAGGTGTAGTTCTAATTTATTATATTGCTGATCGGATTTATTGATGCCACTGGGGAAAACAAATACACCTCAGTTTGCAAAACAGTAAATTCCATTGCTTACAATTAAATTGCATCTACATCCAAAATAAAAATATCATGCTCAATTTTCTTTTTTTTTAATTTTTGCTAAAACCTCCTCGAGGTTTAGGATCTGCTAAAACCTCCAAAGGTTTAGGATACATATAAATTTTAATACTTGCCTAACCAGTAGTCCTTGTAAATAAACTCTATATCATACACTTGTTATGTCCACACCTGTTTTGTCCATTTTACAGTATATTTCACCATTTTTAAATATTTGCATAATCTTTTTAATTTTAACAATTTTACATTACTGCGATTTTAGTATTTTCACGTTTTGAAAAAATGTGAATAAATAATTTCAAGTTTCTTTTTCATAATTTAACATTTTCAAGTATTTGTCTAATGTGAATATTTTACATATAAAGAACGTATATTTTTCAAACTAATTTCTTACGTTTATTATTCTTATTTTATTATATTGATACCATATGTTTATATATTTTTACATAACTATTTTTTATATTTAATTTTTGCACTTTTCACCTTAAATTATAATTTTCACAGAACTATATAATTTTTATAAAATATTTTGAAATTTTGTGCTGAAAGGACTTGAACAAAAATAGCACAAAAATGGCCAAAAAACTTTTAATCCATACAATTATGGCCAAAACAAATTTATGGATTTATGGCTATTATTTTAATCTTTATCTTATTAGTATTTTTTTTCATATAGTTTTGTGGTAATATTACTGTATCATTGTTTTCATAGATTCCGTATGTTTTGTGGTATCATTATTATATTTTTCAAGTTTTTAATGTAAAGTTCGGTCACATTGTCCCGAGAGCCATATCCCAAATTTAGAACTTTTTAGCATAAAACCATAAGATCTTTAATTTTTCCTTAATTTTTAAGCGTTAAAAATTAAATTTTAAATATATTTTTCCAGCAGCGAAATTCAGCCCTCACTTTTTACCAATCTTAGTTGTAAATTTAACTTTAACATTAACTTATTTTGAAGCCTTACTCAATTAAACACTTCTTTTTAACTCACTTTGGCATTCTCGGTCTTCCGGGTGAGCTCCCCCAGTTTTGCAGGCAAATCTGGTGGATCTCATCTTGGAGGGGGGGGATATGAAAGGATAAAAATAAACCCTTTTTAAAATGCAAAATAAAAAATTTAAATCCTAAAACATTTTTTTCTAACTTATAAATCTAATGCTTAAATCTAATCTGCCCCTGTGATCTTTGTTTCTCAGCCTGACAAATATTACTTTCATCTATCAATTTCGACATCTCTTTAAGTTTTAAAAGTGATGAGTTTGCATTTCTTGCAGCTGTCTGTTGGGTGCGGCTCCCAGGCTCGGCCAAGCCTTGGTGTCGGCATAAGACCCCAGACATCAGTCAAAAGCTAATTGACCAATTAAAATAAATGATCCTCCCAATTTGACTCTTTCTCCCTCTGCTGGAAAATATCCTAAATTCTGATTAAAACCTCATGCAAGGTCGAAGAAGACAGTTTTTTTGGCACATTTGAGCGGTCAGCCAAACCCTCGGCCATGTAGTTCTCAAAATTTAACGTAAATGGCTCGCGGGACCTCCGACTGAACGCGCGAAGATGTCTGTACGAAGAAATGCTTCAATAAACGAGTTCGATGTGTCTAGAGGTCCCGAGTCCAACTTATTTCTCTGTTTCTCTCAAATTATTAGTCTCCCAAGTCGTCCTCGGATTAATTCCTTACATATATGTATGGTTGTTTGTTAGAAATGTCGTTCAATACACGTACAGTTGAAAAATTAATTAGTAACGTAATTAGTAATTATTAAGTATTTAATTATTTTTAATTAATTAATTAATAATTATATGCAGTTATGCATGTATTAATCAGCTTTAAATTTTTTCTACGCTTTCGGTTTCAGCCAAAAGTGAGATCACCAAAATTTGGTTTCGTTTTCAGTCTTTAAAAGCTGTTTCAGTCAATCTCTAATGATAATAGCTCTCATGATTTATTTGTTTTGGTAAAGAATATTATCTTACTCAGATCGCATATATGAAATACAGTATTTTAAATGTAACTTAATACTAACAATAAAATAATAATAATAAAAACATTAAGATTGTTTAAACCTTTTAGAGATACAACATATACAGCAAACCATTTCTCATTATAAAATGCTAGAGCTGATAACATTTCAGTATTTGATCATAATATAATAAAATGATAAATGTAGTATTTTAGCTACATCTTTAACATGCATGTATTATAATTTTTCATTAAAAGTAACTTACACCTTTAATATAATAATTTAAAGCACTATCTAACCGAAGTTCATATTTCTCAATTTCATCAGCAGACAGCTCAATTTCAGAATGACTCTTTCTCTGCTCCATAAAGTCATACACTGTTAGCCAAATTCTCCTTTGGAAATTTTGTATGCCAGGAAATACTGAAAGATAAATTAACATATGTGGATACATATATTTATAGATGGCTAAATAGAAAAACAGACAAACTAATAAATTCATTGACAAGGGATTAATTGAACTATAATCATACAATGCTTTTGTTTATTTTTTTCTTAGATTTAAATAAAATACTCTTCATTTTAATTTCTTTGGTAACTGTATCAAGGTAGTTGAAATCTTCTTAATTCTTATATAGATTTATTACTAAATCTTAAACTATTTTTGCATTTTTATACTAATAAAAGAAAACAATTTGTCTGTGGGTGCGCCTGTGTGTGTGTGTGATGGATAGGAAAATCTATTGGATGTAGAGTTCTGAAAATTTGGATGATGATAGTCCAAGGCAAGTCCTAATGCACCTGAGATATTTCATAATAGTCATAGTAGTTAATAGTTAATTTCATGTAGTTTTTTTAAAATTTTTTTGATAATTAGCCGAGATATTAATTAAAAACCACAACGAACACCCATAAAAAAAATACATTTTTTCCTTCAAAATGGTGTATGATACCTGTTCTGGAAGATTGCTAGCAGAGAAGATTTAAAGGTCAGAAATGGTCCTTTCTCTTTTACAACTTTCACAGGCCTCATCAGCTAAACGATTGGAAATATGGAAACGAAATCAAACAGCCTATTAGGCTGTACTTTACACTCTCTAACGGTGCAATCCGTTTCTAAAAATATTAATAGTAACATCTAAAAAAAAAAAAAAAAATCAGATTTTTGCACCCCCCATCCTTATATTTTGAAACTTGTATATGCTGAATGAAAAGAAATATAGAAAAAATAACTGCACCAAATTAAAGATCGAACTTTCAGCTTCAAAAAGACGTCTTTAGTTAAAAAAAATATCAATATTAAGCCTTTCAAAACAAAAAATTTCCAAGAGCCATTTCGGGGCTTTCATGTTTTTCCGCAAATTTAAAAAAAAAAAAAAAAAAAAAAAATACATTTAATCTGTATATATTTAGCTTCATAAAGATGTTTTCAGTTTAAAAAATATATAAATTTTAAACTCTTAAAAAAAAAAAAAAATCGAAATTTACTCTTGCAATTTTCATCTTTTCATGCAATGTTTGGCGTTCTGCATTCATCTTTTTTAGTTAAAACACAAAAAAAAAATTTGCTCACACTTAACAAGAGCACATTTAGCTTTAAAATGACATTTTCAGTTTAAAAACTATTAATATTAACCCTTTTAAACAAATTCTTTTCTAAACTCACTCAGCCAACTTTTTCTTTGTATGCTCACTTCAAAATTCTGCATCATATTTAAAAATCCAAATACAAAAAAAAAAAAAAAATATTACACACACTTAACAAGGGTAAATTTGGCTTTAAAATGACAACTTTAGTTTTAAAAAATATTAACTATTTCAAAAAATTATTGACTTGAAGTCACTTCTCGACTCCTCAATACACTCTTTTTTTTTCTGGGCAGAAAGAAACTAAATACCAGTATTTTAACACAAATTGTTTACAGTCTTTGGACACATACTTTATATCATATATAAAATTTTTAAAACATTTGGACAGTTCTAAACCAACCTTGAAACTAATTAAAATCTGCTCCATTGCTTGCTTGCTTTGATCAGGAATCTACAGGTGGCTTTTGCTCTCAATGTAAAATGAAATAATAATAATAATAACACTTCTTTTACAGCTAAATATCCATATTTGTACATTGCCGAAGGCAATGGGGTCCCCAACTCTAGGTTTATCTGGACAGATTTTAAAATATAAAATCCTACAAATATTTAAAAATATAAAATTACAAAAATTCAAGAGTGTATGTTGCCAAAGACAGAGTAGGGCTCCCAGGATTAAGAAAAATTTGGAAAGATTTTCATTGAAATATATAAAATCATTCATCACTGATTTTAGGTACATTTAAGGTTATTATCATGGGCCCAGGCAACACTGAACGGGTCAGCTAGTATTTTAATAATCAGCATTGTGTTTCAAAATTAAATTTTAAATAATTCTATTTCTTTCACAAAAAAATTAATTGACAAACAGACCTTTTTAAATATTTGATTCTTATTTTCATCAGACTAATATTTAAAAAGAAAAGTAAATAAATAGACCTAAAAATGGTTTTGGATAAAAAGTACGATAATGCAATAATATATTATTTTTCATTAAAATATATATTTTATCAGAATGGAAATGTGATATTTACTATATACAAATATGATTCTAATAATTTTATTTGTAAACATAAACTTACATTCCTCATTCCATTTTCTGGGTGACTGAGGTGCAACATTTCCCAAAATAAACAAGCGAGCTGTGTCAATTCCATGTTCATCCATAACTTTCTAAATAAGGAAAAAAAGAACAAAATATGAGTACATAATACATACATATGAGCATGTGCATAGCTTTTGAAATAAAATTTATCATGCATTTAAACACACCTGTTCTTCACATACTTTCATCAAACAGAAATCATAAATGATAAATGCACTAAATTTTTAATTAAAGATTTTATTTAGCAGTTTACATATTTATCATTCAGATGGCACAGAGAATGGATAGAAACCTCAAGTAACAATTAATTGACATAAATTAATAGATATTTTTTTTCAGTGTATTATATAAAGCACAAACATATCCTTCTATTAGTAGCAATGATGTTATAACATTACATGATGGCATCTTGATGTTAAAATAGTAAAACACAAAGAGCTGTAACAATTCATTGTAGTGTACTTTGGTACACTAATCTCAGCATGTATACAGACATTTAATTAAACATACATTAGGTGTGTCAAATTGTCACCATGCAGAACAGTACTTAGTGAAATATTATCAAAATTTTCCTGTAATATAAGTAAAATAATGTTTGCACAATTTATCATCAGAGCTTAATGGGGGTAATGGGGGGACTTTTTAACGCCTTGATAAAGGACACCATATGATGCATATATTGCTGAAACTATGTACATTTTGACCCCGATATGGTTTCACCCTGAATAATCCTAACTTCCTTGAAAAGCTTGGTAGTGGGTTGTTGTTCAATGTTTAAACAAACATAGTCAAAGGATTAAAAATAACATTATGAGTAAAACTTTTGAGGTTTAAAAAAATAAAAATCTCACAAATCTAAAGATGCATACAAAGTTAAGTTTCATGAAAAAAATTCAAAACATTTTTTATTATATAGTACATAAACATTATCATATATAGTAAAGGAAATATATTTGATTAAAAAAAATTCTAGATTGCAAAAAGAAGCTTTATATAGCAAAACCTTATTTTTTTTTCATTTTTTTTCATAAAAAAAAATAATAAAAAAATAAAAATAAATAAATAGTATGAAAATAAATTGTGGAAAAATATCAACTTAAGAAAATGTAATGTGTTTTATCCTAAATTACAGAAAAAAATGTAAATTTTGCAGGAAAAAAAATTATGTGGCTACAATAAAATTATATGTAGAACCATATAAATTTATATTATAATTTTTTAAAGTTTGTAATCGGAAAGCCCCTTCCAGTGAAAATAGACTTTACCAGTGCAGCACATCACATGATCTATATACATGAGCTTTCGCTGAAGGTAGTCATATCGTTGAGCCACGATGAAGCAGGATAAAAATATTGTGTCGTATTCATTTCTGCAGAATGTAAAATATACTAATCTCATTCTTTTATATTTGTGTCTTGTGTCGTCATGTTTGTGATGTGTTATTTGTTCAAAAAGAAAATAAATTTTATTAAAAAAGCAAATTTTGTGATGTTTTAATCAAACTTTGGTTTTACCCCCCTGAGAATTTAAATTTGTATGATTATTTGAATACCACCACAAGTTTGCATTTATTAAATAAACAGTATCATAAGATTCAGTTATAAATTATTACCTGAGGATCCACTCCATTATATTTAGATTTACTCATTTTTTCCCAGTCTTCAATCACTTCAGCACCAGTAGTTTTCTCAACAAGTGTTTTACCTTTAAACTCAAATTAAAAATATCAGCAACCATCAGAAAATAAAATTTAAATAACAGATAATGAAAACATTGGATACACCAAATACATATAACTATTATTTTTATCTCATTTATTTTACTCATTACTACATTTTACAATTTTAATTCTTACATCATCAATTAGAAAAAAAATTAGCTTTCGATTGAAATTTATTTGAAAACTGCCGCTTAATTTAACGACTTTTTAAATAATTTCCAAGCATGAAATATTTTTCAATTCTATCTCAACAATGACCATCAGTTTGCTTTAATAATGTAAAATAGCCCCTGAGAAAGTTGTCACAGTTGAAAATAGATTTCCCTAACCATCATGAAAAGTGAAAAATAATAATAACAATAAAAAAACATGATAAATCATAAGATCAGATTATCCATAAGATAGAGCATTTTGGCGCTAAACTAAAATATCTCAAAAAAAGAAAAAAAAACTATTTTAAATTTATGATTAAAAACAAATTGATATGCTGAATTCGTTGATGTATATGTTGCATCAGAATATGCTAGGAACTGTATTGTATTATTTTTTTAAAGATCCATTGGATATTTAACTGTATAAGAGGGAAAAGAACCCGGACTGTGATGAAACAGGAATAATCATACTGATTATGTAAAGGAACCGAAGCAACTATACAAATAAATTACACTTGAAAACATTAAAAATCTCCTCCATCTGCAGATTGATTTACTATTGTAAAAAAAATTCTTCATCTTTATATAAAAATTGATTAGCTTAAAACAATGGATGTGTTTTAGAATTCTATGAATTTGAAACAAACAATGATTAATGAGGACATTTTAAAACTTTTTTTAACATCGAATTTTGACAGTGCCTTTGGGCAGATGTAATGCACATGCGCATAGGAGCTCATTCGGTTGTGGGGATGCTTTATTTACTATGTTTTTTTATTTACTGAATCTGAGATGAAAGTAGTGATATACTATTTGTATGATACTTCATAGGTCCATATAATTTTCTTTCTTGCCGTGGGGAATATGGCAGTATTGTCAAACTGATTAGCCTTACACAGTTGTTTACGGATTGTTTGTTTGGAGTTTGCATCGGAAATAGTATTGTATTTCACTGGGGGGGAAAAACTTTTAAAATAAAATATTTGAAAGACTGTTTCATATGCACCCCTTCTTATGTAATAAAGAAGCTTATTTTACTGATATTGTTATAGTATTTTTTTCTGTCAAGTTTTGACAGGTTCCATCTAATTTAATTTTAAAACATTATGAATTCCTTAAAATTTCCCTTAAAAACAAGGATTTAGCTTTTTTCGTTTTGTCAGCAATACACTTTCCAAATATCTCACAACTAAGAACTTTTCCTCCAGAATAGCAGCAATGATTTCTATGTAAAAATGTAGAATGAAAATAACTGACAGTCCAAAAATCTTTACTTATTAAATGAAATGTAGGGGACAAAATACGTATATAATCCTCTATCTCATTCTCTTGAGAGTATTGTAACAAACAACAACAAAAACTAAAACACTTTGTGAAAAGGAAGGTGTGGGAAGTAATAGCGTCATATCTAACTTGCAATGTGACAGTGCTGATCTTCAAGCAAAGGGAATGTGCGACTAAATTGATAATTTTTAAATTTTTACTGGCTTCTAAATGCATTTACTTAAATTCCAATGATTTCAATTTTTATATTTAAAATAACTATGAGTCACCCACATCAGGATTAGGGATAAGAAAAAAAATGCAGTAGATGTTATTTTCTGTACAGCAGATTAGATCCATATGTAAAAATTCTTTGAGAAAATTTTCTCTCATGCAGGATTATTTTTTTAAAGATATTTAACTGTATAAGAGGGAAAAGAACCCAGACTGTGATGAAAAAGTAATAATCATCCTGATTATGTAAAGGAACCGAAGAAACTATACAAATAAATTACACTTGAAAATATTAAAAATTTTACTGATATTATACTGATATTGAACAGAAAAATAATTTGTCAAAGAGAGATTTTTCAACTGACTATTTGAAAAAGAAATGGCTCTGCTATCGATTGCTGTATTTCCCAAGCATTATTAAACTTTATATGAAGTTTAAACTATGTGATACAGGAATAAAAATAACCTATGCACAGTTTGCTGGGGGTTTTCAATATAATCTCTTATGAAGTTGCTATATATGAGAGGGTTAATATGTTTTCAGTGATCCAAATCAAAGAATTAGTAATACAGGCTTTTTAATGAATGAGTACATAAAGTAAAGCATAGGAAAAGATAATAAATAAATGCACATGAACAGACACTTACCTGTAAAATCAACTTCCTCTTTTTTGATGTATATTCCACTGTCTTTTATTTTGTAGCTTTTACCCATGACCATTCCTTGCATTAACAGTTGGGCAAAAGGCTCTGAGCACTTCAATCTATTAATGGAATGGAGAAAATGGCAAAAGAACCTGGCATAAAACATGTGCAAACCAGCTGCAAATGAAAATTAAGGAAACTTTTGATAACGGATTCAAATCAATATTTACATTCTAATTAACAGAAGATATACCTTTCTACTAAAATATAAACAATTAACTAAAAAAGTTAATAAATTTTAGAAACCAAGTAAATAAAATAGTTTTTCTTTTTCTAAGATCAGGATATTTCTTTTTTTTACATGTTATAATAATTGTTAGTATCAACAGTAAAAGGGAAAAGATTGTATATAAAATTTGTTCAAGAGAATAATTATTATTTAATGAAATGCAATTTCTACATTAAATACTTTGGTACTTTTGTGTTAGACAAATATCAGTCAAAATTTCGTGCTAAAATGCAAAATGTGGTAAACTACTTATTTCCAGTGTAGTAACCCGATTATTATACCCATGTTGAAATATTTTCTTTCAAGGTTTGTTTTTTCTATGAGTTTTTTTTTTTTTAAGTATTTAATATTGTTCAATTCGGCAATTGCCATTATTTAATTCTTCAAAGGCAAAGGTATAATTATAATAGTGTGTTCCTAAAAATGTATTAGTATAAAAAATGCATTATTATTCCTTATGTATTCCTAAATGTATTATTATTCCTCGATACTGACAGATTAAAATGGTGCTGTAAACAAAGACAACAAGACATATAAAACAAAAGTTGGTATCAAGAACTGTTCTTTGATTTATTGAACATTGGAAAGTTGGCCCACATTTCGAAGTTGGAGGTGTTACCTCTGACCCACTAATGATTGACTATATCGCCTCAATATTTATCACTTATACTTTGTCAGATTTCCTTGGTGATTTCCCCCATACAATTGGTCATAAAATGGTTTAAATACCCAATCTGCTGGTTGATTTGCCAAAAATCTGTACAGTTCTTGCAACAATGGTCTATAAAATATTCATAAAATGGTAGCTCAATCAGAAGTATAAAAATCCTTAGTATAAAAAATGCATTATTATTCCTTATGTATTCCTAAATGTATTATTATTCCTTGATACTGACAGATTAAAATGGTGCTGTAAACAAAGAAAACAAGACATATAAAACAAAAGTTGGTATCAAGAACTGTTCTTTGATTTATTGAACATTGGAAAGTTGGTCAACATTTTGAAGTTGGAGATGTTACCTCTGACCCACTAATGATTGACTATATCGCCTCAATATGTATCACTTATACTTTGTCAGATTTCCTTGGTGATTTCCCCCATACAATTGGTCATAAAATGGTTTAAATACCCAATCTGCTGATTGATTTGCCGAAAATCTGTACAGTTCTTTTAACAATGGTCTATAAAATATTCATAAAATGGGAGCTCAATCAGAAGTATCATTTGGAAGCTCTTCATCTTCACTCACTTGTACACATATCATGAATTACAATGCTTTCCTTACACTATGTGTTCAAAAAGTAAGAGCTGGTAATAACCAAAAGCGAAAGGAAAACCAGAGTTTGTAAGTAACACCAATTACACACCTACTATTGGACATTCATATAAACTTAAATTTATGAGATCTTGAAGATATAATTTAATATATAAATACAGAATTTTATAATCATAGAATTATAAATATCAACAAAATGATTTTCTAGTATGCCAGTACTTATTATTTTATGCTTATTTTATTAAGGACAAGGTATTATTTTGAAGTTATAATTTAAGAATAGTAAATGAAACAAATTACCATACCATGTTCCTTTCCTCCAATGTACAAATCAACAGGCATATTCGTGTTAATTTTATTGACATCATATACTTCTAATTCATTTTTAACATCTAAATAGCGTAAGAAGTACCAAGAACTGTCAACAAATGTATCCATAGTGTCTGTCTCCCTAGTAGCTAGACCACCACATCTGTAACAAATCACAAATTAATTAATTAAATTGAAATGAAATAATTAAGATAGGTACACTTTAAAACAATGATACAATTTTAAGGATGCAAATCTTTTGAGAAATCTATATAAAATGAACACATTTTATTAAACATGACACCATTATAAGCTTATTTTTAACTACTCAAACTGCAAGAGGTTATTCATGAATAAATTTTAAAATGCTGAACATAAGAGAAATTTGTACCACAATGAAATAAATAAATACAAATTGTCTTATTGACAGATTTTATTTACATGCCAGAGAACTTAAGATTAATAAATATTTTTTACTTTTACTTTTTTAATTACCTTCATTTTGAAAATCCCATACTTACATATATTATTTCCGTACTTATATGCTTCCATATCTAACAACAACTTTCAATGCATGTATGGGGTATAATGACCCTTTCTTCAACAAATAAATAAGTAATAGTGATTGATGAGGAATCTTCCATCATCTTGATTCAAGTAAAATTAAAAATATCTTATGAGGTTGATGAAAAAGTTGATAGTATTTAATTATATTTAAAATGAATAGCATACAGAAATGAATTAGTAATAGATTTTCCTCAACAATACAACAGTTGTTTCTTTCTATGACTGGATTGTTTCAATCACAGGTATTTTCTATTGATTGAAAGCAATAAGTAAATCTGTTGTTTAAAACTACAATTTAATTATGAATTGAGATTTAATTTTACAATGAATTTTGAATTATACTTCTAAAAACAATAGAAATAAAAGTTAATAAATGGTTATTATTATTAATTATCTTTGGTGACAGAAAAATAAAACTGTCAGTAAATATACTGCAATAAATCCAATTAAAAGAAATATTTTTTTATCATAAGCTTTGGAAGTTTTATTATTTTAAGTATGCCACAAACTAAAAAAAAGGTTGGAAAACAGTGTGATAATCAAATACATGCTAGAGCAGAGGTGAATAATCTGCTTGTCAAACACTAAATGTAGCAATTTTCAACCGTATGTGTGATATTTTAACATATGAGAATAGTGACTAATTTGACACAAACAAACAGACAAACAAAAAATTACCGTATATACTCGTGTATAAGTCAACCCCCCCCCCCCCCCAATTCTTACGCAAAATTTTGGAAAAAATTGAATTTTTGTGTATAAGTCGAACCATATTTCTGATAGTATGTTGAAAAATAATTTGTAATCGAGGATGAAAAAAAAAAATTTTCATTAAATTAGTAAACTTTTTACGTTTCTAATCAGACTTCTTTTTTTTTTTTTTTTAAATTCAACATTTTAAAATTGTATAATTACTTAAAACTGAAGAAGCTTAAACTATTTTGAAAGCTATTCACATCCATTTAATAATTACTTACTTACTTTTTTTTTTTTTTTTTTTTTTTTTTGAAAAATCTATTCAAGCCTTATTTACAAGGGTAAACAACTTCTTAAACTGCTAAAATATAGTACTGCTTTGTATTGTAGGACTTTAGGAGAGAAATCTAGAAGCAATCTCAAGTTGAACTCTTTTTAAAAAGGGGATTAAAATGTTGAAAGGAATGCTCCTGTATTGAAGGGAATTCTATCCCAAGAGAAAATGAGTGCAGAACAATTACAGAGACATTATTGTTGAGCTTTTTTTTTAATCAATCACCATTGTCAGCTTTTATCTGTCTCTCCAACCTAGACCCATATGTGATTAATTAAAAGACTTGCACATTCACCAATTATCTGCAAAAAAAATATGACTCCGGTATTTCACTGCGCTATTATTATTATTTTTTTTTTACTTACTCGTGTATAAGTTGACCCCCCATTTTCAGCTCCCAAATTTTGTCTAAAATTCTTCAACTTATATAGGAGTATATACGGTATATATATTGGATAAAACATTTGAAAAACAAAGTACAAATTGTGTTTATCAGATTTCAATAACTCAAAAATAACATTTCAGTTTCTACAAAATTCAAGTGATTTTAACATTTTTAATTCAAACTAGAATATGTAAACTGTTATCTATAGAATAGAAGCATATTTAAACTTCTAAGCCATGACTTTTTTAAAACCCAAGAACCAATCTCGATGAATAGATATAGATTTGGAATTGAACTGTGCATTTTGAATATTCAGACAAAATTTTATAAATCCCTTCAATAATACTAACAAAAAATAATCAAACATCACATTAAAATTTTATTCTGACTTTTATGGATTCTTACTTTATTATTTGTAAAATAAATCTATAATTCTTTTATTATTATTATTATTGTTAATATTTTGAAAATATTGTGAAGTGAAATTTTCATATGCTACCCATACAACAATTAAAAATATATATATATATATGTTGCCCACATCTGCTTTAGAGTAAATCCATTTGAATCTAGATAGTATCTAACCAATCAGAATCACACAGATTTTAAGCAGTCTGGAATGCAAAGTACCTTTAAATATTGGCTGTATCTTCTAATTTTTTGTAAGCAGTTTAAGAGAAGTACAAAAAATATACCTTGGACACTGCACATTAACCCACTCTTCTACAGAAGCAAGTGAGCAGCCTTTTCCACTAAATTGTTCCACTTGAGGCAAAGTAACAGGTAAATCTTCCTTAGGAACAGGCACTTCCTAGAATAAACAAGAACGAAAAATCATGCGTCAAGCATAGATTATGTAGCACTTTCCAACGCTTCCAAAATAATTTTACAAAACATACCGTTTAATAAGCTAAAAGATAACATCTAAGTAAACACCTTGGAAAACGCATAACATATTTAAACACATAATTTCAGGAATTTCCAACAGATACAATATTCGGAAAAATATCCGAATACTTTTATTCAGCCCTGTATATGATCTATAGATTTGTATATGCTAGGATGCTAAATTTTAGTTTAGTTAGGAAACGCGTAGCACAGTTTAAAATTCTCTTTCTGGAGTTTCTGTCAATAAACAGAAATGTGTTCGCAAACTTTTGTGCTGCCCTGTATAGGATCTACAGAATTTATACACACCACGTAATAGACAAAAAGTGAGTTAAAATTAAAATCGCGTTTAGTAACTTAAAACGCACTTCCAGGAATTAGTGTTAACAGACAGTAGAGAATTCTTTTGTGTGTCCCTGTAAATGAACGATGACTGCTATACACACACTATTCTGTAGTAAGCCTCTTGTAATGCACCTTAGATATATATATATATAAATTTCAATGCATTTAAAATAGTGAAACATTATTTAAATAAACCGCAGACGATTTTTCTCCATAGACGTCATGTAACGGAATTCTTTTGACTGTCCCTGTAAAGTAACTATAAGTGCTATGCACACTCTATTCCATATTAAGCTCCTTCTAATGCACCTTAGTGATATATATAAATTTCAATGCGTTTAAAATAGTGAAACATTTAAATAAACCGCAAATGATTTTTCCCCATAGACCGCAATGTAACGGAATTCTTTTGAGTGTCGCTGTAGTAAAACTATAAGTGCTACACACTTCCGTTGAAATAGGGAACATGCTATAGATAACGACAATAACATATAAAAATTGCAGAGCAATCCGAGCATATTTACGGGAGTTAGAGCACGGACAGACAAACCGAAGTCATAAGCACTTTTCAACTAGGTTGGAAAGTGCTAATAAAAACTTATAATTACATTTCAAAACATGCTTATTGGAAGAGAATACTACTATCATTACCACTACTAATAATAAACAGTACTTATAAAGATTTAAAAAAAATATTAACAAATATCTTTTTAAAATACTCATAAAAAGGTTTTTTAAAAAAAATAAAAAGTAGTGATTGTGTGTTAAAACTTGGCTCTTAAATGACTGGAATATATTATCACATAAATAAAACATACCTTAGATTAATGACACATTAAACAACAAAATATTTTACATTAAATTTTTTAATAAGCAATAAATGGAGAAATTTTTTATTTTACTTTAACAAATTATTAATAATTGTTTTTAAAAAGTAATATAAATAAGAAAAGACCTGGAAGATATTAAACATCTTGTCTCCTCACCCCTTCACTGAAAAGGTGGGATTAATTATTTATTTATAAAATGCAGCAATTAACCAGAAATCTGATTGTTAAATAAATGGTCATACTAAACATTATAAAAATATAAAAGCTTTACAGAAAATTTAATACATTTTGCAGGAATAACAATATACATAAATTACCAAAGTAGTAAAAAACAAGGAATATGAAAACTAAATGCATATTACTAGTTTTAAGCCTTTGATAATAGTCAAAATATTTAGTAAGGTGGCAAAAATAAAAATTATAAAGAGATTTTACTGCAGAGAATGCAGTTTAGTCATAAACATGTATATGCATGTGAATAATGATAAGCATGGGTGCTTATGGTTACATATTAATGCTAGGGAAATATTTGGAAAATATAAAAGTACAAAAAATAACACTAATCACAATATTTTTCAGGCAGAAATTTTAAAAATTTCACTGCCAAAAATATAAAACCAATTATGCGAGTTTCACTTTCAGAAGTTAATAAACACTCCCTGCTTAAAAAAAAAATTGCCATGCATAAAATATTTAAAGGATCATAACACAAATCCATACAATCACAGTCCTTACTAATTAGGAAAATGAATTAATCAGGGGTATGTCCAAATTTTTCTCACAGGGTCCTGTTTTTGTGAAATTGTGAACAGTTTTTTATATTTGTGAAAATATTGCCATAATTTTGTGAATTTGAAAATATTGTTATATTCAAGTTCCTGTACATCTATCCTTAATATATATAAAAAGCTAAATAATATGTACAGTAGAACTCCAATTATCCGAACTCCGACTATCCGAATCGCTTATTATCCGAATTGCTCTTACAATTTCAGAAAAAAAAATTAAGACGGAAAAGTACGTACTGCGTTTCGCAAAATAATGATTTAGCTTTTTTTTTTCTTTTCTTTTTTTTTTCTCCGATACAAAAATCGGAATTTTGGTAAAATCAAAAATTATGGTCCGAATTCGAAAATTTTTCGAATCCCTGAAATGTCAGGCCACTCTGAGCAAGGATACATATATTTCAGATTCGAAAATCTGATAATTTTGAAAATTTTATATAGCGTATAGATACTGCAATCATTTTCAAATGTATCATTTTATCTCTTTCAGAAATAAATTATTCGCAGACAATTTGTCTCTGTTGAGTGTTGAAATAAAAAAGCAGGCGTCTTTTTGTAATAGAAATAAAATTCATTTTCCGTTCATCTATTTTTTCGACTTAAAATTAAATGTTTATTAATTGATAACTTTTCTTCTAATCGGTCGAATTTTATGAATTTTAGCTTCCTGAATTCACAATTTGTTTTGACGTCCGTTTGCAAATTTTCGTGAAGATGTGACGATTTTTGCGATTTTTTGGAAGAAGGCTGGAAAACATCTAGTACGCTATGTTTATCCGAGCTGGAACGAAAAATATCGGGGTGCAGGTGGAAGACGAAAGCTGATTGGTTCGGTTGCGAGCCTCGACGCAGAGTCCCGTTCCAGTCAACTGAAATCGTTTCTTTCTTTCGGAAAAAATGTTCCTTTTTCGCTAATTTTCGAGACTTTGTTAATTAATAACTATCTTAATTAAAGGCCGATTTCTTCGATACTGAGTATCACCAATCCCGGGATTTTTCTGATTTTTTTTAAACAAAAAGCACTTCGCTACTCGTTACGGTTGCAGAGTTTTACGAAACACAGACACAGAGACAGACACACAGACGTTTCCGAACATTAATAATAAAGATGAGTCAACATCTCATAGTGCAGTTTGATTATTGGCTGTCGTCTGTCGCCAGGTGGCCGGCCCGGCCCACTTATCACTGTTCGTTTTGATTAATCAGTTAGTGTGACGTGACCTGCTAGTTGATTACTTGACCTGCTATTGTTACGGAACTCTTTCGCGTCGGTGCGTTGTTTTGTTTTGAGTGCATTTCTTCGTTCACCATGGCTTCTAAAAGAAAACGTGTTGTGTTATCGTTAGCGGAGAAACTAAACATTATAGAGCAATCAGATAAAGGAGTTACGGGTAAACAGTTGGCTGAGATGTACGGTGTTGGACAATCAACGATTTCAGACATTAAAAGGAGCAAACCTACACTTTTAAACTTCGTGTCAGTGCTTGAAAACGAAGATGGAAGTTCTTCAAGAAAATCAATGAAGGCAGCAACAAACAAGGATTTAGAAGATGCCGTTTTCAAGTGGTTTTTGCAGCAACGTTCTATGGGAAACCCAATTTCGGGTCCGATTCTTTGTGAAAAAGCTAAGATCTTAGCTCAGAAGTTTGGTTGTTCATCCTTTAAAGCAAGTAACGGATGGCTAAGAAATTTTAAGTCCAGGCACGGTGTCCGTGAATTAGATTTAAGTGGCGAGAAGTTATCAGCAGACTCCAAAGCTGCAGAAGATTTTATTGAAAAGTTTAAAGATGTAGCAGACGCCTACGATCCTGAGTTTTTGTACAACGCCGATGAAACCGGTCTTGTTTGGAAAGCTCTGCCTAAAACCACTTTAGCATCTAAAAGGGAATGTAGTGCTCCAGGACATAAAGCTAGTAAAGACCGTGTTACTGTGCTTAACTGTGCGAACTCTACGGGAAGCCATAAGATACCCCTTCTGTTGGTAGGGAAGTCAAAAAGTCCAAGAGCATTTAAAAATGTGAAAAAGCTCCCCCTCTTTTATAAAAATCAACCCAAGGCTTGGATGACTGCAGCATTGTTTACAGAGTGGTACGACGAAATTTTCATCCCTGAAGTGAAAAAACACCAAAAATATCTTGGAAATGAAGGCAGTAAAGTGCTTTTGATTGTTGATAATGCACCAACTCATCCCACCGAAGAATTGTTGGCAAGAGGGAATGGCCAGTTTAAAACAATCTTTTTACCGCCAAACGTCACAAGCTTATTGCAACCAATGGACCAGTCTGTTATCGAAACCATGAAACGCCATTACAGAAGGCAACTTTTAAAGAAACTTTTGGTAGAGGGCGAAGACGAAGAAGGTGTGTTGGCTAACCACAAAAAAATGAATTTGAAAGATTGCACTTACATGGTGGCGGAAGCTTGGAGCTTGGTTAAGGCAGTGACATTAAGACGTGCGTGGAACAAGTTGAAAGACATATCAACTGAAGAAGAGAAGCAAAATGAGAAAAAGAAAAAAGAAGATCCAGAAAAGAAAAGGGAAGAGACAGGAGAAGATGAGGAAGACTTGCCACTTGAGGAATTCAGAAACATTCTTTTGAAAATTCCTGGATGTTCAGAAGTTAGTGCTGAAGATATAGAAGAGTGGATGGTGTGTGATTCGTCAGACCCTGGGTTTCAAATTCTAAATGATGATGAACTTATTGAAAGTGTAAGAGAAGAAAGCGTCGAGGAAGAAGATGTCCTTAATGTCGAAGTTAAAACAGACACTGGACCATCAGCTAGTGAAGCATTTGCCGGCTTTGAAACTGCGTTGAAGTGGATGGAGCGTCAGCCCGAGTGTGACCACATGCAACTTCTCACTGTCAAGCGGATGCGCGACTTGCCTGCCCGAAAACGGAGGAAGACTGTCAAACAGCTTACTTTGACGGAGATGTTCAGCAAGCAATGACTTTCATTTACAGTACGGTACGTACATACTGTACTAATGTACAGCCCTTGTAAGTATGCTTAACATGTAAAAATGCTACATTTTCATTTAATTAATTAAAACTCTTTTTCCTTAAAAATAGTTTTTTCTCACATTTTCAACACACATACAGTAATTAATTAAAATAAACCATTTTTTCGGAAAAAAATCCAATTATCCGAATTTTTGATTATCCGAATGGGGTCCGGTCCCAATTGATTCGGATAATTGGAGTTCTACTGTAATTTGATAACTTTAATTGTTTTGTGACAGGTCAGATTTTACTTTTAAATGATTAAATATGTGAAATGTTCAGTTTAAAGGGAGAAAAGTTTTGTGAAAGGTATTTTTTTAAGGTAGAGAATTTTGTGAAGGGTTCTGTTTTAAGATGAAAACTTTTGTGAAGAGTCACAAAATTTTCCTAAACAGATGCCCTGTTAATGCAACAGTAAATTAGCATTTTCACTGTAAGAAATCAATACACAGAAAGAATTCACTGATTCATTGCAGCTAATCTATATCATTAATATCAAGATCCGACAAATACATTAAAAGAAAGTTTATAATAAATTATGGAAACAAATAACAATACAAAAAATACATAAGGTAATTAAGACTGTTTTTAAATCAAAAACACATATTTGAATGTAGTTTTGAATTATAAACATAAACTACAATTCATACATACATATACAAATATTTTATATTTTTCATTCAATTTCAAGGCAATTGATCTCATTATTTTGCTAATCTGTTAAAATGTATGTATGTGATTATGGTTCATTATAAGTCAGTTAAAATATTTTTATTGTTTTAATGACTAAAATTGTTTAAATGGAAAACAGTATCCTATAAAAGAAGCATTCCTTACATTTTTTTTTTTTTTTTTTTTTTGGCAAATAAAAGACTCAAATAAGTTTTTTGAAATAAGAACAGTCTTAAGTAAATTTGAACTATTCATACTCCACATTTTGAACAATTTATGATAGGAATAGGAGTTCCCCAATAACGTTGACGAGATATCAACCAATCTCTCAGTTTTCCACTAGCAGGGTATATTTTGATGTTTTTCATTTTCAATTTAGCAAGAATCTTCTCCCGAGCAGTTTTTCTGTCTAGGCCTGAAAACTTAAAAAAAATATATAATTAGACAAACTAAAATAAATCCAATAAAATTCATCTACATTTAGTTTAAGGGCAGAAAAGAAATTAAAAATCTTAACTGAATCAACTGCATCATTAATTAAGGCACTACACTTGAGGAATTTGACAAAAATAAAAAATTATTATAAAAGTTGGAAATTCACATTTTTGAAAATTAACTCTCTGGCCGCCAAGCAAAAGGGCAAAATTGTAATGTTGTTTTCTCTGTAATTTTTTTTAAATGATAAGAAAAGATGATTTTTCCAACATAATAATAAAAAACTTAATTACATGAATATAAGTTTTGAGAGTAATTATCATTACTCATTGTTTTAAAACTACATTATATCAGTAAAATTTTATTGATTTAAATAATGGTTCTACTGTAGTGAAACACACAGCTTAGTGAATGGATATATCAGTTCACGGCAGTGAGAAGGTTAATCCTAATGTGTTGCTATGGAGCATATTTGACTACAGTGATTTTAAAAGTGTACCAATTTTAAACTATCATGAACCATGTTATATTCATCCTTGTGTTTTCTTTCAAGACTTTCCTGATACACATGAACAATTCTTTTTTGTTTATTGCTATAGTTTTGAAAGTTTTTGGAGATTAACATCCTATTGATCTCATGATGCCCTTTAGTAATAAAAGTGTATTATGTGATAAAAGATTATGTAATAAAAGAGTTTTCTCTTTTCTCCAGTTTTATGTGATGCAGAGCATATAATACAATGAAGTAGAGTACCACCTTTTATGACATAGAAGGTACCATGGTGTCATAATATGATTACAGTCTTTAAAAACCTTAAAAAATATACTAAAGAAAAACATAAATGCTCATGTGTGTAATAGTATTATGGAAGTCTTAAAAGAAAATATGTAACATAATTTATGATAGTTTAAAATCTACCATACCTTAAAGATGAGTGGAATCAAATACATTCCATGAGCCCACATGAAGTTAAAATTGAATCTTTTAAAAGAGTGGCATTTACTCTAGCATGATGTGGCAAGCAATTCAATTAAAGAAATTTTTAAATGCTATAAAAATAACTCATATTATTTTGCAATATTTACCGAATTATTTAATCTTTTAAATAAAAATTACTACAAATAAATTATGTCAGTCTATTTGAAAATTCTTAAAATATTTCTCTAATTTAATATTTTTAACACTCACATATTAAAGTACTGTGTAGATTTTATACAAAGAATTTGTTTATTAAATTTTTTACAAAGCAGTAACGATGTGTTTAATAAAAATTAATAAGTTTAGGGCTTAAAAAAAGAGAATCCATACATCCAATTATTCAATAGTTATATGCTCTGAATAACAAACAGTAATAGGCAATATTTACAGAAAATAATGGATACACCCCTTTTATAGGGGATTTGACACTTTTTTATAGGATATTGCACAGTTCAGGTTTAAGAAAGTGAGATTTGTTGCTGAATGATATAACAGCAATCTTCTGTTTGTATGTAAAATAGATAAATGGCACCTGTATGTAAAAGCATGACTTAATCAAACTGTGCACCCATTGAACAAATTGCTTGTGTGTCTGAAACACCAAATAGGTTGTCAAAAAGTAAGCATGGAAAATTTTTCTGCTTTTACCAAGACCATTTTCTCTATAAGCCCCTACAAAATGAAAGTATCAAATAATGAAAAATAACTTTTAAAATTTAAAAGAATAAGTGTTTTCTTCCTCTCAAATGACTTACTTCTTCAGAATTTAGAAGACACTGGGTAGAATTATCAAACACATCAACAGTTTTGATACCTTCATTAAATACGAAATTCAGCATCTTTTCATTCTTAACATTAGGAACACCTAGATAAGAATTTAGAAGGATAAAAAAAAAAATGCATTTAATGACAAGTTTAAAAAAAAGTTACATCATTAAACTACTTTACCTAAGCAAGAGTCAGTAGCAGAAGAATGGTCTAAATCCTCAGTGACAAATATTGGTAAATGTTCTCCCGTTAATGGATGAATAGCTGTTATATTTAATCTATTATTTTTAACATCATCTCTAGATCCATACTGTACATCATTGAAGTGATTATTTGGAGATAATCCAATAAAAGAAGCACCATAAATAAACTCAGGGGTGTCAGTCCATACAGTTAGAGTAGAGTCTAATAACTTGTTGTTTGAAGAAATACTAAAATGAATTATAAAACCGTCTGGTTCTCCAATCCAATTTTGCTGGATTTTCTTCGCATCTCTCCATTCAACTAAGCTTGGATCATCCAAGCCTTCATACAAACTCTAAAAATAAAATGATAATATTTGATTTACATTGCAACTTATTTTATTTTATATAAAAGAGGATTTAGGTTATAAAACCATCATTATTAGAATTTAATATAAGCATAATTTAGCTATAATTGAGTAGTTATATATTTTTAAGCAAAGACACATTATCAAATAAATTAATTGGTCATTTCAATTTTAATGATTCATACCTTTTATGAGTTTTATCCATTATCTTTTATTTAACAGTTCATTAATTTAAATGTGTGGATTTTAATACCTTGCAATTTTAATATGCTAAATGATTTTTTCTTTTGTGTAATAGTTTATTATGTAAAAGTAAGTAAATTCAACTTGAACTAAGCAAAGTATTTTATATTTTAATAATTTTAAACTTTTATAAAAAAAAAAAAAAAAAAAAAAAAGACAATGTGATTCTAAATAACTTAATATCCCATTTATTGGAATAACTCATCTTGACAAAATAATTATTGTAATGGAATGTTAGAAAATGGGTATGAAAATTAATCAAATATAATATTCAGCTTAAGTGAGTAATGAAAAAACACTATTATCCTATAGAAATTTACCTAAGTTTACTTGCATTTATTATATATATAAATATACCCATGTTCCAACTCTACGCAAGAGGGTTTATAACTGTATAGTATTTTAAGATATACATCAGTAAGTACTAATGTGTTGTGAATAAGTATTTAAATTATTCTCCCTAATTTAACAATTTTATTAATATGAGCCAAAGTTTAAAATTAATAATCAATATTTTAATTTTGTGAAAAGGAGAACTTTTCAAAGATAAAATAGTTATTATTACAATTCATCATAATGCATATAATCATAAAAAAATAATAATAGCAGCACTCATCCCAGGAATATATCATTTATGAATATTTTAAATGAAGAGGGTTTATTTATCATAGTAATTATTTTTTATTTTAGAAATTTACATAAATTATTATATAGCTAATTGTTAGATAGATCCATAAAAAGTATGAAATTAGAATAATGAAATCATTAAAATGAACAAAAATCAATTTATAGTACTGATAATGAACTGCTTATGAAGAAAGTTCTTAATTACCAGTTCAAATGTGTTCATCATTAATAGGAGTGTTAAATTGTCTCTTGTAAGCTTTATCATACCCTCACTATATTGTTTTGAATTTGTAAAGATGTATTTTAGTTAAGTAGAAGATTACAAACATTATAAAAAGATCACTAATTGAGCCATACAATACACAGTGGTGAGCCATTTGTTGAAACAAGAATAAAAGCAACTGGAGAAATAAACACTGTAAAATGAAAATATCAAGAAATGTCGATGCTGACTAAATTTTGTAAACAATTTCACAGATCCTGGAGATTCACTTGTGAGGCAAACAACTCAGGAGAGAGCTATATTTTGAAGCAAGAATAGCAGCAGCTAAAAAAATATGAGACATTGAGAGTTGATTCTGATTACTTTATTTTCAAGACAATCTGCAAATTTTGAAATATGTGGAGCAACACTTCTTGAGCTGTTTAAATCACACCACAGATCATGAAAAGTGTGGAGAATTTCTTATTTAGCTGCAATGAATGAGCCATATGTAAAAGCAAGTATAGAAGCAGCTGAAAAAACATGGATATTGGAAAAAAGCAGAAAGATGTTCTGGGTAAAAGTAATTGTCCATTCAAAGGAAAAAAAATATCCAGGCATCTAACTAAAGTGATTGTCCATTCCAAAATGTTCAGACAAAAAGAAACAATATGATCATCCAAAAAATTTCAGTGGGCAAGCTGGGGGCTAGTTTTTTATACGGACACCTCAGCTACATCTTTCCTCTACATCCTCTTCTCACTTGCTATTTTTATTAACTGTATTTATTCTTATTTAAAATAAGAATAAAGTTTAAACTATCATTGAAAATAATAAATTTTGATTTAAATATTTAATTGAGACTGTTGGAACTAATTAAGAGGATCATTAATATTAATTAAGATTTTAATTAAGAAGTTTATAATGAATTTAAATCAGTAGAAATTAAGAAATGATATATTATTTTATACCAATTAGTCTGAAATGTTGAATTGTAAAGAATAACACACATACTCTGGATATTATTCAACAACAGTAAGAGATAAAATAAATGCTAGTAAGATTCAATTTACTTTATCCTAATTATAACCTTATTTATTTTTTGTTATTTATTAGGATAAAAATAAGAGAAAAGTCAAAGAAAATATGAAAAGTAATGTTTGTATACATACTTTTGAAAAAGCTGAAGTAGACAGAAACCACTGGGAAAGCCTTCTTTTTTCAACTTTACAACCTGACCTCCAGGAGAGACCATTTTCATCAACTTGTTCATCTGCTAATACAGTTTGGTCAACTGGATCCCAGTTTACTAAAGACTGAAAGGCAAATTTATTTATAAACATAAATGAAAAAAGAATAATTACACAAAATGATAATAGTTGAAAGTTTTTTTTAATGTTGATATATTTTTTTAATATGCGATAGAGAAAACTGACAATGATTCTTGGGCAAAATTTAAAAATTAAGAAGCTATAACTTAACTTAAAGCAAAGTTAAAGGTTCGAATCCTGTTTATGCAGAAAGAAGTCAGTAAAAATAAGAATAATTATTCAATTAAAACAAGTTGAAAACATTTTAAAAACATGATTAAAAGATTAATTATATATGAATTAAAAAAACACAGCCAAAGGCTAACAAACTCATTTTAATGATTAACAAAAAACGTGAACACATTAGAAAAGCAAGTTGGAATGAAGTTGCAAAAATATATTCATATACCATCCTTTTGAACAATTGCATGTGTATTTCATACTGCAAGTCATACAGTGACTAAGACTAGTTGGCCATTGATTCCCACGAAATACTTCACATTATCGGCACTATAACTGAGATCCGAACACTGCAGCAGTTGCACCTACAGAGACATGAGTACGAGAGAGGCCGGACCAGGTTTGGTCCCGGAAGAGGGTGGGGGGGTGAGGACTTATGACACCATCACCCTTGGGCACCTCTGAAAGCCTACAAGAGCAACCAGAGATCCAGAAAATAGCCAAGGAATTGCCTCCTGAGAATTGCTATATCCCCGATCAGAATCGAAGAGCACATACAAAGGTCACCTCTGGACTTTCTCCCAGGGAATTGCAATGACTAAAGCCATCCAATCAGAAACTTTCAGACACCATCAGCATAATGCTGCAATACTGAAATGAAATACAGCTGTTCATCTCCACATGTGTGGAATACTTAAAATAAAGCAATAATGCAGTTCACAAATTACGTCATAGTTAAATCAAAAAAGTTTTTGATATAAAACATCGATATAATCTTATTTGGGTATCAGTAAAATAAACCACAATATTGTTGATACCCGTGATATAGAAATAAAAAATGGCAAGATTGAATTTGGTAAGAAAAGCAAAATCTTCAAAAACAGTTTCTAGAAACTTTTATTTACATTTTAAAACCTCATCAGAGTGTGATAACTTTATGAAATAGCTATCAAACACACAAGAATGACTGTTTGAAATACACTGATAAAATTGTATGAAACACACAAGCAATTTGTGCAATATTTGCATCATTAATATATACATGGAGAGGTTATTTATTTGATATATACATAAGCAAGCTCCACATAATAATGCAATACAATATATATAACACATAGCTACATAAATAAATTATATAAGATTAGAAATTTTTGTATTTTTTGCAGTTTCTTTTTTGTGAATGTTTATAATATTTTATAAAAAATCACACTTTCTTAAGATTGGGTTAATTAGTTATAAAATATCAGACGATAATTTAAAATATTAAATAACACTAAAAATTCCTTTAAGGGATTCCTTTAATTTATTCTTTAGAGATTTTTTTTTCCTAGTAAGATGATCCTGTCACTATATTAAATACATTTTGAAAATGGAAACATGATGTAGCTTTTTTATACAACTTATCATGTGCATATGCACACATGTGTATTTTCAAAGCCTTAAAAGAACAAATATACTTTGAAGTAAAACATACTTTAAATTCTGACAAATAAGAATGAACAATCCTTGGCAGAAAAAATATAATGAAAATAAATATACATCTAAAATATAATCCACGCATAAATTTTAAGAATTTAATTTAATTTTATAGAAAATTAATAACAAGTAGAAAATTTTTACCTTTTTCTTATAAGCTAATCTATTTTCATGCATCAAAAGGAATAAATATTGAGTCCACTTGTAGTAAGAAGGATCACAAGTTGCTAATTCCTGTAATTTTAGATACACTCAATTATCAAATGCTGTAACAATTAAAAAAATTACTTAATAACTGTTGTATTTACATGAAACAGAAAAACACATGGATAAGATATTTAAAAAAATCAATATTTAATTACAATTCTTGTTTAATGATGCTTAAAAAAATAGTTAATCCATTTAGATTTTGCAGACAAAATAATTTTACTAGTATGCCGTGGCCTTTATAAAACTTTCTTCTGTATCACTCTAATATATTAATTTAAATAATTCAGTTATACATCAACAGTTATGAAGTATAGTATGTTTCTTTAAATTTAAGATAGAATTAAATAATCATTTTTAGAATAAAAAAAATCATAGTGCAACAGTGCACGCTATGTTGAGTATTTGAGGCCAAAATTGGACCAACATATATATTTGTATCAGTAATATAAAATACAAAGCTTTTCTATCCAATAGAAAATAAGATACAGCTAAATATTCATAGCAAAATGCATAGCACAGCAGTGCTCGCTGTTGTGATCAAAGTGAATATTGAATCAGCATAGTTTTTCACAAAAAGTATTTTACTAGGTTTGGTGCAATTCCATCTCATAGATACTGAGATCTAGGGCATACAAATGAAATTTTGACACAATGATACATTTTAAATATTCAAGATTATTCAAGACTAAACTGTGCAGGTCTGCTAGCATAATATGCATTTTGATCAAACAAACTGTTGAAGCCAGTAATCATGCAGGACATGTCTAAAATTTCAATTACTGTTATAATATAAAATACAGCAAAACTTTTAGGATATTAATTTTAGAAAACGATATAATCACTTGCATAATATATACAAATGTGTAAATATAGTATAAAAATAAAGGGTTATTAAAAATGATGTACAGTATTTTAAAAATTTATATTTTCAAAACTATTACACATATTGTAATAAGGGATATATGAAAATAAAGAAAAACGTTCCAAGTTTTTTTAGACGCTGCTCAATGGTGGATTAGAAGTACGTGTAACGATGATTTACCGTTATTCACATTGCCACCAAGCAGCACTCTCACGGCTAAACCATTGATCAGAGAAAAAAAACTTTAATACATAAAATGTAGGAAATTTTATTCTCTTTAATTTATGTATTTCTGACTTTTACGTAAAATGCATATTTTTAGAGTTATTTTGAAAAAACATAACTGAGAAAAGTCTGTTTTTTATAGGTTTTTTGCAAAAAACAAAAAGTGTTTCCCAGGAATAATTTTGTTGGCAAACCTCAGATTCGTGGGGACCCAAAAAACATAAAGGTACTAAATATGAAAGCTACACCAAAACTTTTTCTTATTTGTCCTGAGCACCTAGTGCCCAGACTAGAGCTTGATTATGTTCGTCGGGTTATGAAAGGTTCACACATCGAACATTTGTAACTGAAAAAAAAACTTTGAATGTTTTTCTTTATTCTCATATATCACTTATTACAATATGTGTAATAATTTTGAAAATATAAATTTTTAAAATACCGTACATAATTTTTAATAACGCTGTATAAATAATTGTACATATGTTTTAAATGAAAAATCAAACACAACTATTATAATTTTTACAAACATTTTACGACTTGATGCCATAACAGGTAAAACAATGGTTACTTATACAAATGTCAGACTAAAGTTTGATTACCCTTATGGTCATAGTCTGATCTTTAAATTTATATGATAAAACTTGATTACGGTGATTTTCAAAAAGTTAAATTACTTATAACTGAAATTTTCAATAACCAGAAATTGTTGGGTAAAATATATTTCAATATTCTTTTATAATTTATTTTTCCACACTTTTATTTATTTATTTTTTTATAAGAACTTCAAGGTATATAAATTTCAGTGAAAGACCCAGTGGCGCAGCCAAGGGGGGGGTTTGGGGGTTAAAACACCCCCCAGAGCTAAAAAAATTACTATAATTACCGCTTATATGAATCAAAATTTCGCCTTAGTGGAATCCGCCGCTTTGTTAAATCAAATTCTATCCAACAATGTGATTCAATTAAACAGCGAGAATTCTACTTAAAACTGTGAAAGCGCATATTTCATCCTTTTAAATTTTGAATTTTTAAAAAAATGTTCTAAGGAAGAATTTACTACATAAAAGTAATCATCATGCCAATCATCCACACCAATTGTATCACATAAATCACAATTTTAGAATGCTTCTTACTCTTGCATTCTTTTAAATTTCGAATTGAAAAAATAAATTCTGGGTGAGCATTTACGTTTCTTAAGTACCATCATATAAAATTTCAAGAGTCTAGCCCTAAAAGTTCTAAATATATTATGATTTAGAACATTTTTAGAACGTTTTTTGCTCATTTCACTTTTTAAAATTTTGAATTTTTTAAAAACCGTTTTGAATGAGTGTTTATATCTTAAAAGTAACCACTATGTCAAACACCAAGCATTTATACCAACTGTATCACACAAATCGCAATTTTAGAACTTTTTTGTTCTTGCAACCTTTTACATTTCTAAATTTTAGAAAACTGTTCCGGATGATCATTTATATTTCTAGAGTAACAGCCGTGCCAAATTTCACATATCTAGCACAAACAATTCCTAATTAATTGTTTTTAGATCATTTTCAGACCGTTTTACGTCCATTTCATCCTTTTAAATTTAGAATTTCTTTAGAAATCGTTCTTAGAGAGCATTTACATCCCAAAAGTTACCACCATGCCAAATTCCAAGCTTCTATACCAACTGTATCGCAATTTTAGAACATGTTTTTGCTCCTGCTAACTGTTCTGGGCTAGCATTTAAGTCTCTAAAGTAACAACTATGCCAAATTTCATGTTTTCAGCCTATGATATAGAATCATATATATTTTATGTTTTATTCTAAAATTTAATTTTTCTATCTTAAACTTTCTTTATGTGAATTAATGTCTGCATTCAAAATCTTTTTATTCTTTAATCTCGAAAGTAATCATTTCTTCCTAGCTAAAAATTTTCCCAGATTTTTCATTGTAACAGTAAAAGTACGTTACTTCTCTGTGGTTTCAATTCGTTATTTTAATGTACTGCAGATGACTTTAACATACAGTGTTTTGTCTTTCTTCGTATCTTGTGTTAAATGCAGGCGCCGTTTTCATAAATTGATTCCTGCATGAGATATGCAATATCAACATTTTTGTGTTCGCTGCTAACACATGTCTGGCTTTCTCAAAAAAAAAAAAAAAAAAAAAAAAACGTGAGTGCCTGGTGAGAAAATGTAGTGTTTGGCATATTTTCATTTATGTGTTGGTGAAAATGTATCTGAAAAATTAGATCAGATCTTCTCTAACTGTTAAACAAGAAGGTCGATTATTTAGAGGCGTAAAGAGAACCACTCTCGCCCTTTCCAGATGTGTTGATGTGTCCGGAAATAAAGAAAAGTTTTCACGTGATTATGCGTCTTTGATTGTACTGTTTTTTTGTTTGCTGTGGACTGTTTCCTACCAGGAGGGGAACCTAGGGTTATTTCGATGAACGTAAATGCCCCAAAAATTACGATAACTTTCATCTCCGATTTTGACAGCGAAATTCTCCATACAGCCCTAACTACACAAATAAATGGTAATTTAGAACGTTTACTGCTCCTTTCCCCTTTTTAAATTTCGAACTTTTTAGAAACCATTTTTAGTGAGCATTTACATCTTTTTAAAGTAACCGCGAGATTAAATTTCAAATTGCTAGAATCAACAATATCGTAGAAACCGCAATTTTAGAATGTTTTTTGTTCTTACACCCCTTTGGAAATTGTTGTACCAAAAAATTGTTTGGAAATTGTTGTATAAAATATAGCCAATGTTAGAGAGGAGATGGTTACCAGAATTTTGACACCATTATTAAGGTTCCATACTTAAAAAGTAAAAACTGAACTATTATAAGATCACTCATGTGTCTTATTTTTCTGGTGCTCACCGGGGAGTTGAGGGTTATCGACGCAGAATCATCTAAGGATTGTTGGTAATAATTTTCAATGTGTCTGTAATTATCTGAGATATTAATTAAAAACCCATCTAGAAAACAACGGCATGGATCAAAACAGTGTTGCTACTTTGTGATCTCCTTTTGAAGCGCGCTTGGCACAATGCTAAGATTAAACTTTGTATAAGATCTTTGCTTTAGGTAAGACGAATCATAGTGAGAGTCAACATTTTTCATTTCCAATTGAATTCAATTATTGAAGGCAAACATTGAAAAATAATTCGTAGAATAATTCCAAGACATTAAGAGTCAGTAATTTTAAGACAACAATAGCTTACAATTCAATATGTAATTCATTTATAATGAAAAACTGTTCGATAACAAATCACTTGAATTATCATGCCTGTATATGTTTTCATTTTTGAAAATGAATCGGAAAGTTTCGCGTTGTTCAGAATACTTTATTTTAATGCTTTAAAATTGTCTACTATTACGTCAAATATGATTGACAAGTAACTTTTCGTGTGAAACTCAGCTACTGTACTGTATATAAAATTATTTGCTGTACTGTACTCTTCCATCTTAAAGTTTGCCCCTCATCATTTTTAAACACTTTATAAATCTAATCTAGTTTTGTGTTATTTCATTGGTGCATTTTATAGTTTGTAACTCTAATGTTGTTTAAATGAATCGCAACCAACTTAATTGCGGAGAAAAGCATTATGATTTCATTCATTTAAAAGACTGATTCCATTAACCAGTGATTCATATAACCGGCGACCACCTTTATCAGAAACTCAAAACCCCCCCTAGAACCAAATTCTGGCTGCGCCACTGGAAAGACCAAAATATGAATGGTGAGACGTATGTACACTGGCACACAGAAATGAAGGGTTTGACAATTAAAATCTATCTGAAACTACTAAAACTGAGACAAACTCAAAAACCTTTGTACTGATATAAATATGTGACAAATGAAAACAAGCATTAAAAAAAAAAAAAAAAAAAAAAAAGATAAAAGAATAAATTAGAGCAAAGAATAAAAGGTTCTTTCTGGTGTTTTTTCACTCTCTTACTTTGCTTCCATTTTCTGCTGAAGAAATTTTGGTACTTACGTATTATCCATGCCAACATATACAAGTGGGCCAAACACAGCGCCAATTATGCTAGTTACAGTAACCCTTATTTATTTATTATAGTCTATTATAATTTATAGTTTATTTTTTTATTTAGTTTATAGTTTTTTGTTATTTATTTATTTTTGTTCAATTATATTTACCATTTTTAACAAAGTTATTTATTTAATAATGTTAAATTACTGTTTTGAATATGATGGGAAACGAAACACTAGACTGACAAATGGAAACCATTTTTGGCGATCTATTTCCTGGCCCGTATAATATGCAAGTACCAAAAGTTTTATGCGACTTTGAAAGGACTATATTTTAAATTTAATCTGTATGTTTGTGCTTTTCTCAATATTGATTGTTACACATCACATATTTATTCACTATTGAATAAAAATTACATATCTATATACTCAAAGAAATTTGTTAATTTTTTGCAATTTTAAACAGTAATAGGGGTTTAAAGCCCTTTCCTGATGAATGGGCCCTTAGAACTGAGTCCAGTGGCACAGTTGTAGCAATAAATGAAAGCTATTACATAAACCTACATAGTATGTTTATTTTAAAAATACAATCTAGTGAGAAGATTTCATTTGTTTCAAAAAGTCTTTAATTAATAAGAGGTAAAAAAAAAAATCTGGAAATAAACTGAAGAACATCAATTAGTACACAAACTAAAATGTCCAAACAGAACACAGCATGTACTACAATAAAGTAATTTGAGAAAATTACATACATTTAAATATTTTCAAAATTATAGAACTAGATGTAGAAGAAAGAAAAAACATACCATATCCCAGTCAAAAGATAAATTTAAATCATTAAGTTGCTTTTTCATAGTATTAATATTGCTGGAAATTAAAAAAATATATAAAATTATTATAAGAAATATTATTAAAACAGAAATATAATACAATATAAATATAATAAATATATATTTATAATATTTATATTATATTATAAAAAAGTTCTAAATGCTACACTAAATAAAACATTTTTATATTAAAAAAATTCTCTACTTTATATTAATATATTTTTATTTTATTATATATAATAAAATAAAAAATATATTAATATAAAGTAGAGATTTAAAAAAAATAAAAATATGTTATTTAGTATAGTAATTAGAACTTTTTTTTTTTACTGTTATTGTTCAGTTAACACTATTTAAAAAATATCAAACTATAATTATTAAAAGCTCACAACAAACAAGATACAATGAAAAAGAATTAAAGTCTTATAAGATAAAGAACAAATATACAGTATGCTATAAATATATGTTGTTTATGCAGTAATATAAATTAACAAATAAATTAAGCATAAAAATATTACATTAATAATAAAATGTGCAATAAGGAACCCTAACTTCTTGATAAAAAAATACACGCAGACTGTATGGGAAATTTCTAATTTCAAATGTAAGATATTCATTTGAAAATTTAAAAACATACTCATTTACAATGTAATAATTTCTAGGTTATCTCTTTAAAATATTGTAAGAGCATGAAACTAAAAAAGGTTTTATGGTCTTTTATGTAGTTTATTCTACAGAATTCATACATCAAACCAAATAATACTAATAATACCAATTCATCATTATCATCATCAACACCCATTCGTTTTCAATTCACTGCTGGATCTAGGTCTCTTCTAGATTTTTTCATTGTTTCCTGTCAAGTGCTTTGGTCATCCAGTTAACTCCAGCTACTTTTCTGATTTTGTTGCTCCATCTTACCTGAAGTCATCTTCTTTGTCATTTTATATCTCTGGGATACCACTGTAGGCTGTTTGTATTATATCTATTGTCTTTTCTTCTTATAATGTGCACAGCCGATTTCCATTTTAACTGTTTAATTCTCTTGATGTTGTCAAAAACTTTCATCTAACTTCTTATCCATGTTATTATTTTCTGTCACTTCTAGTTATACCCAGCATAAATCTTTCCCTACTTTTCTGTATTGTTTGTAGTCTTTGTGCCATCCAGTTTGTTAGTGTTCATGTTTCTGCCCCATAAGTTAGTGCAGATAAGAGGCAAAACACATCGATTAAATACTTTTTTTTTCAAACAAAGAGGCATATAATGCATTAGACTTTTTAATTTTTTTCTTTTCGATTCTTTTGTTAATGAGATAAATAAAGATACAATTTAAATAATTTAATACTGAGAACAATGAGCTTTTCAAATTTAATTGCCAAAAAATTGATAGTACATTAAATGTTGATATCATTATACACATTTTTTGTTTCGTTCCCCATGCTATCTGTTATGTGAGTGCTTGTGTGATTCTGATATCCCATGTTAAATAAATAATATATATACTATATATATGCGTGTGTGTGTGAAAGTGATTATTCAGTATCCTCTAATTTTCAGTATACTGAGGTCTAGCTGTAACAATAGTATTTAAAATTTGATACATTATAGCTATTTTGGAAATTGAAATAACATCAGAAACATTTTTATATAATAATAAGCCAAATTAAATATTATTTGTTTATTTTATTTATTAATATTTCAAAAATTTAGTAAGCCTGTAAATGTAAAAGATCAAGCAGCACCGATCTTTTCACCAATGAATAACAAAATTTTTCATCAGATGCTAATAAATTTTTAAACCAATCTATGATTACACAGTTAATTTCAATCTCATTTTTTATCAAAAAAGTCCATTATTAAAATTAACAAACATGTGATTTCAGAACAATAATTAAATGCAACTTTACATAATACACTGTTTGTCTATACAGAATCTGCACATGAAAAAAAAAAAAAATCTAAAAATAATTTTAAATTACATACCTATAAGTCCATTCAAAAGGATGAATATTTTTTTCTATTGCAGCATTTTCAGCTGGAAGTCCAAAAGCATCCCAACCAATCGGATGAATAACCTACAAATTTTTAATTCATTAAAATTTCCAATTTGAAAAGTATTTTTGTTGAGAAAAATAATTCTTTTTTTCATTTTATTGCAGCTTAATTTTAGACTTTTTCAAGAAATGCATAACTGATATTTTGATGATTTGTATAATAACATGTAGAAAACTTTTATATATTGCATAATAATAATAAAATGACAAAAAAATTATATTTATATAATAGTTTTGTAGCAATTTTGCCAAAAATTCTAGATTTTATACGTTTGAGGAGTGATACAATTAAACTCTACATTCACTTTACGTTTTTCACAGCAATAAAACATAGCACTGTCCTAGGTAGGCAGTGATTAACACAAGAGATGAGACAGGCTCAGCATGAGCCTGAGTATGGGTGCTAAACAGATTCTGGCTTGCATTCAAAGTAAAAATTTTATTATTCATAAATTGATAAAAGAAAAAAAAAACTTATATGCTATTTGGAAACAAGAATGTTATCTAAATTTCTTAAAGTTTTTTACGATCCTCTAAAAATTAGATTGAAAAGATATTGAATTGCTTTTAGTGGGATATAAAGAGAAATATTCAATTTGATCCTTAAGTCTTGAAACGGTCAATATTAGTAACATAAAGAAGAGGTGGGACATCTCTTGTTTATCCTTTCTTTCTGTTTGAAGTCTTTTATCAAAATTACTGAAAACAGAAATGCCTTTCTGCTATGTGATAAAAAATGATGATAAATTTGGCTGATGAAAAAAGGCTTCATGGTGCAAAATAAAAATAAACTAAAGGGGGACACGATTAAATGTTCAAAAGGGAACACAAGTTAAAATCATAAACCTGATCGAATAGTGATTTTGTACCAATAAATGTTGGCCACAATAACAACCCACCTTAGCATTCTGAGCAACAACCTGAAATAGCTGAAAACTAAAAGTACATATTATAAAACACTTCATGCTAATTAAACAAAAAATAATAATTCTTTAGAGATTATTCTCGATTAGTTTATTTATATATAAAACATATTTTAAGGTTACACAATTAATTTAATATTTATATTTTAAAAGATGCATTCGAATTAATATATTTCACGGTTGTTCACACATCATACATGTGGGCTAAATAACTGCGTTTAAATTATGAATATTTGAATCTTACATCATCCATGGACAAATAATTTTAATTAAAAAACATAGATACTTAATATCGGCACTGAAGAAAAGCTTGTTCTAGCAGAAAGCACATTTTTACACTGAACATCATCTTACACTGACGAACAGAAGATTTCTTTTGAAGACTCACAATTCGTACACTTTCACTATTTTTTAGATGTCGATCACATACTTAAAATTTGTAGACAGATTTTTCACACACAATCTAAATACACCTCTATTTCTTCACCTTATCACATATTAAAGTAAAACACAGAACTAACTAGGGTGGCTCCTCACACAAGAAATAATCTCGAATCAATGGGATACCACCCTTCTTTCGCTTGAGACTTTATACCATCCAACACACCGCTCGTTGAAAAAACCACTAGTCATTCAGATGCGATGCCATTCCGAGTGAAGGAAGCTTGGTCGAAAAAATATCCGGTATTACCACTACCTCGCGCGCCGATGGAAGAAGATACAGCGAGAGAAATTCTTCGTATACAGGCGTTCGCCAGCTGCTGCGAGTTTAGTAGCGATCTTGCGAGATGTTTGTTGGTGCGTTCGCTAATTTATAAAGGCAGATGCGCTGACACGGAAAAACAGTTCTTTTCGCATATTGCTCTGAACTTTAAAAGTTTTTTTTGATGACTTGGCTGAGTTGTGAAAGGAGTTTTTTTAACACTATGGTTGTACAGAGAATTTTTAAAAGAATAAGAATTGTGGCTTTTACAAATTCAGGGACATGAAAATCATGAAACATCAACATTGGGGAGTATTTAAGATTAATGGATATTTTTATGTAAGAAGAGAGTTTTAAATGAGATAATTAATCTTGAACCAATTTTAAAAGGTTATTTATAATTTTCTACTGCATACTTTTGGTATCAGGCATGGGAGCCCAAACTCATCTCTACTTAACACTACTATAGTTCATCAGTTGGTTTAGGTAGATTTAATGGTACAAATGCAAACAAGGTGGGAAACACTTAAATTTTCTTTATATTTCCCGACTTTTCAGGTTATTTACGGTGATTTTCTAGATCATTCTCTTGTGAAAACATGCTGAAAGTGGTCAATTACAACATTGCACTGAAATTCTAAGGTTTCATTTCAACCAAAATTGCTTAACTTTCCAAGGTTTTAATAAAAATTCTATGATTTTTTTCCAGTGCTGTTAAAACTTTTTGACTTTTTAAAGTCAGATGGCTACCCTGTAAGGAGGATACAATTTTAACACTATCATAGAGACATCTAATATATTAAATGTCTCCATAAGACAAGAGTCATAAGAGGGTCTTCATATTAAATGAAATCAGTTTTGACATCCATGACAAGGCATAACATAAATCATCATATTTTAGTTTTTATTTAAATCCAAACCTACAGCATGGGCAACAACTAATGCTATGTTACAAGTGACATTTAAATGATATGAGTGATAACTAGAGGAGGAAAAAGTTAATTAAATCTAAAGGCAAGTAAACAATTACATAAAACTTGATTTAACTGTGTTGATAATTATGACTTTGTAATATTATGCCAATTGTAGTGTTACACAGTCAGTATAATTCAATGTATTTATTTTACAATGCCTTTATCAAATAATATAAGTACAGCTTGCTATAGTATATTATGTAAAAATAAAATGAGAGTTGATATATCTCAGCAAACATTTATTAGAAACCAAACTGATAAAATGTCAATTTTTTGGAAATACATTAATGAAGATAATATCTATATTATAAGTACAGAAACTCAACAAAACCAAATTGATTTGATTAGTCTAAAAACATGGTCATAGACATCAGCAGAATATAGGTTAGGGAGCTTTTTTTTTTTTTTTTTTGGAGGAGGAGGAGAAGGGGAGGGGGTAATAAACCAATGCATTATTACCATAATAAATATAAACATATGCTCAATCATAAATTTTCACTTTTAATGTTGTGTTAAGTTACATGAGAAAATAAAACTTATTATTATTTTTCTAAATATCTATCATAAAAAAATACATAAAATCTCAAAATCCAGGGAGAGGCCATGGCCTCTTCAGCCTTCCTTCTTTCTGGCATCTAAATTTTCTTTCAGGTATAGTCAGACATCTTTAACTTTAAGATATACTGTTACAAATAATTATTAGTTAAAATTTAGAAGTTTTTCAGTAAATTTTCAGGAAAATATAAATTTTATATTAGAATTTTGATCACAAAGATAAAATTATACTCTAATATAAAATTATTTTAAAGAAAATTTCATTTTTTTAAATCAATGTATTTTATAAACATTGTAAAAAAAATATGTATATATATATATACCTTTTTCCCATTCATTCTGAGAAATCGTGCAATTGAATCACTTATAGTATAAACACGGACATGGCCCATATGTAAATTTCCTGAAGGGTATGGAAACATAGAGAGAAGGTAGAATTTTTTTGCAGCCTGAAATAAAGAAATAAAATATAACATTTCATCATGAAAGTACAGTAACATAACATTTTTTTTTTTGTGACAATAAATGTCATTGGTATCCCAGGGTTGAAAAAGCAGGTGAAGGGCAACAACATCAGTAGGACAATATCTTAAGCATTGTAAGGTGTCTGTAAACATAAGCATAATATATGTATGAAATATTTCTATGTTTAACACCCATTATTACACTAATGTCACAGAAATTGCATTTAAAAATATGTAAACAAAATAATAATAAATAAATGTCAATACCAGGGATGGCGAACCTTCTCGCATCCGAATGTCAAATTTTTGCAAAAATATATTTTACGCAATCTTGACATGCCAACAACCAAAAGATTTAGTATATCAAATAACAGTGGATCAAAATTACATAAATTTTGTTTTTAGGATTAAAAAAGATATGAATAATATTTGCTGTTATACTTTAGAAATTAATTTATAAACGTATTATATCTGTTGTCATAACTTAGTTCCCAAATAATTGCGGAAACATCAGTTGAGGCTTACTGTTGAAACCTAAAGAGGTTTCTGTTTGTTTGTTTGTCTGTTTCGCGATAACTGCCGTTAAAAGTGTCCGATTAGGTTGATTTTTGGTAGGTACCCGGATTTAGCTGTACATTTTTTGGTTAAATTTGGTTAATTTTTTGGTTAAATTTGGCATCTAAATTTTCTTTCATTCGAAAAATATAGAACATTTCTTTTTATGTCATAATGCTTTCCTATGGAAATTCAGACGATTTTCAAATTTCATTGTTAACTGAAATGAAAATGGCACATTTGTATAATGGATTTAAACATAAACTTGTGGATGCTACATTTTTGATATGGAGTTCTTAAATAACATCCAGTAGCTTTTAAAATTTGCCAATACACTTATTAGAATTTGGAAATTAATTGTTTAAATTATTAGGAAATTTTTTCACCTGTTCGAGAAATATAAAACATTTTATTTTCATATTATTTACAAATTTTAAAATGCATTTCTATTTACTTTCCTGTTTCATTCATTAGTTGCTTTGCAAAAGTATTTCAAAGCGTATCAAAATAATAAAATTCAAGTAAATTGCACTATTTTGCTGCATTATATTTTTTAGCAAAACAGCTTATTTTCGGGAGATTTTTAGTATTCTAATGAAATAGATGAAGATTTATTTGGATAAGAGTTCTCTTTTAACTACTTTAGAATGATCATAAAAACATAATTTCCAAACGAAAATTCTGAAAATGTAGGATGTGTAATTTGGATTTAAGTCTCCTAATAGGAGTTTACATTTGTAAAGTACATTTTTTTCATAAGATTTTTTTCAATTTCTGCAACCGATGTGGATGTTTCATGATTGAAAAGTTAGTATTATTTTAAAAGTAGGATAAAATCTCAGGTAGAAAGAGATACTAAATCTAAAGAAATTAGAGTAGTAATAGTATATAATATTGCATAATATTTAATTTTGAAAACCCAGAATCTATGCATGTAATCAAATTCTGAAATAGCCTAATTATTGGAAATTGAAAACACAATATCATTACCAGAATGAATGCTGAAATTCTAATGTCTAAAATATGTAAGATAATAAATATATCATTTACAGATTACAGCAAACAATAAATAAAACATGTCACATTTGCATATTAACTGGTATCTTCTGTCAAACTGAAAAAGCTCTAATCAAGTGTTTTATCCATGACTCGAAATTGTCTTCACTTTGCTCCCTAGAACATTTGGAAAATCTATCTGTTGATAACACAATTGCCATGACAACTAGAGCATTTTGCTTAATTCTTCACTCAGATCAGTTGTAAAGAAAATGTTTGTATTTATTGCACCAATAGTATTGTGGTTGTTAATGATTAAAAATTTGATACAAATATGAATTAAAAATAAATAGAAAAAAAAAAAGAAACAGAATATGAATATTTAAGCAAAACATTTTCAGTAAAACATTAGGTGAAGGGCCACTTCACCTGGTGCGTCACCATTGATAAATATATACAAATTTAGTCAAAAAAAAGGAAAGAAACAAGCCTTAAATAACACACACACACAAATGCGCTCACCAAGCTTGGACTACAAATCACACCCTGGTATCCCTCACACCCAATTGGTAACCCTGACAATTTCTCCTTAATTTTGCACAGTGATTTTATGATATGGAAATATTATTTTTCATTATTGTAGCAAAAAAAAAAAAAAAAAAAACTGTTATTGTTACATTGCATGTTGCTAAATTAAAAAATTACATGCTTGAAAATTATTTTTTTTAAATCAACAAAAGTCGGCAAATTAAGCTACAGTTTTCAAAAAAATCTTTAATTCAAAAAACCTATTTGATGGAGTAAGAACTGGTATTATGTAACATTTAGAAGTGAAGATATATGCAATCAAAAGGAAACAGATAGGACATGTCATAAAATCAAGTGTTACTTTCATGCTTAGCTTTAATGGCAAATACCTTTATGCTTTATAATACAGATTTATAATGGAACAAATATCTGAAAAAACATAACTATATAAAGAGAAAAAAAAAATCATCACTGCTTTTTCAGCAACAGTCTGAAAAATAGTGTTGCTTAAAATAAGTTGATATTAATGAGTAAAAAAAAAAAAATAAATAAATAAATAACTTTATTATAAAATCAAAAGAAATGTCTATGCAAAATAACATTTTTTAAACTTTGAGATGCATAGTTTAAAAGTAAAACCAAACTTTGAATTAAAAGTAAAAAAAAATTAAAAATCAAATAAAAAAAATATATAGGAAACATTCAGAAGATAAATGGCAGCTAGGTAAGGATTAATAGCTATTCTATTATAACTACAGGATGAATGATTTTATCAAGAGCTTTACATAGAGAATAGTATAATTTATGCCAATGGGTTGTATTTTATCCTTTAAATAATTGAAATTTTATGAAATGAATTCTTAGAAATAAAAGTTCAATTCAGTTACAGAAATTGAAAAAAAAAAGCTCTAGTTTATACACCATCAAAAAATTCTTTTTTTCATTTACAAGGTATTCAACAACACATAAATCAGCTTACATAAAATAAAAGCAAAGGAATATTATTATTGATAATAGGGCAATTCCATAAAAGTGTCAACTTTGGTCAAAAAAATTGGTTATAGCTGAAAAATAAAATATTTGCAGTTTTGAACAAATAGTATTTCTTTCTTGAAAAAAAAAAAAAAAAAAAAAAAAAAAAAAAAAAAAAAAACGGTACTTTTTGGTTAGCCGGGCGCCAGTGATATATGTACATATATAAATATATATGTATATACATATATATATTCATACATATATGTGTATATATATATGTGTATATATGTGTGTATATATACATGTATATATATATCACTGGCACCCGGCTAACCGAAAAGTACCAAAAAAACTATAAAAAAGAATGTAATTGTTGTTTATTTTGTATTTTCTTAACAAATGAATGCATGTAGTAAAATATTTAATGGTTTAGAATAGTCTTAAAGCCATATACTTAATAATAATGCATGCAAAATAAACTAAGTAATTGTGCTCGATATGTTTTTGAAGAAGCTGTCACATGTGAATAGTGACAGCTTATATTATACAATGTAATTTCATATGATCATACTGGAAAAAAAAAAAAAAAATGAAATTTATTAGTTCAGGTGATTTTTTTTTTAAATAAATTTTTACGAAACTTTCAGTCATTTTGTCACGTCAAATTACAGTTAATAACTACAACCTTAGGGCAGGTAGGTTGCTCTAAATTATAATTTTATATTACTTATACATCATATTTAAGACATGTATTAGTTTAAAAACTGAATGGCTTCTTAATTCATGAAAGTTTTCAGTTTGAAATACCAGGTTAGAGTCATGGTAGCAAAAATGTCATTCTGTCACACAACAAGAAATTTCTCAAAAATGAAAGAATAAAATAGTTAAAAAAATTGTTTCAAAATTTTTTTAAAAACCTTTTAATTAACAACAGTTATGTGCAAACTGAAAAGTCAATTTTCATTTGAAAATAGCTTCAGGGTAATTACTTTAGCTTAATTTTACAACTCAAAATGTCATTCCGTCACATATGGAATTGCCCAATATCATCATACTATAATTACATATTTTTAAATTTTTATCTAGAAAAAAAGAATTATACCTCAGACACAGGAGTAGGAGCATTCAATTTTTCTTTCCAGTGTGCTTCAATATCTTTTTTTACATCATTTGTTAGTTCATCAGGCTACAAATTTAAAAAAAAAAGAGTAAAGAAAAAGATGGGATAAAAGGGAACACACACACAAAAATGTTTTTTCATTACTTTTACTTACCCATCATACGTAGTATAAGGTAAGTCTTGTAATCGTTTTGAAAATCGAAATTTTTTTTTTTTTTGACAGATTTACACGTTTCAGACACTGGAGATTCCGAAAAACATATTTTTAGAAAAAAAAAATTTCCCGTCCGTCTGTCTGTGTGTCTGTAAACGCTCTATCTCCCGAAAAAATTGAGATAGAGACTTGCAATTTGGTATATACTTAGTATGTAATAATGGGAAGAAGCCTATTTAATTTCAATAACCTCGATTAACTGGAACTATTTTTTTCGGACTCTCGAAATATTCGTTCTGATAAAAGGTATATAAAAATTTTCGAAATTATTTATTTTAAGAAATGAATATAAAAGACAATAAAAAAACATAAATTTTGCATAAAGCATGAAGTCGATAGGATAATGAGTTGCCGAGATATTTGGAATCCTATTTTCCACACTCTTCGATTTTTCATGACCCTGTATTTCATCCAAATTTCACTTCAAAGATATATTTTAAATGGAAATTTGACGCTTTATCAGCTGCAATAAACCGCTAGTTAATAGGATTATTATTTTTGGAGTTATAAGGATGTTTCTTTCAAGCAATTCAGTAATCGAGCCTTTAAAGTTTATGACGTCATCAAGACACGATTTCATTTGAATTGCAATGCATTTTATAAGTAGTTTACACATTTTTTATTTTAATATTTTACATTATGCATATCCATAATGGGTAAGTATTACGGTGGCCCCCAATGACTAGTTTATATTTTGTTTGATTAAATAATTATAACATTTACTTTCATCCTAAACTTAATACTAATTTCAAATCTTAATTTGCATTCAAATTGCTATATCTGAGGATACTGATTAAAAATAAAATTTAATTTTGTGGAAAATTTTAAATAAATCATATCTAATTAAGGTAAATATTAACAATTAAAATTGTTAATGAATAACAATCTAACATGAGTTGACAAATGACGTCTAAGTTTTATTATATTTAAATTTATCAGAGCCTAAGTCAAAGAAATTTATGAATAACAGTTTAGTGATCACCAAAAATAGTTATTATTATTACTTAAAATACTGCAATGTGGACTATTTTTTAAATATTGGAATAAAAATGTTTTAAAAATTCCAGTTCAAAGCAATGTTTTCTAAGAAGGGAATTTAAAAAACAATTAATAGAATTTCAGAAAACAAGTTTTATATAATTAGAAGTCAGTCATGAAATATTTTTGCTTATTTTAAAATGAATATGGTAATTTTATATTGATATAGACATAAATTAGAAATAACATGAGAATTGAACATTTAGTTTCATTGATTAATATGATTATTTTTTTAATTAAAAATCACTATGATAAAATAATATAACTCTGATTGTTAGCATAATAAATAATACATTTTTAACATCTTCTAAATACAATATTTCGAAGTGCTACTGTTGATAAAATAGAATTTTATGTGACATACATTACTTTACAATGTGACCCCTCCCCTCACTCCACCCCCAACCACTTTTTTTGGTGAAGTTTTTTTGGTTATTAAATTTATTTAACACTAAAGTCATAAAGTGTTGAAAAAAAGAAAAGAAAAAAAACAAACAATTGACTATGAAAATTTTCAGTGTGAAAAATACTTTAGTTGTTATGGGCCTGATGTATATTGCAGAAATACGGGGCTAATAAAAGTTAATTTTAAATTGTATATATCATGGAATAATATATAATATAGATAATAAAATGTATGAAAATACCAGTACTTCCACATTTAATCTGCATATTTTTAATTTTTAAAAATTTTCTATACTTTACAATATTAAAAAAATTACTACATGTTTTTTGCGTTCACATTTGCTTTCAGGATAATCAAATCTGTAATTATCCTACAATTATATCGACTTTGCCTGAACTCACTATTTTCTCACAAGAACATTGATAACAAATTAAACAGGATTTAAAAACAAATCTAAAAGGGAAGAGAGGGGATATTATTTTATACAGAGGAAATGTTATTTCAAATTGTGTTGAGAGTCTCGGGGCACTGGGCAACCACCCTCTTTGCCAATAGTTGTGCCGGCCCTGCATACACACTGCCACATTTTAAAGTGTTATTTTGTTTTTTTATAACATTAAATAGGGTAAATGTTTCAGTAATGGACATTTCCCACAATATTTGATATAGATATAAGCTATTAAAATTTCCAGGTATTTTTCCAGTATAGGAGCATCAAGGCCATACAGAGAGGGGCAGAGCCGGTACAAATTACCGGGACCCGGCTCTCTTCGAGGGCCCGGCCACCTTTGGTCATGGTTTTTATATAAAATACCAGTAAAAGTAAGCTCATAATTTTTTACATAAAAATTTTAAATTAAAATAACTAATAAATAATAAAATTCAAAAATTTTAATTTGCTAGAACGTCTTTACGAGCCAGCTAAGGGGCCTGAACTCCGGTGTATGTAATCAAATATTTGGCAGGTTACGAAATGTTTACGTATGATTGTAATTTTAAGAATTTTCCTAATGGGGCAATAAAAATAATAACAATTAAATATTTTAAATACATTTCAAACCTTTCTAGTCACTTTAACTGCTTGAATTATTATTTTTTCAGGTATTTAGAGATATAGTGTTCAATTAAAATAACCTGTGTTGTTGAAAAAAATGTCTCGTATCTTTTCAATAACAAAAAATATAAGTTTGAAGTTTGAAGGGGGGGGGGTGTTTGAGACTTATAGCTGCACGGCTGTCGTCCCGAATGATCCACGACTAGTGTAATCACCAAAGCTAAACAAACAACACTAAACCACTAAAACCGGTCAATGCTATGAAGGAACTTCAGAGCTGAAACACGAAAGTCCTTAGACGAGCAAAACTTGCTCACAAAACACACAAAAGAACTAAAACCACCACTGTTCAAAACCCTAAAATCCCAGCAACTACTGCGATGAGTCTGGTACTTCAAGCAATTAAACAAAATGTGTTCCAAGGAGTCTATACAACCACACATACAACAACGGCCATCCGGAATCAAATGGAACCGAGCTAAAACTTCAGGGGTAATCAACATCCGACAGAGAAGCCGGGAAATCAACACGTCCTCCCGTCTGTTCCGAGCCCAGGACGAGGTAAGTCTAGCAGAGGGGATGTTCCCATGCGAGACACTGTATTTGGAGGCATTGTAATCTTGTTCGAACTGACTTGCCACTTCCCGTTTATGAGCGCTGATCATATCCTCTGGAGAAATCCAGTCAACCAAAACATCGGAATAAGTGACGCCTTTCGCCAAACTATCTGCTTTTTCATTTAAAGGGACACCCCGGTGACCCGGAACCCAAAGGAAGAGAATATTCGAAAGAAATTGAACTGAACGAATGATTTTGTTATGAAGCCAAAGGATGACCATAGGGGATTTTAAAGTTACGGACTGAGGAGCAGACAGCACCGACAAGCTGTCAGACAGAATGAGGACACGCGACGACGAGTGAGCCAGTTCGTCCAGCGCCATCCCAATTGCAAGGGCCTCCACTGTGAAGATGGAATTCACATGGTGGACTTTATAAGCAAACTGATTCTTTGAATTGCAGCCAGCTATAGAGGTGAGGAAAATGGTCTTCGAAGCATCGGTTGCGATGATGTTCCATTCATTGTAATCTTGGATGAACTCAGCAAAATATGGAGCGATCATGGCCGTATCAAGATCTTTATTTTGGAACGGGAACCCCGCAGTGAAGACCCTGAAAGCTTCAAAATCCTGGGGTAATGGGACTTGGAACCGAAGAAGATGATCTGGAGTAATCCTTGATTTTGTCAGCATCTCAGAAACATTGGGTAAATCTTCAACAAAAAGGTCTAGACCATCCGCCCGAATGTCCCAGAGGGGGGACCAACTACCCAAAGAAAGATGTTTAACCCAGAATTTGAACGCCAAAGCTTTGATCCTGTCTGCAAGTGGGGCAGCACCGGCATGTCTTCTTAGCACCATGTTTGGAGTCCATTTCGGTAGACCCAACGCAATTCTAAGGGCACTGGTTTGGAGAACTTCTAGCTTACGAAAAAGAGAGACGCCTGCTGAGCTGAGAATCGTCGCTCCATATTCTATCACACTTCGAATGGAAGAGAAAACTAAAGTTAGAAGGTGATGGGAGCGAGCGCCATACCGTTTCTGTGCCAGAGACTTGAGAATGTTAATTCTGGTGAAGACTTTTCCCAAGAGGTACTCGATGTGCTTCCGGAAACCTCCAGGCTGTGCGATATAGAAACCGAGGAACTTGATCTCCGTACACCACTCGATTAATCCACCGTTGACACTAAAGTCGAAGTAGCATTCCGCGGGGCGTCTGGACAAGTTGATAGCATGGCATTTATCCGGCCGGATGGAAAGCTTCCAGTGTGTGCACCACTGAGCAACTAGCCGGAGCGCTTCTTGTAGCTTGATACGGCAACTCTCCAGAGAGCAGTTGTCACAGTAGAGGAAAATGTCATCTGCATAAATTAAGTATTTTACTCCAAGACCCTCAAGAACCTCGAAGAAATCAGCCAGAAAAATAGTAAACAGGATAGGGCTCAGCACCGCTCCCTGAGGGACACCTCTATTGATATACCTGAGTGACGATGTGACATTCCTCCAGGCCACCTTGGTGGACCTCCCAGAGAGGAAGCGATGGAGCCAGCGTAAGATGGGACCAGTAATGCCAACTTGGGCGCATTTGTAAATAAGTCCGTCCACGTAGACGGAGTCATATGCAGCTTGAAGGTCTAGAGATATGCCCAAAATATATATTTTCTCTTTCCTTGCCATTAAGAGGTCCTGATGGAGCCGGGTAAGTGTGGCCTGACTATCTCTGAAGGGTAGGAAGCCAAGATGTCTACGGTCCAAGGTATTATTCGCGAGGAGGTGATAATTGATACGGGTAGCTATCACCCGTTCACAAATTTTACAGGCCACAGAAGTAAGTGCAATGGGCCGGTAGGAGGCAGCCAATTTCTTAGTTCTGCCGGGTTTGAGGATTGGCAGAATGATCGCCGTGGTCCAGGATGATGGGATGTCCCCCATGAGCCATATGTCATTATACACTTGAAGCAAGACTCCAAGCGAGTGATCGTTGAGGCCTTTAAATAATGCAGCACTAATCTTGTCCTCACCTGGGGTCGAGGTTTTCGTTCGGCGGATAGCATCTTTTAACTCGGTGATATCGAAAAGATTGTTGAGCTGGGGACTGGTTACAATGCCATATGTGATGGGAATGGATTCATGATCCCCCTCCCCAGTGAAAACATTAGCGAACGTCTCCGCTTGGAAAGCCGCATCTGCGCTAAAAAATATAAATATTCTTAAAAGTCGGACATTTTAAAAACTTGAAACAAACATAATTTTATGGATATTAGTAGAAGGATCAAGATTTTATATTGTTTTGTATACATACATTTATTATAAAGAGGTTGAAATTTTACGAAAAGCTGGTTAGCCCTTTTCACGAAATCGTATGCACAATTTGCAAAATAACTGTTTTAAATAAAGTGACTTTATAAAGGAATATTCCTTATGCCGTATATTAGGGTTGGCACGTTTTTGCCAAAGGTGGTAAAAACCATGGAAAAAACCGGTAAAAACCGTCCTGGCAAAAATACATTTTTGCCACTTTGGCAAAGTGGCAAAAATAGGTATGTTTTATTTACAGCGATGTAATTATTATATTTTAATTTTTAATAATTTCAACTTTAATAATACGTAATTTAATTTTTTTATTTACCTTAGAATATTCAATGCATCATTAAAACAGTTAGTCTAAGTAGATTGTATTTTTTAGTAAAATACTTTAGTAATCAGTTTTACTTTCAAGTAAATAACTTACTGGCTTTGGTTTAAACTCTCATAATTATTAAACAATCAATCCTTATGCTTCAGTTAATTTTGTAGCAAAGTCTGAGAGAGAAATAACACTTACCAATTTTGCTATGCTATGAGAACAACAATTATTTAAAGTTACAAAGTAAAAAAAAAAAAAAAAAAAAAAAAAAAACCTTTTGCAAGATAATTCATTCTCATTTCCTATGGTCAAATCAAAATTCAAGTCTGTAGCATGTATAATGACAATGAGGAAAATGGTAAGAAAAATTACCTAAAAGATTAATTTGCCTATATTTGTTGTAACATTAAATAATCAATTAAAATCATTGTACCCTCCCCTCTCTTATACATATTAATTTCATCCAATCCATGTGCATTTTTTTATAACCTACCCCTCAAAAAAAAAAAAAAAGTTGTAGGAATTTTAAAAGTTTACTTGGTACTACTTGATTATCTCGTCAAACTATAAGATTAAATGCCAATTATGGATCATTGTAAATGTCATTTTCACTTGACATTAAACACATTACATGTGTTTGTTACATCATCATGTGAATTTTAATTTATATTTGAATTTTTATTAAGGTTTTACTAATTTGTTTTTTCTTTCGTTATTTAAAATGAAAATTATGTCAATAAATGATTACCTCATGATATTAAAAGAAAAAATATATAACAGATTAGTTTCAACTGGCGTCACAAATTTTTGTCCACAAAATATTTTTATTTTTCTATATTTACTTCAAGCCTATATCTAATGTTTACATACATTTTATAGTTTTTTTTTCTGCATTTTTTGACTAAATAAAGAGGATTGAATTTTTTACAATCTTCCGTTATCATTGATATTTATTATGTTCCTTAATAAATTTGATTATTACACTTAAAATATTTACAACTAATTGACAAATTCAATATCTTAAAAATATCTGTTTGCTTATAGTTTATGTGTTTAAATGCAGAATTATTAAATTAAACTGTTCTTAGTATTATTTTGACAGAAATAATCTGGTTAAATCAAATTTTATATTTGCTGTGTCGTTACGACATGAGTGAACTTTATCATTAAAGTAACCCTATTATTTAGATTTTTTTTTAAAGTGAAATTCATTCATTTTCCTAACTTAAAATTTTAGAATGGCAATATTTTTTCATTTGTCTAATTTGGTGAATAGTTTGGCGATTTGTTTAATTTGACGAAATTGGTCGACGGGATAATCAAGTAGTACCATTTACTTCTATACAGTATTTGTAAAAGTTATACCTAAAGGTTCAAATAAAGATACAATGAAGATTGATTTAGCAAATGTTTATGCAATAATATTGTTTTTTATTATAGATTTTTTAAATGTAGAAACTGTTGATTTAAAATTTTTTTTAATATATATTCATTTTAAAGGTAACATTACTACATTAATTTGAGAAAAGTAAAAAGTTTTTACCTGTCACCATCACATAAATTTATCTACAAAATTGATTATGATTGATATTTTTTTCATTCATATTACCAATGAAAATTATTTTAATTAATCAAATTAACATTAGGGAAATATGTAATTAATATTCTGATTTAAGTCTCAATTATAATATATACAAAATTATATTATTTTATTATATTTATTAAATCCAGCCCTTTTTTGCCAGTTTTTGCCAATTTTTGCCGGTTTTTTCCAGTTTTTGCCACTGTCCTGGCAAAAATACCATTTTGCCGGCAAATTGCCCAACCCTACCGTATATAATAATAGCTAAAGTTTGTTTCATTCTTACACAAAGTTCTGGATGCAGTTTGATTGAAATATTTCAATTCAAGTCACTTTTTTATATGAGTAAATAAAACAGTGCTCTATTTTTGTCCGTAGGTACAGGATTCCTTACATAGGCATTAAATGTTAATCGAACCTGACCTTTTTATAAAAAGTATTATTATAAAAAATGTTTTTTGAACAGTCTTTGTCATTTTAGATGTTTGTTCATAACATTTAAATAATTCAATGGGTAACACCACTTTGATGCCCTGAAATTTAAGGCTATTTCAGGAATATTTTTTTTAAAGAAATGTGAAGTATTTATTAAATTCCATTCACAATAATTTATTATACTATATACAGTGGTGGCCAAAAGTTTGGACATTTTTTGAAAGTTTCATGTTTTTCAACTTTGTGTGCTTGTAGAATATATTAATTTTCACTTAAATACAAACGTTTATATATCAAATTGAAGGTAATGTAATGTAGAATTTAATAATAAAAACAGTATTACAATATAAATATTACAAATAAAGTTATGCTCATTTTAGTAGAACAAACAAACACAAATCATTTTGAATAAGGACGTGTTTTGTAATAAAAGCGTACTAGCCAATCACAAACACTGTTCTGAGGACCAATCAAATGTCTGTAACTATATTTTAGGTTATTTGGATGGTAAAAGAGTTATTGTTGTGGAAATATTTTGCGGAATGATGCATACTAGTACAATTAAATAGAGTATTGCTGTTTTTGAATATTTAAAGTCCTTTTTTTTTTAATTAAACTAATTTTAAACAATGTCATCAATAAGAAGAACTAATTGGACATCTACAAAAAGAAGCCGAATTGTCATATTGAGAGAAAATGGCCTCTCTTATGCTGAAATTGCAAGACAAGTTGGTGTTCAGTGACTTGTTTTGGTGTACGAAAGTTCTGTTTACGTTATGAAAAAACAAAATCAGTGGAAAATACGGCCAAATCAGGCCGAAAAAAATGCACAAGTGCTGCTGCCGATAGAAAAATTAAACGGCTATGCCTTCAAGATAGAAAAATTTCATCAGATGCCATTAGATGTGAAATGAATGCAGCGGGTATTGCAGTAAGTTCAAGAACAATAAGAAGAAGATTATCAGGATTTGGACTACAAGCTAGAATTCCAAGGAAAAAAACATATTTAAATCAAAAGCAACATGAAAAACGAGTTGAGAGGGCAAAAGAACACATTAAATGGTCAGAAAATCAATGGAAGCAAGTAATCTGGAGCGATGAGAGTAAAATATCGCTCTTTGGTAGTGATGGTAGAAAATATGTGAGACGTAGAGTAGGAGAAGCACTTCATCCTGATTGCATTGAAGCAACTACAAAAAACCCAACAAATGTCATGATTTGGTCATGTATGTCCGCAGATGGTGTGAGCCGAATTCAAGTGATTGATGGCATCCTGAATGCCAAAAAATACATTAAAACTGTCCTGGAACCAAAATTGATACCTTCCATCAGGGATCTCCACCCCAACAACACACCATTTATTTTTCTGCAGGATTCAGCTCCATGCCACACAGCAAAAGTATGCAAAGCATGGTTTCAAAATATAGGCATAGATATATTACCATGGCCAGGAAACAGCCCTGATCTCAATCCAATTGAAAATTTGTGGCGACGTTTGAAAATTCTTGTACGAAAAAAATGTTCGTCCAATAAAAGACAACTTATTGAAGCTATAATTGATTCTTGGCACCATGTGATTACGAAAGATTAACTCCAAACATTCGTTCACTCGATGAAAAGATGCTGTGAAGCTGTCTTAAGAAATAAGGGTTATCCTACTATGGATTGTTTGTGTAAGTATCACTTTAAAAAAATGGAAATCTAAGATAGATCTTACTATTAGTTGCATAACTTTTTTTGTAATACAGATATTGCAATACTGTTTTTATTATTAAATTCTACATTAAATTACCTTCAATTTGATATATAAACGTTTGTATTTAAGTGAAAATTAATATATTCTAGAAGCACACAAAGTTGAAAAACATGAAACTTTCAAAAAATGTCCACACTTTTGGCCACTACTGTATATTAAAGTAGAAAATTGTATTTTTTCTCTTTCGAATATTAAAAAATGGTGGCTTAACTACTGAAGGGTGGGAGCACTTTGAAAAAAGAAGCGGACATGGTAGACACGATAAATCATCGTAGACTTGAATTGGAACAATAAAAAAAGTTTTTTAGACCAAAGCAAGTAAAATACATAGCCATTTTTTAAAATATATATATGCATATTTAATGAAATGGCCATTAATTCAAAGTCAAATGTAAAATTTCAAACAAAATTTTCATTACATGCGGAGTTACAAAGAAAAGCGAGCAATCGCTATTAAATGTACCGAATAATATATAATATCATAGCTATAATGACATATAATATCTATTAATATATTGAAACATCCAATGTATTTCACTAGAAAAAAAAGTGATGATTAATTTTCAAAAAGTTAAAGTTTATTGATTGAAAACTGGCAGAGTAAGAGTGTCCACTGATTTTGAAAATTGCTGTTCTGAAAAAAAAACTTTAAAGTTTTTGTTGCTGTTTACTTGCTGCAACGTACTCTACTTCTATAACTCCATAATTACCCTTTCACTTTGTAAAGAGATTTCTAACTAATAAAATATTATTTCCATGTTTGAAAAGAAAACTTTGAGCAGCAAAAAAGTTTTTTTGAAATTTTGGATAGGTCAAAGCATTGGTGGTGTTACTCCTTAATTTGTTTTATTACTTCATTTTAAACCTTAATTTCAGTTGGTTTCTCTATCATGTACAAACTGAGATATATTTTTCTTTTTATTCTTTTCCATTGAAACTGTTTATATGAAAGTTTACAGGGTATGTACCTACAGTTCTACCACAATTATAGTATAGAATTTTTTGCCTTATATAATAGCAAAAAAATACTACAAATTATGTGATTAAATGCTGAAAGATTTTTAATCTGAAAAAACAAAAAAAATAGGCAAAGATTTCTTATTTAGTTTAGTGGTGCAAAATTCCTTGGAAATTATAAGGAGTGGATCCACGTATACTTTGGTTAGCTTTTATAGAAAACGTTCTTCATGATTGTAATTTGTCTGCATGTCAAATTATTACTATTTCTCTAACTTTTGGAAAATTGCTCAGATTGATGCAAAATATTAGTGTATTTTGAATGATTTATATTCAAAATGTCTACTGCAACATTTTCGGTGGTGTTATTAATATATATATATTATATGACTGTTTCTATTTTTTTCTTTCTAACTTCTGAACATAAAAAAAAAAAAAAAAAGCCCAGATGTCAGATAGCCTTTTACAAATCTTCTCTTGCTAGATTTTTAGTCTTTGAGCAGCATTATAAAGCCTTATTTTAAGTCAAAATGTTATCTGGGACGTGCTTAAATACATTTTTAGATATTAAATTTTTACTGACTGAAAATCGATAATGAATATATTCTTTTATGTTGGTACTTTATGGCACCATTTATATTATATCGCTTAAGTAACCTATGATTAATATTAACAGTTTAAAAGTAAAAGATACATTTAATGCAGGTATGCCATTTGGAAGAGGCTAGAGCGGAGCAATTGCCCTATCAAGGAATTTGATAGTTTGAAGTGTATCAGTTGTCACAGATCAGATTTTTTTTAAAATCTGAAACTGTACAAAAGCTAAAATTATTTGTTCTATTTGATTAAAATAGAACCATTAGTATTACATAAACACTTTAAGCACAGAAATGAATAAATACCAATAATGTTTCTTAAAGCTTGTTAATGCAATTTTCTTAAAGGGAAGCATATTTATCAATAAGTACTTTAAATTATGTAAACAAATGTGAGAATAAAGCTGTATCAATTGATTCTCAACTGTGTGCAACAAATTAAAAAAAAATGCCCCTCCCCCTCTCAAAAAAAGTTTTGAAATGGAAGCACAAACAGAAATTAAGTGGAAAACTGAGTAAAGTAACATGTTAACAAGGTTTTGCATTTTATTTCTTTGATACTTTTAACTTCTTCATTCAAAATTAATTGATGAGTTGAATTAAAATTTAATTATATTTTCACTATTTTAAATTTCTATTTAAAATCTTTAGATGAAAAAGGTGTTACAAATGCATTATAAACTGTACTGCAAAAGAAAAATAATAAAATTGTAAGCAAATACTATATAGATTTTGTAAAATAGTACTATTCAGAAAATTATTTTCTAATACAGTAAAGCCTGTTTATAGTGGAATCCTAATATAAACGGGAAAAAAAAATCATGCTTCTGCCAAAAAAATACCGGTACTTCTCTATTATCCCGTCGACCACTTTTCATAACAAAAAAATATCGTCTAATTGTAAGATTAAACGCCAAAAATGAAGTCTGATTTACTTAATGTCAGAAGCACTATACGTGTTTGTTATGTCATCAATTTTTAATTCGACATTTGCGTGTATTTTTCATTATGTTTTACCGATTTATTAGTTATTTTATTAATTAAAATAACAGTTGTGTCCTTAAATTCTTATATTTTATTTATTTTGATATTCCAATGGCAACGTTCTCCCGTCTTTTTGGCGTTACAGTCTGTCAATAGTTTTTTGTTATGAAAAGTGGTCGACGAGATAATAGAGAAGTACCAAAATATCATGCAATTTTACCTTCTAAAATGAAATTAACCTGTTTAAAACGGATTTTTTCACTATTTTTTAAAATTTCCATCTAAGTAGGTGTTATTGTATCATACTTATGGTGGGGGGCTCACATTGGAATTATTACCGGAGCTCGCGGTCTCTCTGTACAGCCCTGAGGAGACCTGACATTTTTTTAAATGCTTGGCATAATTCGGACTTCAGAAAGTGAGATTTGTTGCCGAATGATATAAACAGTTATGTAAACAAACCTGATGAACTTTTATGCTTGTTTCTACATGCATTTATATATATATATATATTCTTGTTCTTTTTTATATACAGTTTACTTCTGTTTGTATATAAAAATAAATAAATGACTTGTTTATATTAAATAAATTGTATAAATATTGAAAAAATTGCCTGTAAACAGTGAATAGGTTGCCAGAAAATATGTATGAAAAATTTCCTTCTCACGCCAAGCCTATTTTCTCTATCTCGACAAACTTTTGTGTTTTATAATAAAATAAAACTAACATGATGTTTGCGTAGGTTAGGTCCAACATGGTATTCGAAAACACAGTTTTCTCTCCAAAATGACCCAAAAGCAAAAATCGCGCCAACCTCGGAGCGTCTGGTATATCTGTTCCAGTTAAAATACAGACACTCAAGTGCACACAAGTGTTTAGGAAAACCTTTCGCTTATTTATAAGTCAGGACACCTTCCAACTAGTTTAACAAACATTATGTAAGTAGAAATATTTAAATCATCACCACAAATTATGTTTATGTCTAAAAATGAAACAGTTCTATTTTCAAGAATTACTGACCCATGTTTTATTTATGCTATAGAGTGTTCGATAAAAAATGATATTCTGTCTCTGGTAGAAAGAAAAAAGACAGTTATTGAAAATCATACGGTTTATAAAGCCCATTTCTGATAATCTTTTGTATAATTAAGTAATAACACACATAAAAATTTGACTGTTTAAAGCAATTTTCTTCGGGCCTTACTCCTGTTTGATAGTTTGTTTACAAAATTTAAACTAGCATTGGTTGACTGGTGTATTTAATTGCACTTGGAATACCTAACATACTAGCGAAATATGTCAGTACTCAATGGTTTGTTGCATAATAAAAAAACTGATTTTAAATGTAATTTTAAACGCTAATTAAATACAAAAAAACTATGAAATAACGGTGATAAAGAAAATTTAGTATAGTACAATAAAGATAAAAATTGATTATTACGGTTGTTGTTGTATGTACTTGAAAGTGGATTTTCTATAAACAGAATGGCAACGAGCATCGAGATCTTGATGTTGGACAATATTTAGTATTTTAGGGACCGCAATATATGTTAAATACAAATCTTTTATAATCTGGTAAATAAATAGGTAAGAAATAAAGTTTAATAAATTGATTTTATTTGATTACAATTTACGTTGAATGATAACGCTGTTTTTTTTCTTTTTCTGTTCTGGTTAAAATGCATTGTTTATTTATTGTGACATGTTTTGAGATGCATGTTTTCTGTGAACCTGATGCTAAATATATGAATATGCTTAACGTTAAGTAATCAATTTGAGTAAATAGATTTGGAATTTATATCTGTATTAATTTTTTCTTTTAGATTCTTAAAAAATGGCACCTAAGCGAAATAATATGGTCCCTAATGGGCACTATCATAAAGATTGGCAAAGGTTTACTAAGGTTGATTTTAAGCAACCCATGCGTAAGAAAAGGAGGCACACAGAGCGTATTAAGAAAGCACGGATAGTTGCACCTAGGCCAGCTGCAGGTCCTGTTCGCCCAGTGGTTCGTTGTCCCACTTTCAGATATCATACAAAACAAAGGTTGGGACGGGGTTTTTCTTTGGAAGAATTAAAGGTAAATTAACAGTTTTTTTTTTGTTTTTGTCTTATTAGATATTGATTAAATATTAAGTAACTCACAAAAATGTTCTTCATTTCTGATTTGTTGTTTGATAAAAACCTCTAATCTAAATCTGCTTTATGTATATATATATGTGGTGCAATTTGTTGTAACATAGGAAAGTTAACCTTTAAAGACACGGGCTGAGTACTTAGTGTGCTACTCAGTATTACTACAACCCCCCCCCCCATGTCCTTAAAGGTTAATAAAGTTAATTTTACAATTCAGAATTTAATTTAGCAAGGCGATCTTAAATCCAGCTCAAACTCTGCAGGGTTCCCAGCAAAATATGTCTGGCAATTTCCCTGACCAAATCCAAAAAAATTCCATGACCAAACGGGCATACACAAAATCTACTTTAAACAACACAAAATAACAAGCAGCATTTAGAAAAGGGGGGGAAAAAACTGAAATTTGTATTGTAATAACAGGGTTCATACTCTTTTCCTAGGAGAAAATTCAAGGAAATTGCAAAATGTAATTCTATAAAATTAATACTATAATGCAAAAAAAACTTCATCTTTGCCAGTTTTCAAATGAATGCCATACAGCAAAGTCTGGAATGTGAAAGGTCATGAAAAAGTCTCAAAAATGTAAAAAATTTTTGTCCATATTATGGTTTTTCTACATTGCATTTGAAGGAATTTCTTGAAACCGGCAAGAGTCTAGCGATTTTTCAAAAGCATCATGTAGCAGGAAATGTAGTAACCATAAGATAGAGAGAAGGAGAACAACGATAATGTTTCTACTTATGGAACTAAAAGCAGTACCTAGTATGGCAGCGTTTTTTTTTTTTTTTTTTTTAGGGCCTTTGGGGAGTGTAGCGCCCTCTATTTCCGGTTTCGACTGAACTCTTTACTATGCTCGAAACCAAAATGCAGGAAGAGCAGACGACAATTTGTTATGTTTGACATGTCACATGACCGGCCTTTGGGGGTACCAGCGCCACGAACCGGGTACTAATTTCCGGTCCATGTTCTGATCTTGAAAGCTTATATTCACTGTTCTTCTTATTTCTATCTCCATGGAAGTAACATTTTTCTCAAAAAGAAATGATTTCCAGAGCTGCCAACTGCTACGAAAAAATCGTAGTTGCTACGATTTTGAACCACAAACTACGATGCTACGAAAATCTGTCTAAAACTACGATTTTCTTAGGAAAAAAAAATGCGAATTTCGTCGAAAGATCGCTGTATAAACGCGAATTTAGTCGAAAGATCGTCGTAAAAATGCAAATTTAGCCGAAAGATCGCCGTAAAATCGTGAATTTAGCCGAAAGATCGCCGTAAAAACACTTTTATATTATATATATTTATTTTAGTTAAAAAAATATATTTTTTAATAGCAATTATATTTGTTGCGCTTGAAATTCATAATTATTGCTCGAATATTCGCGCAGTTTTCAGCTTTTTTGTCAATCTCATCCCTGCTTTCGTTAGAAAATCGTTAAAAACGGCAAATTTCGTCAAAAACATTGCGAAAAACTGCAAATTTTGTCAAAAGATCGCAAATAAACGGCAAATTTCGTCATAAGCATTGTGAAAAACGACAAATTTCGTCAACAGATCGAGGGAAAAACGTGACTTTCGTCAGAAAATCGCGAAAAAACAGCAAATTTCGTCAAAAACATTGCGAAAAACGGCAAATTTTGTCAACAAATCGCCTAAAATGGCAAGTTTCGTCAAAAACATTGCGAAAAAAAAATGCAAATTTTATAAACATCTTGAAAAAACTGCAAATTTCGCTAAAAGATCGTGAAAAAATGCAAATTTTGTCAAAGGGACACAAAAAAATGTGGCGGAAGTGGACCCCCCTCTGTTGTAACTTTTCAGAAAATTTGCTGTGAATTTCAGTATTTTTTTTTTACTCAGAATCACCCCCTGATTTGCTCGCTTAAAATTTGTAGCGTAAAATACAGCCACCAACCAACCAACCTTCAGATAAATTTGAATTTGGTGTGCTACTATTTCTCCTTTTCAAAGGTTGGCAGGTCTGGATTTCATTCAATTTTTTTTTTCCCCTCCAGACCTTTTAGGAACCTGACTTTTCCTATATATTTTAAAATTTCCATGACTTTCCCTGACTACTTAGAAATTCCCTGACTTTCCATGTTGGGAACCCTGCTCTGATATATTTGTTATGGATAAATAGATTTTCTGTGGATTAATCTATTGTGGGCTATGATGTCAAGCTAGTAGGCATGGATCTAATTTTGGGGACTAGTTTGTGGAAACCTGGTTATTATGCTTGTACTGACGCCATTGGTGATAAAATTCATACTTTTGGGTTATAGTGGCTCCTGAGGATATATCACAAAGTGACCAAAATTTATTGCCAGATTATAAAGCATATGATGTATATATTGGGTGAGTGCAAAAGTTCTACGCATTTTTTAACATATGCAAATGTCAAGTGGAGTATGGATATCACAGCCGACATTTTGAAGACAGGAAAGTGATTAATAACGTGTGGAGCAGTAGAATATATATTATATGTGCACAACCAGGGCTTGATAAATGTGGTCGTCCAGTCAGTACTGGTGACCAAGTTTTTTCATCTGGCGACTAAGTGGTTTAATCTGTAAATTTTAAAACAATAAAATCAGAATTATTTGACTAACTTCGACAGAAAAATTGTTTTCCTGCTTTATTGTTCCATCGATCTCTCCCTCATTAGTTATATATTTTGTAGCATTTGGCAATTAGCATTTCCCAAACATGGCTAATGATTTAGCATTGACATTATTTCCAGGGTTCCCACTAGGTCCGTTTTTAGGAAATTGGTCCTTTTTTTGTTTAAAGTCCGTATGGGTCCGCTTTTTCATTATTAGGTCCGTAAAGTCCGTTTTTCGATACTGTTAACCAACCTTTATTTTAAATTTTATTGATGTTAAGTATTTAGCAGAGCCGCACGAAAAAGTCGCACCTTTTTGAGGATCGGGAAAACGTCACTAATTTTGTCAAAGAAGTGCGAAAAAATACTAATTTCATCAAAAAATCGCTAAAAAAAACCATGAATTTTGTCAAAAATCACAAAAAAACCCGCGAATTTTGTCAAAAGATCACGATAAAAATGCAAATTTCGTCGAAAGATCACGAAAATAACGCGAATTGCGTCGAAAGATCACGAAAAAACACTAATTTCGTGTCAAGATTGCGGAAACATGAATTACGTCAAAATATCGCGAAAACATTACAAATTTCGTCAGACTGCGAAAAAAGATCTACTTTCGTCAAAGGGTTGCAAAAACAATCATGAATTTCTTTAAATGATCATGGTAAAATTCCTGAAATTCAATCAGTCGTGCTAAAATCAGCACACAGACATCATCAATAGTTTACAAAACTTTCAAAAAAAATTTTCCATCATAAGGAATGAAAATTTTCTTTATTCATTTTATGTAAATATGATTTTCGGCTTTCACACAGCAGTTTTAGTTTATCTGATAATCAGTTGTAAACATATCTCGGCAGCTGCAAGTGGCATCCAAATGGGAAATGAATGCAGTTATTCGTTTTTTGTGGGCGAAAAGGTGTAACTGCATTGAAATTTATCATCAGTTTCTTGAAGTGTATAGTGAAAATGCAATGTCACAAAATGTCAAAGTTATCGCGAAGCAGTGCAACACAGTTTAGAATGGACGTACCGATTTTGAGGATGCTGAGCGCAAGGGAAGACCATCACCTGCATAAGATTATGAGATCGCTGCTCTTGTGAATGCATCTTTGCAAACAGACACATAACAATAGACGAAATCTCAAATGAAGTTAATATTTCTCATGTAAGTGTGCATAAAATTATTGCTGGACATTGGACGGGATTTCTTTGCAGAAGCCATTAAAAAACGTGTGGCATGTCTCGATAAATGTTTAAATAATGGATGTTGAAAAGTAGATTTCACATGAAACTTTAGGATACAAATAAAGTTATTGTAAAATTTCGATCCTGTTTTATTAAGCAGTGCAACTAACTTGACTGACCCTTGTAATTCAAATAAAGTTGTATTAATAATAGAAGTTTGTAAGCTCTGCCAATAGCAATGGCTTTCAGATAATGAATTCCAGAATTAAGTGAATTTGAATCGGAGCAAATATACAAATATAACAAATTATGGCTTAGATGCTTTACACTCACGCCAAAAAAAAAAAAAAAAAAATTCATCGGTTTAAAAAAAAGAAAAAGTCGCCAAATTTAGGGGATTTTTTCCTTTAATGGCAACCTAGCCATTGTATTAAGTTATTTGTTTGGCGCAGTCTTGGAAATCGCGCCAACCAAACAGTCGCCAATCTTTTGTTTACATTTTAGCGTGAGTGTAACACATCTGTTCCCAAATTATACTTTGAACATTTATTGATAAGTAACAAATAAGGGAGGGGTGTTTATTTTATTTGTGATTTGCCGGAATAGGTCCCTTCTTAACAAATATGTGGTCCTTTTCTGTCCCTTTTTTGGAAAAAAAAATGGTCCATTTTTTTAATCCCTTTTTTCCATTTTTAACTGCAAAAGTTGAGTGGGAGCCCTGTATTTTTTTTTTTTTTCAGAGATTCATAATTTTGTTAAGTATTAACTTGTCTTTCTAAATTATGTAACTAATAATTCTAAACTTTGCTTGTTATTGTTATTTTTTCAACTAATTCATAAAAACTTGGCTATGATGTCATACACTCACACAGTTTTTTTTTTTTTTAAATCAGTTATAAAAAGGAAAAAAGTAACCAAATTTAAGTGATTTTTTCCTTTAATGGAAACTTAGCCATTGTATTAAGTTATTGGTTTAGCGCAGGCTTGAAAATTGCGGCAACCAAAAAGGCTCCAAACATCGCTGCGTGAGTGTAAAGCATCTGTTCCAAAAGCTTTTGTGCTTTTTAAAAATCCAGTGACAAGAGAGGAGGTAGGTGGGTAAATATTATTTCTGACATATATAATTTTTTGCTACTACCAGATTTTATCAAATTTGTAAAACCCTGAGCACAACGTTTGTCAGAAGAACTCACACGCACATTGTTTACTGTATGAGTATGATAAAGGCATTGCAGCAGCTGCAGTATTTGTCAAGTGTATGGGAGGATGCCATGGACAATAGATAGCACCTGCCATCATTGGTTTAAGGCCTTATATTTGAAACTGATTCTGAATAATTAAAAAAAAAAAAAACGAAATTTTCAAACCCTGGCACAAGAATAGTAACAATATTAGCAGCGTTTACAATATCACTTGGTATCAAACCGGACTTACAGGACGTGTTAATATGCCACTATCGTTCCTGCTTTCATTTTGCACCCATTTACAAACGCAAGCATAAAACCCCTCCCCTGCAAAAAACCGGAACCTGCTTAATTTTTCCTTCTGAATTATGATTGGCTGATTAGGGAACTGCGGTACAAACTTCCGGTGTAAACATAAACATAAACCGCCTACAGTCCTTTTCGCATGTGATAATCTTCGTTCTTTTGCTTTATTGAGAATTAAAATGTCTGACCGCTTTTTGTTAATGCAAACTTTGATTGACATCTTTGTAACACCAGAGCCAAGACCACCGCTAGACAATTTTCTGCTTGAGGCGAGCATTATTTTGCCGCCCTTATGATGCAATCGTTTTTTCACCATTACTCAAACTTTTTTTAAAAATAAGTAAATAATACGATAACTATAATTTTTTTTTTAAAGAAAACAGATGTATAAAATTTGTTTACATTTAAGAAATTTAAAATAATCAAACTACGCAAGATATTTTGCTTTTTTTTAAAAAAAATACTACTAATACTGCTAACTTGGCATTAAATGAATAAATCATATTCTACTAGTATTTACAAGAAAACCTCATACAAAGAGTAAAACTTACACTTCAAAATCCATTTTATAGGGGGTCCCAGAAAAGACTAAAATTCCATTTTATTTCTTAAACCAAAACTAGAATTTTAATTATTACAAATAAAACATTTTCATCTTAATTATAAAACATTATCGACATGCTCAACATTATATATCTAAATGAGGACACAATGTTAAGCGAAGACAATTAATGGCAAGCTAATGTTAAAACTGTGGGAGCATTTTTGACTAATTTCATTATCTGTGAAAATGAAATTCTTGCGCCTGGGGCACAAGCCCCAACTGACCCTCTCTAGTTTCGGACCTGACTCTGCCCGACTCTCCACCCATGGGGTCGCTACGGCCCTTTCAGGGCCATCGCTACGAAATTTTAATGAAGGGGGAGGGGACCTTAAATTAGCAAGTGAAATTTCAGTATCTGCCAACCCATTGGCAAACAAAAATAGATAGTTCTTGACGTTTGCCAATTAGTTTTATAATTTTGCCACGTTACTACAATTAGAAAATATAAACAGTTTTTATTTGTAAAAAGCTTAATAATGTTCACAATTCTATTTCTAATTTTTGCCAAGTCCATGTAAAATAGAAAGTGTATTATAGTTTTTATTAAAGTTTTAAACAAATTTTCCTACCAAGTTTGCCGGGGCAAAACCGGGATTAAAAAATTTCGGCCCGTGAAGAGTAGGAAGAATGAAACCAGTGCCGGCTCGGTACGGAAAAAATAAGTTAGACCGGCCCGACCCAATCCTTCAGGAAAACAGTAAGGCCCGATTCCGGCACGGCCCGAGCTTTCAGAAAAAGTATGACCGGGCCTGGCCCGAGTTCGGCCCGTGCAGATCTCTGCCATGCTACTGGGCTTTATTATTATTGTGGAGAGCAACATCAGTACAAACCCTTCGTTGTATATTATATTTTTTGGTAATTACAAAAACACACCATTTCTCTCAAAAGATTTTTCTATATAGTCTGTAATAATTTACATTTTTGACTCTCATTAAAAAAATATTTAGTTACTTAAAAAAAGACGAAGTGCCTGTACTGATGTTGCTCTCCATAATAACAATAATGCCTGATAGCATGGTATATCAATTAACATATAATTATAATACGTGCATTACAAAAAGCAGATTTTTCTGTTAATAAACTATCAAAAATCGCCTATTGGTAATATTTAAAAGAAAATTGCTATTAAAAATAAGGTAAATCTATAAGACCTAATTTTCCTTTATTTTGCCTTGGGGAAGTCTCATTTATTACGATATCGAAATCAATATTATAAAGCAATCAGAGATTATCAAGCTAAAAATAAATAAATAGATAAACCTAATGTAGCAAACTTCACAATATATTATTGAAATTAAATAGAAAAATTATGATATGCGAAGAAAATTACCTTATTATTTCAAATTATCTATATGAAGATTTAATTTTACAATAGTAATACTATTTTCAAAAACACAACTATCAACAATGAAGTATTTAACTCGATAATAAATTCACCTTGAATTTTCTTTGTCAAAGGAGTTTTTTATATCGCATTAATCAATATAGAAAATAATCTTGAAACCAAATTACTCTTACGAACATAAAATAAATAAAAATATAATCGCCGCAAAACGCGGGATAAAATTCCAAAAATCCCTGTACGTAATTGCGAATAAACTTTATTGAAAAGAGAACTACTTTTTTTTTTTTTTAATTAAACTTAAAGATTAACCGGATTCCTTATTATTAATGTTGAAAAATCGCCGAGAAAACTAAAAAAAAAAAAAAAAAAAAAAATCTTTTAATTTTACTTTAGTGAAATTTACTACAGTTACTTTGAAATTTACTACAGTGAGAGCTAAAACATTCTAACAGGAATTCGTTTTTCAATATAAAAAAAAATTGGCGCAAAAGCGCAACAACGCAAAAAATCGTATTAAAAATCGCGGGAGGCAAAATTTAATTTATTATGCTAAATGTTTAAAACAGAATTCTTTTTGTGGTTATCAAAAAATGATCGCGGAAAGAAAAAAAGGGGGGGGGGCTAAAAATTGCATTGAAAATTGCAAAAACTTCCAAAATCGTGACGGACAAAATTTACTATATTAGGCTAAAAGTTTAAAACAGATTTTTTTTTTCTTAACGATTGCAAAAAATCGCAGCAGAACGTAAAAAACCCCGCCAAGAATCGTATTGAAAATCTTATTAAAAATCGGTAAAAAATCAAAAAACTTGGGGGCAAACTTTACTATATTAGTCTAAAAGTTTAAAAACAAATTATTTTCATGAATTTCAGAAAAATCGCTGCGGTACGCGAAAAAAGCTAAAAATTGAAAAATCGCAGAAAGCAAAATTTTCGACCGTCCATCGCGAAGAATTGACGTAATTTTGCATTTTTGAAAACAAAAAAGAACTTAAAATAAAGTTGTAAAAAAACAATAAATAGCGCAAAAATAAAAGCACTGACAAACTTTCAAAAGATGGAGACACCAACACCCTAACCCGTGAACTGGCGCTGTTTGTTTACCCGACAGGAATCATGGGTAAATGCTGGACTAATGCCCTAGGAGCTAGCAGGGGTGAAAATGACCTAGGCTAGTTTCATCTTCATACCGGCTTTTTCATTGTATACGGGGTCGGAAATACAATGATGGTATCGGCGTGGATTGAATCAGGATTAGAGTGTAGTATGTAAACGACCCTATTAAATGCAATTGGATGGGTGTTTGGGGGGGGGGGGGGGGGGGGAGGTCATGTCCGTCATGAAGGTGCTAGGTTCAGCAAATTACCCATTTTTGCTTTATTTTGATCTTCATTCAATCATTCTGACAAGTAAAAAATTGTGATCTTCATTAATCAACCGGAAAAGGGGGTGGTTGTGATCTTAATTTATTGATTGTTTTAAAATTCTCAAATTTTGTAAATCCGACAGAGAGAGGAATTGTAAATTTCGTTACTTGGATGCTAAAAAGAATCGGAACAGCTATCGTATTCGCCAGCGGTGTGCCATCTTTTTTTTAAACATGGTTTTAATTATCATTTAACTAATATGCACAGACATAAAGTTGTGATAGATCAAATTACAAAATTATGTTTTCTTATATTCTCTAATTGTAACTGTAAGAAAAGAAGTAATAGTTAACTTAGAGGATATAGGGTAGATGTGCCAGTAATGGGCCACCCTCAACATTTTTGGTTTATAAAAAAATAACCAATAAAAATTCAGCTTTTTTAATTTCATTAATATGCGTTCTTTAAATACTAGTTTTAAATACAATCATAATATCAATTATCTATTACTTTTTGTGGGATGTGCATTACTGGAATTTAGGGCGTTTTGATTTATTTCTGTTATTTACAATTAAATTTCGATTCACATTGGGAAATATGACTATGAGCATGGTTAAATATTGTTGGTAGATTAATATAATATTAAAAAATGTGGAATATAACAACTAGGGTAGATGTGCCAGTAATGGACACCCTTAAGGAATTTCTTTAAAAATTATTTTTTAATTAATAGTTATAATTATTATAGTCCACTTTTTTTAATATTATATTAATCTATCAACAATATTTAATCATGCTCATAGTCACATTTCCCAATGTGGATCAAAATTTAATTGTAAATAACAGAAATAAATCAAAACACCCTAAATTCCAGTAATGGGCCACCTCTCTTCCAGTAATGGGCCACCCAGTAATGGACACCCCACAAAAAATAATAGGTAATTGATTTTATGATTGTATTTAAAACCAGAATTTCATGAAAGCATATTAATGAAATAAAATAGTCATTTTAAAATAAATTTAACAATTAGGATATCAATAATTAATAAAATATTTATGAGAATAATTCACTGTTTAAATTAATTATTGTCACTATCACAAGATCATTATTTTAATTACTTTAGATAGAAGGTTTAAAATACTAACTTTCAAAGAATTATATCTATCAAATTATTAAGTCATTGAGGGGGGGGGGGGGGGGGAGGGGGTTTAGAAGGGTTAGTTTAACAAAAGAAAAAGATTTTTTTTTAAGTGTCTTGAAGTACCAGTGCATGGAATCATATTTCTTTTTATTCTTAACAGTTAAACTTCCTAAAATTGCTTTATATATTACTTTTAGCAATTTGTATGAAATATATCAAATAAATGAAAGTGTAGGTTGAATGTTTTTTAAATACTAAATAAAATTATTTCAAAATAAAATATCAGAACTGACATTTGAGCCCCCTGATCTGCAGATTTACTACTTTCATTGCTACTATAAATTTAATATTATAGGGATTTTTTATGTATGTAGTTCTTTTGTCAGAGCTGAATAATGAAACATTTAAGACAGAAAATAAATTTTTAAGCACTCGTTATGACTTAAAAATTTGTCTTTTTTTTAAATGGGGAAAGTGTGAACCCCATGAGCCCCTCATTTTCCCATGCCCTTAAAGATTATTGTCTGCTTCCTGTGGGTGTTAGTTGCCACATGGGTGTTGTTGCTGATAGGTGTTAATTGCCACATTATAAAATATGCAAGGTACGGTTTACAAAAAAATAATTTGATAGCAATCTAAAAAAAATTATTAATTACATGAAATTAATAAAAAAAAATGTATTATTACAGTCTGGTAAGTAAAATTAAAAAAATTAAAATTTGACTACTTAACTTTTCAGTTAAATAACAAAAATATATGCACTATGAACATTACTGAAATTGCTTTTTCAGTAATGTCCACATGGGGTGTCCATTACTGGAAATTGACTAATTAAGCATTCCAGTAATGGGCCATGGTCCTAAAACCTGAAAAATAAATGAAATTTTGTAAACTGCCATTAGTATGTAAAATTCAAAGTTTTCTATTATTGTCTAAACAAAAACATGCAATTTTTTCAAGAAAATAAAAAAGATATCAGTTGTTTAAGTGAAGCCAGCTCTTAGCATGTTCATTAAGATTTTCACAGAAAATCTGTGGAACTGTGAAACATTATTTTCTGCTTCCTGATTGGTTTGATTAAGAGTGTCAACAATAACCCAGATTATAAAACAAGCAAGGAGGAATTATGAAAAAATATATAAAAGGCTAAATTTTTATTGGTTATTTTTTTATAAATCAAAAACTTTGAAAGTGGCCCATTACTGGAAGGGGGTCCATTACTGGCACATCTACCCTATAACTGTTAATTAAAAAATAATTTTTAAAGAAACCTTAAGGGTGCTCATTACTGGCACTCTACCCCTAGTTATAATCTACTGGACGAATTACTGTAACAAAAATTTAAACTGGGAATAATTTGCATTACAATTAAATAATTGTTAAAGAAGTGTCAATGCCAAAGGAATTTGCATATAAAATAAGCAATTGGATATATGAATCAGACTATTTTAATATAGAGTGATCATAACACATTAATATAAACAAACAGGATTGATTAAAAATTGTTTTTTAAATTGAAACATTTGTTTTGTTTCTCATTTCCAAAATAATTTTCATCCATATTTACTTATTAACATGTTATTTAATTTTATAAGACTAATTAAAAAGTTTAATATGTTTTGATTTAAAAAACAAGATGGCGGACCACGGGCGAATGGGAAGTGACTTAAGTTGGGTTACTACTGCATGTATGGCTTTACTTGTGACTGCAATGCAGATTGTAAGAGAGTAATTAATGCAGTTTCAGCAAGGTGTGAATAGTGAAATGTGTGATGTAATTTGATAAATGAAAATTTGAAATTTTAATAATGAAGATGTAATTTCTTACTGTATCGGAGGGGCTACATTCAACAGATTACCCATTTTTGCTTTATTTTGACTGTCACCGCAATTTTGAATTTGATTTAATATATATTTGTACATACATACATGCTGTGATTTTGATTTAATTTTTTTAAAACATTTATGATCCGTAAATAGTTCTTTTATGCAGATTTCTTGGCGAGAAAAAGGTATCTCTGATGTAGGAGTGCATTTTAAAAGATTGAAATGAGTGATGATTTAATCTAAAAGCTTGTGTAAAATTAGAATCTGAATTAGTATCAAATGTTTAGGAACAGCTTTGGGATTAGCCTGCTGTCCACCATCTTGTTTCTTAAATCGAAACATATTTGTTTTGTTTCTCATTTCCAAAATAATTTTCATCCATATTTACTTATTATAACCCTTATTTAATTTTATTGACTAATTTATTTATATTTAGTTCAAGATGGCTGTGAATTAGAAAACAGTTTGGTGCAGGTTTGTAAAGTGTGCCCCCCCCCCCCCCCCCCCAAAATAAATAAATAAAAGTCGTCAAAAACCTGTGCTTTCTGATTGGACATCATTTCCTATTATGTGTGTATCTTTTCTTGAGACTTGAGACATTATGATGATAAAAATTGAAATGATTATTTGGTGATTTATCTTTGAATCTGCACTCTAATTTTTTTCTGAATGTCTCATTTATATATTATAATTAGTAATATTTTTATTTAAAATGACATTTAAAAGTGAATCATAAACTAATTAGTTACAAATATGGGGGTCATACTTGACCTTAAATTCCCATGTGGGGGGGGGCGGGATTCTGAAATTTCCTGAAATATATTAATCGGTCCTAAAATTTCATGACTTTTGAGCATGTGATTTTTCTATAAATCACTTATTGCGGCAAAAAAAAAAAAAAAAAAAAAAAAATAGCAGAAAATATTTCTGAAAAATTTTTTGCATCAGAAAAACATCTTGTCAACTGGTCATGAAAGATTGGTGATTTTCATCAATCAATCACAAGGAGAAAAAAAAACCCATTAATTTTGTCAATCGCCAGGGCAAATTGCAAATTTTGACAAATAGACATCACAAATTTAGTTAATTGCTGAAAAAAACTGCTGATTTCGTTTATTATTCACTTGAAATAAAATAATCGAAATTCTTGTCAATCTGGCAGGTAAAAAATTATGATCTCCATTAATCAACCTGGAGAAAAATCATGATCTTAATCAGTCGTTGAAAAAATTGCATTTTTTTTTTTTTTTTTTAATCGGACAATGGGAGAAATTGCAAATTTTGACTCTGAAAAGAATAACTAATTTAGTTCATCATAAATGTTAGGGGATTTAAGTTGGGTTACTACTGCATGTGTGGTTTTACTTGTGACTGTAATGCAGATTATAAGAGATTAATTAATGCAGTTTCCCCTAAACAGTTTCAGGAAGATGTGAATAATCACAAGATGCAATTTCTTACTGTACCAGAGGGGCTATGTTCAGCAGATTATCCATTTTTGATTGTCACTGCGATCTTGAATTGTGCCTAAAATGGTATTTGTGCAATGTGTATTTGTACAAACATATGCACTGTTATTTTGTTTAATTTTTTTTTAATATTTATAATCCGTAAATAGATTTTTATGCAGATTTCTTGGTGAGAAAAAAAATCTCTTATGTAGGAAGCCACTTTAAAAGATTGGAATGAGTGATGATTTTATCTAAAATCTTGTGTAAAATTAGAATCTAAATTAGTAAATGTTTTCTCTGATGTTCGAGGGCAGTTTAAAAGAATGAAATATTGCAGGTTACACTTTTCCCATTAAATTTATTTTGTCTGATAAAAATATGCTATTCTTGTCTTTTAATATGTCATTATTTATAAATATTGTGTGGATGATGTGGGTTCCCATAAATCCAAGATGGCTGCACATTATAGAAAATAGTACTTTAGCATAGAAAGCACTGCAAAAACCTGTGTCTTCTGATTAGACATCTGTTCCTAAATGTGTATTTACCTTTTCTTGAGACATTATGATGATAAAAATGAAAATGATTATTTAGTGATTTATCTTTGAACCACTCTAATTTTTTTCTGAATGTCTCATTTGTGTATTATAATTAGTTTAATATTTTAATTTAAAAAGCCAAGCAGAAAAGCTAATTATTTAGCTAATTCGTCAGAATTATATGGGTCCTACTTGTCTTGAAATTCCTGGGGGTGGGGGCAGGGGGAAGCATCTGAAATGTCCTTAAATATGATAGCCTGTCTTAAAATTTCTTGAGTTTTTTGTTTGTGTGTTTAGGGATGTGATTTTTCTGTGAATCATTTATTTGTTGCAAAATTTAACAATTGGAATAAGTGCACCAAAAAAATAAAAGTTGTGAAACATTTTTAATGTTTCAGAAAAAAAAATCCTGTCAATTGGTCATGAAAGATTACTGGTTTTCATCAATCAAACTTAGCAAAAAAAAAAAAAAAAAAAATGTCTTGAACTACAAATTTTGTCAGACATGAGAAAAATCACAGATTTAGTTAATTGGTTGGTGGGGGGAAAAAAAATGAAAAATTTCAATAATCATTTTTAAAAAGTGCTGATTTCGGCGATCGTTTGTTTGAAATTTATTTATTTTTTTAATCTTTGTCAATCTAACGGGTAAAAAATTGTGATCTTCATTAATTATCCGGAAAGTGGGGAGGGTTGTGATCTCATTTTGTAAATCTGTCAGAGAGAGAAATTTCAAGTTTCGTCACTAGGACACTGAAAAGTATCACTAATTTAGCCATAAATGGAAGGTGACTTAAGTTGGGTTACTACTGCATGTGTGGCTTTACTTGTGACTAATGCAAATTATAAGAGTAATTTATGCAGTTTCTGCTAAACAGCTTCATGAAGGTGTGAATAGTGACAAGATGCAATTTCTTACTGTGTTGGAGGGGCTACGTTCAGCAGATTACATTTTTGCTTTATTTTGACTGTCACCGCGATCTTGAATTATGCCCTATGATCAATATATATTTGTACAAACATATGTACTGTAATTTTGATTTAATTTTTTTAATATTTATAATCCGTACATAGTTCTTTTATGCAGATTTGCAGGGTATCTTATGTAGCGGAACTTTAAAAGATTGAAATGAGTGCTGATTTTATCTAAAAGCTTGTGTAAAATTAGAATCCGAATTAGTATCAAATGTTTAGGAACAGCTTTGGGATTAGCCTGCTGTCCACCATCTTGTTTTTTAAATCAAAACATATTTGTCTTGTTTTTCATTTCCAAAATAATTTTCATCCATATTTACTTTTTATCTCTTATGTAGGAGGGCACTTTAAAAGATTGAAATGAGTGCTGATTTTATCTAAAAGCTTGTGTAAAATTAGAATCCGAATTAGTATCAAATGTTTAATCCATATTTACTTATTATAAACACTTATTTAATTTTATTGACTAATTTGTTTATATTTAATAATAAAAGTTAAAATATTTTGATTTATAAAATGAAATGGCTGACTGCAGGGGATAAATCAAAACATTTGTTTTGTTTGACATATTCAAGTTAAATCAAAACATTTTAACTTTTATTATTAAGTATAAATAAATTAGTCAGTAAAATTAAATAACGTGTTTATAATAAGTAAATATATGGATGAAAATTATATTGAAAATGAGAAACAATCCATTTACACAAACACACAAGATGGCAGACAGCAGGCTAATCCCAAAGCTTAGCTTTTTTGGGCTTTATTTTGATTTTTCTCATAAGAATACAATTTTCTGTGATTTCCAATACATCATTATTTATGAAATATTGTATTTCCCATGAGTTTAAGATGGCTGTGAATTAGAAAACGGTAGTTTGGTGCAGGTTTGTAAAGTGTGCCCCCCCCCCCCCCCCCCAAAATAAATAAATAAAAGTCGTCAAAAACCTGTGCTTTCTGATTGGACATCATTTCCTATTATGTGTGTATCTTTTCTTGAGACTTGAGAAATTATGATGATAAAAATTGAAATGATCATTTGGTGATTTATCTTTGAATCTGCACTCTAATTTTTTTCTGAATGTCTCATTTAGTCTCTGATCACTTTTTCAAGAGTGGATTATCCCTCCTAAGCCTGGGATTAAATGTGTCCTATTTTTTATCTTTTAAGGAATTTATGTGGATATATAAATAGTGTGATCAAGGGTTTGTCCAGACTTTTCTCCCAGGGTCCTGTTTTTGTAAAATTGCAAACAGCTTTTTACATTTGTGAAAAATCTAATAATTTTCTGAATTTAAAGAATCATTATCTGCAGATTCTTGTTTATACATTTTTAAGTGGTTTGTAAAATACACATTTGGGTCATTCCATGTCAAATCAACCAGTGACTCAACCTGACCATTTTAGATTTTGATGAAACTTACAGGAATCATTCTCCCTGATGATACAAATGAGAATATACTTTTATAATTTTTTTATCTCAGTAAATTTTCGTAGAATTAATTTTTTAAATTTTGAAAAATCATCAATTTTTGGTTTATATAGATGTTTTCAATTTTATATTTCTCAAGTTCTATCAGGCGTAGAGTTGTTTGACCCCTCATTTTAAAGAGAATTTCATAAGGTTTAATTTGATATGCAAGTTGACTTTGCTTGGATTTTAAAAAGTTAATTTAATTAAATTTAAATTTTTTTTTAAATAGTGTTTTATAAAAATTTTGAAAAAAATATATATTTATGGTAATGTTAAACTTTAAATTTTGAAAGTTTTAGAGTGGGATCTCAATGGGATAAGCAGTTATGTTAAAAAAACTAATGTTAAACACCAATTGGGACTGTTTTTTGAAGTTGGCACCTTGCCAACTTTATGATTCTGCTAAAGAGATCATTGTTTTATTTATTTTTAACATTATTTCTTTTATAACTGCTGATCCCATTGAGATCCTACTCTAAAACTTTCAGAATTTAAAGATAATATTACAAAAAACATTTTTTTCAAAATTTTTAAAAAACACTAAATTTTTTTAACATTTTTAAATTAAATTAACTTTTTTAAAATCATGCATAGTCAACTTTTATATCAAATTAAACCTTATGAAATTCTCTTTAAAATGAGGGGTCAAACAACTCTCTACGCCTGATAGAACTTGAAATTTAAAATTGAAAACATTTATACAAGGCCAAAAAATGATGATTTTTTGAAATTTAAAAAATTTATTGAGATAAAAATTTTTTTAAAGTATATTCTCATTTCTATCATCAGGGAGAATGATTCCTGAAGGTTTCATTAAAATCTGAAATGGTTAGGTTGAAAATTGAAAATTTTTGGTTGATTTGACATGGAATGACCCATTTTCTTTATAAATGTAAAAGTGACAGTCAGATTTTACTTTTAAGTTTTGTAAAAGGTCTATTTTTAAAACAAATAATTTTATGAAGGATCCTGTTATAAGGTGAAAATTTTTTTTGAAGTGTTCTATTTTGAGGTGAAAATTTTTTGAAGGTCCTTTAAAAGACCCAGTTTCTTCCTAAACCGGTCCCTGGTAATGTAAATCGTTATTAACAGTTAAACCCATAGAACAAAAACAAATTCAGTATGGCAGTGATTTCATAGATTTTTTTTCAAAGAATTCTGTTTTAATATATTTTAATAAGAAAAAAAGAACAAACAAATGTAAATATTAAAAGAGTTAGTTTTAAGCTACATATTAACGAAAATACTACGTGGTTGGTGAAATATTTAAGAATACTTAAATTGATCTTAACAAACCATTTATTGATAAATTTCTTCTATTTAATGCATCTGTTTGTAATTTCACTTCTATTTTATTTGAGAATCAGAAAAAATAACTATTTGTAAAACATACAAAAGAAATATTAATCCTAAAAAGTATTTTTTTAAAAACATTTTATCCTTGCATTAGAATTTAAAATTAAATAATGACTAATAATATTTAAAGATGCATATAATTTTGTATTAATTATGCATGTAATTTTGTATTAAATAACCTATTATAGCACTTTTTTGCATTTCCATCTTCACTTCATGCAAGTTGCTGATTTATAATCAATTGGATTAAAAGAAAAATATGCCAACACAATTGATTACCTACCAAATTTTATAATTTCTACTATAATTACTTAGTAGGTCCCTAGCTGTGGATATTTCAAAATTGGACAAAGCAGATTGGGTCATGTTTTTTATGCCTAATTTATGTATGAGGTGAGGGTATTCATTTCTTTCAAGCCCAGACATCGCTGTATATTAGGAATGTTGGCTTTTTTATTTTTTAAAAATTTCTGATTAGTTAGCCATTTACCCCTCTTTTTAAAATTTAATAATTTGGTGACTGTAAACAGATGTTTAATATGAAGTATCATTTAAGGTTTGGAGTCTGAATTTATTAGTAACTGATATATTCTTGACTGTTGGGACAAGTAGTATTAAAATATAGCTTTCCCAAGAGTATTACAGTTACTAAAATGAATTCAAACTCCAAACCTTAAATCTTGTCTTTGTTTTTTTAGTTAAAATGACTTGATCTCTGTATAAGATTTTTTAATAAAATTTTCTGTTAAATCCTCTTAGTTTGTTAATGAAATGCATTGCTTAGTTAAGTGCATTTTTAAACTATCATGTTTGTTTTCTTTTTAATAGGCCGCTGGTATCCACAGAAGGGAAGCTAAAACTATCGGTATTGCTGTAGATTATAGACGTCGTAATAAAAGTGTTGAAAGTTTGCAGCAAAATGTTCAACGATTAAAGGTTTATAAATCTAAGTTGATCTTGTTCCCAAGGAAGATGAATAAGCCTAAGAAGGGTGATGCTACAGTAAGTATTTTGATTATTTTCTACCATTATTGGCAAAATTGCATCTAATAAGCATTGAAAATGTGTTCACTCTAAAAAATGAACTTAAGCTTTAAAGAAGTTGAAAAAAAAAACATTTTCAGATAATTTAGCATCATAAATTTATTAAATATGTGTATATTACATATTGTAAAGGTAACGGGCTTATTGATAAAATCTGAGAATTTAGAGAGATTTGTGATAAACAAGAATTATTAACAGATTCTTTTAATTTGCTGATATATAATTAAGATACAGATTTCATTTTACATTTGATTTTTTCCAAAACATAAACTACACTTAAATAAATTGCAGGGTAATGAATTTTGGTAGTTCTCCATTATCCCGTCGACCACTTTCCATTTAAAAAAAAAAAATCGCCAAACTGTAGGATTTAACGCCATATATGCATGATCATGGCAGCACATTCACTTGACGTCAAATACATTACATGTGCATCTTATCTCTTCAAGTGATTTTTAATTATGTTTTACTGATTTATTAGTTATTTCATTAATTAAAATAAAAATTATGACATCTTCGATATCATGATATTAAAAGAGAAAAGCATTGAAAAAAAATGTTGCTTTGCGTAGTCAACGTACAATAGATCAATTTCAACTGACGTCACAAACATTTTCCAATAGTCGAGTGACATAATTAAGAAAAATAATGTAGATAAATATTTAAGATTAGTTTTATTTCTGTTTCCATTAATATATTTAAACTTTTATTGTTTAAAGTTACAGATAAATGATACTTTAGTAGATGGGGCTCCCCCCCCCCCTCCCTTTTTTTTTTCTCTCTTTCTTTCTTTCTTTTTGTGAGATTCCAATGGCAACATTCTTCTACTTGTGTATTGGGTGCTATAGTTTGGCGATAGATTTTATCGAAAGTGGTCAACGGAATAATGGAGAAGTGTAAATTTTTTTATGATGCGACAAGGTGAGAAGGAATATAGTTAATCATGTTATGTTTTACTTTATTCCTCTTTGTTTATGTAGGTCAGAGCAGTCTGACCATTAAGGTATATCTATAGCAGTGGCTGAAAATGATCAGTAAAAATCAATATTTTTCAAATTAGTCTGTATTTTCAGAATTTAGTCATAAAGACACATTCAGTGCTCCCCAAAAGTTTAGCGACAACAGATTTTTTATATTTTACAATTGAAAAAAAAAAGGAGTAACAATTTCAAAAATATTTATAATTATAAATAATATCGACGATAATAATACTATATAAAAATAATATTTCACAATCGCAGACTTTGTGATAAAAGCTAAAACTTAAATTTTACTAAAGTTTATACACAACTTTTTCTTTTCTTTTTTTTTTTTTTTCCTTTAACGTTAAAATTATTAAGCCGTTTTTTCTAATCACTTCAAAAACTCGATCAGGTATACTCAAAAGAAGAGTTTAAAGAAAAACAACTTTGTTCTGTTTGTAGCTTTAGATCATGAAATATTCTCCAGAGGTTCTTTATTGGGTTCAGGTCAGGACTTATATCTGGCCTGTCCATAACAGATGCTTGGTTTTGTCTAAACCACTGCATTTTACAGTTGGACACATGAATGAAGCAGTTATCTTGCTGGTATATTCATTTGTCCCCACATAGCAACTTTCCAAATGGAAGTAACTGTACGTCAAGCATTTTCTGGTAATCTGGAACATTGACGACCTTTCAAAAAAGCAATATCAGTTGTTCCATTATTAGAAAATTGTCCCCACACCATGGGTGAAGCCCTTCTTTGTTGTTTGCTGAAAAACGTTCGTGGTTCCTTGCGAATATCTTGCCAGTAATATGCCCAACCATCAAAGCCACCTAAATTATTCTTTTCATCTCTGAAAAAACACTCAACCATTCATCTGTCCAATTCATATGATTTTGGGACCAACTGAACATCGGCGTCTTTATGCCGTTTTGTAAACTTTGGTGAATGACACAGTTTGTGATAATCAAGAAATGTACTTGCCTGCAGCCGTCGATGGACCGTGAATTTTGATACTGGAATGCTTACTTCTTATTGCAATTGCAGCAGGATATGTGATGTTGCTATGACCAGCTGCAAAATTTGTTATCTATACCATCAAATCTATCATATATACCAAAATCATTGATGTTAAAATTTTGTTTGTAAAAATGCGATGCTGCTTAGCTTTATGGCAAACCTAGACTTTGATTTTTGACCAGAACTAGAGCTCCTATAATACATGCTGACGCATCTTCGCAGATATGTGTCTCAAAGTCGTAAAACCAAGCTAATTTTCCGCCATTTAACATCCAGCCTCTTTCAGAAGGTGGAGGAACGAGGCCTTAGGCAACCCCAGCTCCGGCAGCGGTAGATTGAGATGCTGAACTGAGACCCGAATAATGCGAAACAAAATGGATATGCGTCAGCTCCTATTATAGGAGCCTTAACCAGAACATATCCAGTCATCACTAGCCACATGGTGGCTAAACAAAAAGATGTTGTGACTAAATAAAAATAATAGCCTTTTTCTTTTTCCGTGAAAATTTTTTAAATAGTTAGTAATAGCCTCCACATTCAATGATTTTTTTAAAAAAATCAGTTGATTTAAATCATGATTAAAATCAAGCTGATTTAAATCAACGAACCCTGATGGAGACTTAGACTTTTATTTGTCAATTTAACGCAGGTCGGTGCAGCCAGCCCAGCTTGTGCTGCTGGCCTTCAACTCTAGTAGGTTCGGGAGATTTTTGTTTGAAAATAATCACTATGACTATCATTGCAGCATTAGTAAATAAACTTGTTGAAAGGTATATTTGTTCAGATTTTTAATTAGATAATATTATATTAACAAAATATTATGATAACAGTCATAAGTCAGTCTGCAGTCATATAAATATTTTTAGCTTGCTTTTTCTTACTACTGTGTAAAAAAAAAAAAAAAAAAAAAAAAAAAAACTAATATACACATGATTTAAAGTTCTGACTTTTTAATTTTCTTGCTTGCTAATTATAACTTGAAATATTTACATAAAACAGGGAATTTATTTCTGCCTTAAAACAAATAACTAAAAATCTTAACCCATGATAAAGGAAAACCTTTGTTATTTGTACCGACTCTTATCCTCCCCTTTGCAGTCCCTGCTTGCCACTGATCAATTTCTAGTTTAGCTACAACCAAAACAATTTTTAAAGAATTTAAAAATTGTTTCAGTTGTTCTCAAGAAAAAGGTTCTCCAGACTGTTTTCCATAAAAATTTTACAAATGCTGCATTCTTTAACATTTTACGTGTTAATAAATATTACTGAGTTTTGAAGCAGTTTGTGTATTAAATCCATTTAAGTTGTCTGTAAATCTGTAAAAATATATAGCTATAATTGGTATTGTTCTTTTTATAGGCTGAAGAAATTAAGATGGCTACTCAGTTGAGAGGTGTTATTATGCCAGTCAGAAAAGCATTCAGAAGAGAGAAAGCCAGAGTGCCTTCTGAGGAAGAGAAGAAGTTTAATGCATTTGTAACCCTAAGAGTTGCTCGTGCTGATGCTAGATTATGGGGTAAGAGGCAGAAGAAGGCTAAGGAAGCTGCAGAAAGTTTAGAAGCTGGACCCAAAAAAGTTAAATAAACAAAGTTATAGTAAATAAAAGACATTCGTTCATCTTTGTTTTTTTTATTTTTAAATACATTTACAGTCATCGAATTTGCACTTTCAGATTTATAACAGCTGCTTTCTCAATTTTCTCATGAATTTCATTAACTTCCTTTTGAGTTAATGTCCGTTCCATGTGTCTATAAATTATACGAAAACAGTAGCTCCACTTTTTATGTTTTGGGTGAAAAAATTGATCTACTTTATGTACTTGCTCAATGATTTCTCCTCCTATACTTCGAACAAGGTCATAAAAGTCATTTGGATGAAAGTTTTCAGGAATCCAAAATGATATATCATTTACACACTGTGGGTATTTGCTGATGGCCTGAAAAGGAAAAGATTTTTTTGTCATGAATATGAATGTTTAATAAAAATAAATTACAAAAAAGAATTTTAAATATCTAATTTAGAAGTAAAGAGAACTATTGAATAAATTTGCCAAAATATTTGATAAAGATTTATCTGGCAGGTTTCTAGCAGTTTAAAAGAATATTTAGCAAGTGAAATAAATGGTATCCTGATTAGTGATGCTTGCAAACTCAGTAGAGGGCAAAATTGATGGCAACTATAGTCATTAAATGAAAAAAGTGTCTATTAAAATATTATTTGCCACCTTTCCTACTTGGAGAGATGCATGCCATGTCACCAGATTCCTCTCTTGCTAGTTGACATATTTATTTGGGCTATTTAATTTTATATTACTACTAATAGAAATTTTAACAAAAGTTTATTTGTTTAGCACTTTTAAATAAAGTGGCCACCAGTAAAATACCTCATTCTTGCCCTTTATAGCACAGTCTGGGTCACTTATGTAATTGAGATATCATGATGCCTTGCAGCAATGGTGTGCGTATGTACTAACTACAGTTTAAAACTGCTAGCAATCTGCCATGACATCCATATCTATTTCAGATAACCACAAAAAAAAAAACAAATCTTATAAAGGTTTCAGTCTTAATGAAACACTTTATATATATATATATATATATATATATATATATATATATATATATATTTTCCACCAGCTCATGAATTTAAAGGGTGGTCCATCTCCTCCAGAAGATTTGTTTTTATGCTTATTAATTGAGCCATAAAAAGTTGCATGAAATAATGGTTTGTGTAATATTTTTTTCATATACAGAAGTACTGGTTGATCCAAAAGTCAGGAACAGCTTTAAAAAATTAATAATTTGTAAAAAAAAAAAAAAAAAAAAGGCTGTTTGCACTGAACGGGCGAGAGGAAAGCTGGATATATTTTTTTTTATGACAAAGGCAAAAAAGAATGCTTTAGTAAATGCAAATGCTTGAATCTACCAATTATGTGTGCCTGCCATGATGGGATGCTTAAAAAAAACGAAAGGATGATTTGTGTTGTCACTTGGCTTTTTTACAGGGAGTTAGACTCTGAGTCCTTATTTACGAATAAGATAGGTTCAATGTATAACAAAATATGTTGCTTTTGCACTTAACCACAATTTTTTTTTTTTTTTTTTTTCAGGGAAAAATTATACATCCTCAACATGTTTTTTTTTTATTATTATTAAATGATGTGCCGTAGCACGGAGGTCGGCAACTGGTGGTCTGCAGTCAAATTTTAAACTTTATTTGTTTCCTTGTTTTAAAATTCTTCTAGTTAGGTAATTTTAGATAAAGTTTGACTTATAACAGGTATTGATAATTTATGTTAACTAGATGGAATCTGTCAAGACTTGACGGCAAACAACTTGTTAGTACTGAAAATTTTGAAGAAAAATCATTCTGTCCATAGCGGCGATCGAACCCACGCCATAATCAGAAGAAAGAAGAAACATGCTTTATACTATTCGGCAACCGTTTTCGCATTTGAGTGTTCTCTAAAACTGGCCAGGTTCTAGATTTAAGTTTACGCATGCATAAATGGGGCAAATTCGTGTGAAAAATAAATTTGGCGGAAATCCCTTTTCTTTTTAATATAAAAGATTATGCTTAGGATGTTATTACTGCCAATAGCATTAATGGCGCCATCTGTTTCAAGATAAGAGAATCAAACACATGACCAGAGAGCCTTATTCTGCAATAATTAGATATAGAACAAATGCCAAACTGTAAGGAAATCTACAATATTCAGCTTACTTTGCGAAATTTCAAAGCAAAAGTCTTATTCTCATATATACGTTGGAAAAATTAAAGGAATTTGTAAATACTTAGTTCCACACATTTTAGCGAGCTATTTTAAAACGATGAAGATTTTTAATTGAATATTAAAAAATTACAATTGTACAGCTAAAAAGCTAAAAGAGTTCATATGCTAAGGAAATAAAACTGCCATTACTTAAAAGAACAATTTAAAACATATTAAACTCTTTTAAGTATATCCAGTTTGATTTTTTTTTCTTTTTTATAATTTATTGTATGGATATTTTGTAGTATTTCTTCTTATTTTTTAACTACATGACCTTTAAAAATTTTCATTAAATTATTTTTTATCAGTCTGATTCTAAAACCCCGAATTTAAAATTTGCTGTTTGCAGCTAACGATTAATAATACATATTTTTTATTGGGTAATTAAAACAAAATATTCTTGGGTGTTAGTTTACTTAATTATAAAGCATAATTTAAGACACTTTAATTTGGTTCATTTCTACCACCAGTCCATTAAGACACACAAGTGTCTTAAATTAAGGTATCTATTATGTAAAAACTCTACATTAAGATATTTACGTGTCTTAAATGCTTTTTCAGTTACCACATTCTAATAAATGCTCCGGAATTAAGTGAATTATTGCCAATAAAATAAGAATAATCATTCTGGCCATAGCGGGGATCGAACCAACCGAAAATCAGAACAGAGAAGAAACGCGCCTTTTACCACTCAGCTACTGTTTTCATATTTGAATGTGCTCTAAAACTGGTTAGGTTCTAGATTTAAGTTTACGCATGCGTATTGGACACAATTTTATGTGAGTTGATGGAAAAAGCCTTTGCTTTTAAATATATAGATGGATGTATTTTTTTTTTTTTTTTTTCCCATCAAAACCACATTTTTGGCTCTATAAAACATAAGTACTCATTGCTGAATGAAACATTTCATTCTGTGTTAAGTTATTTTCAACTGTTACTGCAATTAAAAACTCCAGTATGAAATAAAAACTATTAATGCATATATATATATATTTTTTTTTTACACTTAAGCATTTGTAATTTTTTGTATTAAATAGGAGTGTTTTATCAATATTTCATATTAATAGCATGAAAGTTTTCAGATCATTATAGTACAAATGTATTTACGATTTTAAAAAATCATATTACTGGTCTGCAGGATCTAAATTATGAATTTAGCGGTCTCAAAGGTTGGTGACTGCTGACATATCTGCTACATTATTGTTAGCAGTTAAACTTTTCTCTGTATAAATTGAATTTTTTTTTTTTTTTTGGATGGATGCATATCACTATCAGCAGTGTGGTGCTTAAAAATCTTTGCCATTACATGAGCCCTTAAAGGAACTAATATATAATTCAAAGAAACTATATTAAATTTTCGATTTAGGTATTTTAAGGTATGTGCTTAAGAATGAAGTGAAGAACAATGGAGCTCTAGTTGCAGTTAGGACAAAATTTCAAATGCCAACACATGATAAACCATTAATGAAAGAATAACACTTAAAACTAAAAGAAATGGAAACCAGAGCAGTGGAACAACAAATGTATGTACCTGAGCAGGCGACTGAAAAAAAACAACAAAATTTTTTTTTTTAATCAGGTTACAAAATTTTCAAGTGTTTGCCTTCACAAATGATACTTTGTATGTAGGCAACAATACATATCATGACTACTCAGAATCTTTCATTTAATGGTACATTGCTTATCAAATACACTTAGTACTTTGACGTGACTTGGATTTTTTACTTCCCATTCAAGCACATTGCATTACAAGTACTTTTAACTTTTTCATAATGATTATTTTATTTATCTAAATATCTAAAACTTATAAATGATTCTATTAGCATTGATTTACTCTACTAGTGTTAAAGGAACAATTTTCCTGTACCGACGGCTTTGATTAATGCACTCTATAGGCTCTTTTAATTGACAACATTCTTTTGTAGCCCATCTGGACCACTTGCTTCTCCGTTTACCTTTATTTTATGTCACCATTTTTAGTGTAATAGGTGCTTTTTCAGAGCCATTTAAAATTTTTTGTTGAGAAAATCATTTTGCAAAAAAAAAAGTAGATGTTGCCATTTAAAATTTTGCCACTATAACTGAAAGATCAGTTAGTATTCATTTTCAATTTTTCATTCATACCTAAAATATCTGAAGTTCCAGTTTCCTTGAATGCTAGGGGCTCATATATTGGGAAAGTTTTTGTTATGACCCCCATGTAGTTTGATTACATGAGCACAAAATATAGCGAAAAAGAAAATCCAAGTAACATTGTACAGCAACATTAAAAAAAAAAAAAAAAATCTTTGTTGGATCCTTGAGACTTTTAACCCTAGAATGCTACCCATTCGTCTACTGGACGAAACCCATAACAATTAACTTTTACCTGCCTCTCCCAAAAAAGGAAATGGGTCGTGCGACTCAGTACCTTAATTTGACCTTGGATAATACATTTAAGAATAATCTTTTTTCCCGAAATATTTGTGCACAAGGTGTTTTCAGAACAATATTCGTCTCGCAGACGAATGGTTAGCAGTAGCGTTTGCATTTGAGAAACTGACTTTTTTTTTTTCCCCTGTGCTGCCGTGACATATCAAAACATTTTATCGGAGAAAATGTTTGGGGTAGACCTGAGGCTATCTGGAAGCTATTAAAATAACTAAGTGATAAAAAAAATCTATTTCTGGGAATAAATCAGAAAATGAAGATTTAATTGAAGTTGAAAGTGACGAAATCACAGATAGCAATAGAGATGAAAATTATGAATAATTCTTTAATAATAAAGATGAAGAAAAGACAATTCTTGAAAACAAACCCAGGAGGATGGAAATATGAAGTCAAATTACGAAACTAAAATTGAAAACAGCAGTATATCAAATAAAAGTGAATGGGTTGGAAAATTTTTGAAAATGTTTGAGTCATATGACGACTATAATTTATCCAGACAAAATTCAGCTCAGTGGTAAAGATAAGTCAAAATGGTTATCTATTCCTCAATTAAGTAAGACAAGGTCAGCAGCTCGAAATATAATCCTAGAATTTTTTAACTCCACAAAAGGAGCCGTAGACACATTGGATCAGATATGTAATAACATATCATGTAGTAAGAAGACACGCTGATGGCACCTTTGTGTATTTTATGGTATGATAAATATCAGTTTATTTAATGCACATGTTATATATGTGCATAACATGGCTCAAAAATTCGAAAAAGCATTATCCAGAAAAAAGTTCGTGAAGATCTTCTTGCTCCATGGATGAAGAAGCATCTCAACGTATCAACTTTGCCCCGATCAACAAGGACAATTATAAGTGAACTTTTGAAATTGGATATGAACATTCAAAAACTCGAACAATCTCAATGTAAAAAAAGGAAAAATTCTGCAATTTGCGCAGAATGGCGTGCAACTTTTGTCTAACGTGTTCCAGAGCAATGTGTAGTGAACATCATGTAACATGTGTAATTATTTCTTAAAATAAATAAATCGTGATTTCTTGCTTACTTGTAGATCGAGAGTAATAAAGTCACCTTCAGGTAGTATACATTTATTCTAATTAGCTTTTTTAATTGATTTTAAGCTCGCGTACCCACATTTCGTCTGGGAGACGAATGGTTATCATTCCTGTAAGTTTTTCAAAGGGTAGCATTCTAGGGTTAAAAAGCTTTGCACAATTTAGGCTTAAGAATGTGACATTTGTTAGCAAATGATAGAAACAGCTACGAAAACAAAACTGATGAAGTCTTATGCTTGTTTATGTATGTATTTAAAAAAAAACCCGTGATAATAAATTTAAAAAGAGACATCAAATTTTTATTATTTTATATCTTTAAACGGATTTTGTATGAGATTATATTTTTAAATGAAAAATTCGCGAAAAAATGTTGATATTTAGTGATAAAAGTGTTCATTTTCTTGTTTTTAGGGTTTCGTTCATCTCGCGAAACCCTATTACTCCTGCTCCGTTGTCTGTCCGTCACAGAGCCGTTCTCAGAAACTATAACTTACAACCATGAAAATTTGTGTACTTATAGCTAACTACCTACTATGAAGCTCAAAATAATAAAATTTGAAAAAATCTTATTTTAATATAGAGAGATAAAAATACAAAAATCTAACAGCCTTTTCCTATTAAATTTAAACATTTTTCGTTATAGCAGTTGCCCACTATTAAAAATCTACAATAATTAATTTTCTAGTGAAAGATTTCCACGTGAAAAATAAAATAAAAAGTTTCACCAATTGAAAAAAAGATTAATATGACGTCATATTGGTAATAAAACGGAAATTTTCAAAGATTTCTTAATAATACAAGGAGTATGTGTATGTACAGAAAGCAGATTAACATCACATCATTAGAGAATTAAAAGGAAAATTAATCTGATGTCATATTGGAAGTTTAATGGATTTTTCAAATATTTGAGAATAATACAAAGCGAGTATCAATATGAGTAATAGAGAAAGTAAATATATGAGTTTGAGGAATGTATTCAATCATGATAAAAACCCGATTATGGAAATATTTGCATATTTTAGCATTTTGAAGGTGTACAACATGTTTAGTTTTGAAATTTACTATTTTTTTAAATATCGCATTTAGTCCACATGGCAGATTGTTGCTAAATGAAATTTATTTGGATTTATTAAAGAAGTCATAGTGTAGAATAAAGTGTTTTGAAAGGAATATTAAACGGAACCCTTTGTGCGATCTTCGATCACACATGTAGAATTGTTTCATAGTTTTAAAATAAAAAGTTATTTTTGTCGAACTCTTTGAAATCTTTATTGGTGATAAATAAAACAATTTTACAGCCCGTGTAAAAATTTTATGAAAAAATATTGTTATCTAGTTGTAAAAGAAATGTTTTCTTCTCGCTTTTTTGTTTGTTTTTGCGTTGGCTCCTTTAACATAGCAATAAAAAAAGTGTTATCTTCCGAACTCTCTGACATTTCAATCCGTTATAAATATATAACTGTATCCAAGCTCTCTTTAAAATTTTGCAAAAAAATATGCATATTTAGTAGTGGAAAAAGATGATATTTGTGTGGAAAATTTGACAGAATGCTCTTTTTATTTTAAATATATAGATACTTTTGATTACTTACTAGAAATGTTACTTCTGTTTGTATATAATAACAGATAAATAGCTTCTGTATATTTAAAAAAACTGCTTGTGTGTATGAAATAACAAATAAGTTGCTAAGAAATGTGTGAAAATTTTTCTTCTGCCAAGATCATTTTCTGTTTCTAACCAATATAAACAAGAAGTACCAAAGAAAGAAAAGAAAAAAATCCTTATCCTTTTTAATCTAAAATGGTAAGATGCATAGAAAAATCTATATCAGGATGGCTGGCAGCTGTCTATCAAAAATTGAGAAGGAAAAAAAAATTGCAGTTTTGTATAACAAAGTACCTTGCTGCATCATATTGTTTGATTCAATTTAATGCAGATTTGATTGCAGTTAACATTGAAATTTACTTTATTTTAAACCTGCAGGAAAATATTTTACAGTGTAAATGAAAGACTGTTTAAAAGAAAATGGAAATGTCTGTTTTGACTTGATGTTCACACACAAAACAAAATGTTAATGAGTTCATAAAAACAAAATATTAAATAAATTTTATAATTTCCATGCCTTATTTTTGTACTGCATATTTTTTATGCTTTATCCAAAAGGAAAAAAAAAAGTGAGTATAGCATCAGTGTTTAGATGAAATGAAAATATTATTTTAACCCAGGAGCAGTCGCACAGGGTATGAGATACCCCAGGGTGCATACGGTTTTTACAACTGTCACCCCTATTTTTTGAAAAGTAATCTACAACTTACATTATCATTGAATTTGTAACAATTGTCTCACAATGAATAAGGTGACGATTATTAATTGTATTTATTGGTGACAATGTAAAATCCATTCATTATCTGGATATGTGCGACTTCTCCCGAGTTAAACCATTTAGCCTATTGTCATTTAATAATTCTTCACAGATAGTGGAGCTGTTAGGTATGAAAAAATAGCAAATTGTGATAAGAATATCCTGATTCCTATGATTTTGCACCCCTATTATATATAAATATAAAGTAGATATTTACCAATCGGGATATTCTTATGATTTGCAGTTTAGCTGCTCCACTAAAACCCAATAAACTTATTTAATTTTCCCACACCAACCCCATGTTATCCTTTTTATCCCATGTAAAACCTAGGGGACAAACATAAGAAAATGGCTGGCAAAACAGAGTTAAAAAATTGGGTGTCTACTATAAACAAGAATAAGAAACTTTTTAGTAATTTACACATAGGCAAACACATATTGCCATTCTCTCTGCAACATGCCAACTAATATTACCATTAATTTTATAATATGAAAAATGGCTTTTTTTTTCAAGTAGAGCCATTAATTAAGGCAAACCTTTAGGTACCCCTCTGTACCTCTTTTCTTAGTTATATAATACAGTGAAACTTCCATTTAACGAAGTCTCATCGTTACACTTAAAAACTTCATTATGAAGAAAATTCGTTAAATAGAAATCAACTTAAATTCAGGAAATTTTTCCTTCAAATATGGCAAAAAGGTAATGGATTCAGAAGCATTGGATTCAGTTTCAATTTTGAAGCAGTCTTTTATAAAACAGTTGTGTACGGTTGATGAAATCACGTCATATTCCCAAGCTTTCATCAGCTCTGATACCCAGATTTTCAAACTAATGTTTTCACAACATTGTCTTTTTTTATAATGTACGTCAAGATTTTGTATTATTCCTTAGACTAATGGCTGAAGGTTAGAAGTTGTATTGGCAGGAACCAAAATAACTTTGATGTTCTTCGATTTGCATTTTTTATCACATTCTTGTGGATGTACAAAGCAATTAATCGTCTATCAGCAGTGGAAGGTCAGAATGGTAAATGTGTGACTCTTAATTGATATTTTTTGGTCCAATGCATCTGGCGTCATTGCGTCTTTGCATCCTCTATATCATTGAATGTAAAAAGGGGATTTTGACTTCCCCTAACTGTCAGCTCTGGAATCTCGGTGTGGGAGAGTGGTGATAGTAAGTGTTCTTCTTAGTGCGAAAAAAATAATCGTTCTGTTTAGCACCAATCAGAATAGAATTTTTTTTAATGTGTTCATTTTCATACAATCCACTGAAATAAATTTGCATATCCATCGCAGCAGCAACCTCTTCGTTTGAATTCCGTACAAAAGTGGAATAAACTTCGTTATATAGAATATCTCTTTCGTAAAATGGAGATTAATTTCCATGTTAATGGTGTTCAAAGTCAAAGTTCTGCAGAAAATTTCGTTAAATAGGGACTTCGTTAGAGGGAAGTTCCACTGTATGTCATTTAGTTTTATGCTGGCTTTTGAAAAGTTTAATTTTTAGGTGAATAAGTTCTCAAAGTACCTTTGTGTACCTAAAGCTTTTTCTTTTATTTTTTTGCTAATCATGTTGAATGAATAATACTTAATAGGTTTATTTTAATGTATCGCCATCTGCACTGAACAGTAAATATATAGTTTTTCTCTACCTGTGTCTATATGTGCAAAATGTAAAGAAGGATATGATGGCATTAGTAGTTCTATATTATAGAATACTAGTAAAAATATTAATTTTTTACTACCACTTGGTTCAGTCTTGAGTGCCACTGAAAATTGTTTTGCATGACATGTGTGATGTAAGTTGTCAATCTTGTACTAAAACACGTACTTTGATACATCTAAATCAATATTAAAGTAAAACAAGAAACAACGATAATGTGCTAATTACTTACTTTGAATTTCACCGGTGTTTCAATATCATTTACTTCAAACTGGGTGAGAAATCCTGAATCTTGACTCCAGAAAAGCCGAATATCAGGAATATTATATAATATCATGGCAATTCTTTCTAATCCTAGTCCAAATGCCCAACCAATTTTTTCTGATGCACCAGCTATATTAAATAAACAACAGTGACTTAATTTTCATTGTAAAACAATTATTTTAATTTAGCATTATGTATATCGATTTTCGAATATCTCATTTTTTGGTACTGTTTGAAAAGTTTCTGTATCAATCTATCTGGAAACCATAACCTTTGAAAATAACTTAGCAGATTTTTCTTGGGGAGAAAGGAAAGATAACATTGGCATGTTTAATATTTTTTTTTTTAGATATGAGGATAAAAATTAAATTAATAGCAAAATTCGAAAAACTAAATTTATAACAATTGTTGCATAAAAAGGTTTTTCTGACTTATTTCTCAACAATTCTATTTTTTTTTTCTCCTAATGGGAAGTGATATTTTGAATAAATGTGGGGCCCTATTTTGTACACAGATGGGACATGTTTGTGAAAATTCTTTCTATTTTATCATAAATAAAAATGAAATCTCACAAACCACACAATTCATGAGGAAAAGTTCATTTTTTTTAATTTTTTTTTTTTTCATATGACTGACTGATAAAAATATCTCGCAGTAGAAAACAAGAATGCTAACCAGGATATTTGTTTTTTTAATTAATTTTATGCCACTTTAGCTTTTTCTTTTGAATGAAAATAGATATTAGAAAAACTTGATAAATTACAGCGAGTAGGGAAATCAAAATGCCGAAAATGAAACAAATACATTTATATTAACTATAATTACTTTTTTTTTTCATATAATGAATGACTGACTGATAAAAATATTTCACTGTAGAAAACAAGAATGCTAACCATATAATACAGGATATTCTTTTTTTAATTAATTTTATGCAACTTTAGCTTTTTCTTTTGAATGCAACTAGATATTTACAGTTATAAAGCTAATACATTGTAACCAATACTAGCAAAATTCATTCTACTATCATAAAAAATTAAATGGTGATCTATTTTTATTTAAATACATTGAAATAATATGCATATTTATTGGTAATATTTTTCAGCAAATACTGTAGTATTCCATTGATGAATGACATATCCTGAGTTACAATGCATGTGTATAAATATAGTAATATGCAAAACATAGGAAACATAAAAAAATTATACAATATTCATGTTTGTTTAATCCTAAGTTTCTTTTATTTCTGTCTAAATGCATTGTAAAACATAGTAGTAATATAAAGTACATATAAAACCTCACTAACAACAGGTATATTCATCTCTAATCAAATAGTTTTAATCAGGGTTGTTACTTAGTCAAACACAGGTCCACCAGTGATGCATGGTCAACTGCGAAATGAATGTTGTTTTGCAAACAATTTTAACAAGTACATGCTGTTACTGCATTAATGTTATATAAAACACATATATCTCCTTTATGTGCGTCTGCAATTATAATAAGTTTTCTAGAGTAAAAAAGTAAAATGTGATGAATCTGTTGATTTTTATCTCCCATTCTTTATTACAATAATTATTTAAACATTTCAGAATCGTGATGATTTTTATTTGAAACACAAACTGGTGTATATCTGTCAGTCACCTTAATGCATTCCAAAAAAAGTGAAACCTTCTACACCTGTGTTATAAAAAAATTGAAAGGACTTTTCAGACAACCTAACAGTTTGTTAGTGTACATAGATAGACAATTTGAAAGAAAAAAGTATTTGATTATATTTATTGATTGCATCAATGAACTATTTGCTTTAAAACTTTTGATGCTTGTTTCAATATTTTATCTTAAATTCATAATAAACTGATATTTTAAATTATGAATTAATTATATATTGTATATTAATTTTTGACTTCAAAATTTAGTTATTTTAAAAATTTACATTATATCTGCCCTGGTCGATTTTTATAAATTATTATCTGTTGTTGTTTCCAGTTATCACAGACTTGCTAATTCTGATAAATAAAAAAGATGCAAAAGTGGAATTTTTAGTGAATTTATCAATATCCATTTCTGGATGAAATCTGGATAATTAAGAATCTATATATATATTTGTCTTACGTGGCGCGGAAATAGGGCTGAATTTCTACCTTATCGTTGGCAACAATCGTAGTTTCCAGAGCTCAGACCAATGAACAGACAAGATTGTGTTAGCCCCGCCTTCAATATGGCGGAAAGTGTCAGAGCAGTGAAACTGAAGCTAGCAATTATTAAAAATAAAATAATATGAACGTAATCCAAAGCGTCTGAGATGATTCCTCATTTTAATTATGAGAAATAGTGTTAATTTCAAATGAATTCATTTTTTTCAAATGAATTCATTTAGAATTTATTTACGAATTTCACTCACACAAAAAATCGGAGATAATAAAATATAAACTTTCTAGAATGCCCTGCTGCCATCTGTTGCCGTTTTATTGAAGTAAAAATAATTTATTTTGCAGAAATCTATGACCAATTAGAATAATAAAATGTTGAACGAAATTTAAACAATCATTGATGATAAACTATCTTCCTACCACGTAGTGTTTTTTTTTTTTAATGAATTTAAGCCGTGCTGTGCTGTACAATATTATAGGTGCTAATTATGTTTCCAAGATCCTCTTTTCATAGTATTTAAATTATTTATATGTCCATTAGTAGCATCAACTAAATGCATTTTTAGTTGTGTTTTCAACGGAGTTTGCAATTACTTTTTTACATTAAAAAAATTGTCAATTTCATATGTCTAAATGATTTATTGTAGTACTTATTCCGGCTAGAATTACTAGAAAAATAAAATGAGGCGAGCGAGCAAAGCGACCTGTGACCGCATAGCGGTCTCAATGTGAATTGCCTTGCAATTCACCGGGGTTGGCGAGCGTTAGCGAGTAGGGGGCTGAGCCCCCTAGTAATCATAAAAAAGGTTATGTTTTGAAATAAAATTTTCTTTAAAATTACTTTTGTTCAATAAAAGGTAGGCATATTACATGTTGAAAAAAAAAAAAAAGCCACTTTTATTGAACAAAATGAAACTTTCTACAAATAACAGCAATAGTTGAACTTTTAAACTATTTACTGGTGAGAAAGAGAGTGAACGACCATATTTCTATAAGTAAAATCTGTGGAAAAACTGACATTTTTTTTTACTTCTACCCAGTGGTATAATCATAAAAACACCAGAAGGTATATGCTATAGGAAGAGAGCATACACTATACGCTTTACTTAAGAAACAAGGGCATATATATGTTATAGCCCAAATTAATTAGGGAAAATGGGTTTTTCCTAGCGTTCTAACTAGAATAAATCAGTTAAAATACGTTTTAACTGGAGCTCTCAGTTAGAATGTGTTTTACCTAGTTAATTTTGGTTTTGACTGATTTCGGGTTTTCATTGTAACATATATACAGTGGAACTTCCATTTAACGAAGTCTCATCGTTACACTTAAAAACTTCGTTATGAAGAAAATTCATTAAATAGAAATTAAATTCATGAAATATTTTCTTGAGATATGACAAACAGGTATTGGATTCAGAAGCATTTGATTCAGTTTTAATTATGAAGCCGTCTTTTACAAAACAGTTATGTGCGGTCGATGAAATCACGTCACATTCCCAAGCTTTCATCAGCTCTGATACACAGAATCTCAAAATAATGTTTTCACTACATTGGTTTTTTTCTGTCTTTTTCGATAATGTACTTCAAGATTTTTTATTATTCCTTAGACTAATGATTGAAGTTTAGCTGTATTGGCAGGAACAAAAATAACTTTGATGTTCTTCGATTTGTATTTTGAAGCACATTCATTTGGATGTACAAAACAATTGTCTATCAGCAATGGAAGGTCAGAATGGTACCTGTGTGACTCTAATAGATATTTTTTGTTTCAATGCATCTGACGCCATTGCAACACCTCATCTTCTATATCAGCCATACTCAACCTGCGGGCCGCATGTGGCCCGGAGACCTTTCATGTGCGGCCCGAGATACATAATCAATAACCTATATTTATTACATTAATTGAGATGCGTGTAAAAGTTTTTAAGACCTTCACTGTTCTTTTATATATTTTCATGGAAAGACAAAAACTGTCCTGTTATTTAAAATTACTAATTTAAAACTATCTTATAAATACCGTTTCTTAGTCAAAAGTTCTTTTTGCATATAGTTCTATTTGTGCTATAGTGGTGTATGCATTTCTTAAACTTCAACACTAAATCAATATTATTACATTTGCACTATACATTTCTACACTTAAAAAAAAGTTTTTGTATTGAGAAAACGATTAATTTATTAAAGCAAATCACCTTATTGTTTTCTTTAGAACTTAGAAATGCTACATTGTTATATTATTACGTTTAACTAATAATGCATATTAGGGTTGAACGTTTACCATGGAAAAAAATTGGCAGCAAAATGTCTTATATCACTAATTGTACATCATTTGCAATTGAAATCTACCACAAAGTTTATTGTTTGGAAATAGTGGTGTTAAAAGTTTTGGTGGAAAAAAATTGTTTTATTTAGCACCAAGCAGAATGGAAATTATTTAAATGTGTTCATTTTCATACAATCGAATCCGCTGAAATAAATTTGCATATCCTTCGAACAGCAATCGCTTAATTTGAATTCTGTACACGTACAAAAGTGGAATAAACTTCGTTATATAGACTATATTTTTCGTAATGTGGAGATTAATTTACATGCTAATGGTGTTCAAAGTCAAAGTTCTGCAGAAAATTTCGTTAAATAGGGACTTCGTTAAAGGGAAGTTCCACTGTATGTTACTAGTAGTCCTAGCGCTCTAAGTTAGAATGTGTTCTAACTGGAATAAATCGATTAAAATACATTTTAACTGATTTATATCAATAATTTTTGATAGATACAGATAATATTGTCTAACAAATCAATCAAAACCCTAATAAAATGGATTTTTCCTAGCGCTCTAAGTTAGAACGTGTTCTAACTGAAATAAATCAGTTAAAACGCGTTTTCCCTAGTAATTTGGGTTTTGACAGGTTTCTGGTTTTCACTGTAACATATATACGGAGTTCCATAAAAAAGTCCAGACCATATGCAGTGTATACCACCGTATATGCTCCACCACATCCCTCCTTTTACCACATCTTATTAGCAATATTCAACACAACTTGCTTTTCACATAAAAGTGCAATTGCAGTTTCTAAAATGCAATTAAGTTCTGTAAATTTTCTTAGAATATGAGAATAAAGAAATACAATATCTCTGAAATTGGTGAAATACTATATTAGAATCATCCAAATAAAAACTTTGACAATTCTAATTAAATGTAAATTTTAATGTTGATTTAAAAAGAATTTCAAGGAAATTAATTTTTATGAATGAATTGTATTTCAATAAGTTTCTTTAATGAGTAACTTCTTCTTGTCTAATATTGATCCAGATAGATGACTGACGTTCAATTAATTGGAATTTCACACTTAAAAAGGTGTTTGAGATAGAACTTTTTTTTTATTAGAAGACACACACAAAAAATAGTGTGATTATACTGTATTTTAAAATTCATAATCCTAAAATAAGTCTAAAATTTCATTTACTTAAGCAGATTCCATGCTATAGAACTTTAAATTTCAACTAACAATAAGTTTGTAAATCAATTCATGGTAAAGGTTGGTTTCATGATCACAACAGCTATCGCATTTTTTTTAGGAAATTTTCTTAAGAAACAAAGTTTAGGGTTATTACAAATGAATCATTGGGTTTTGATACGTTACTACGTGCGAACTAGGAAAAGTATATGTTTCCATGACAACTCAAATGAGAGGGCGCTAACTACAGTTTCGCGCTGCGTATGTGTCATGCGCGTCTGGTTGCCATGGTTGATGCACGAACGTCATATTCAAAATGGTGACTGGATAGCAGAAAACGTTTTGTGTACTAGAATTTTAAAAGTGTGAATCGCTTATAACCGTTCAGAGAGCATTCCGGAAGGCATACAAATGCAAACCATCAACCCAACAAAGCATTCTGTGCTGGTATTGACAATTCAAAGAAAACGGTTGTTTATGTAAAGGCAAAAGTTCTGGCCGACCAAGCGTTACTGAAGAAACAGTGAACCGAGTTAGAGAGAGTTTCATCCGTAGTCCCAAGAAATCAACAAATCGATGCACACTTTGAAAATTCTAGCACACAAAACGCTTTCTGCTGTCCAGTCGCCATTTTGAATATGACGTTCGTGCAACAACCATGGCAACCACACGCGCATGACAGATATGCAGCGCGAAACTGTAGTTAACGCCCTCTCGTTTGAGTTGTCATGGAAACATATACGTTTCCTAGTTCGCACGTAATAACGTGTCAAAATGAAAAAAAAAAAAAAGAAAACAGTCAGAAATGCATAAAAAATAATAGTGCATGAAAGAATTTAAAAAAAAAAAAGCATAAATTGTATATATAATGTTTAAAAATTGATAGATCTGCATTATGCTGTACATCTATACTTTTGTATTCACTTGACACTAATGGTTTACTTCAAATTTTGAATGGAATCTTCCTCATTTCTTTAATACATTAAATTGAAGAGAAATTTCAATTATTGAGTAACAATTCAAATTAAAAATAAAAATTTCAGAAATTTATTGTTTTAAATTTCTTTTTACATCACAAAATCAACCTGACGAAGCAGGCAACCCTTTAAATTTCTGGCTAAATTGCTCTTTTAAGAGGGCCTACTACAATTTTGATCATTATTGGAAAAATAAAAGGGGGGGGGGGGGAATGTGTCAACTCTCTTTCATTCACAGCCTAAAGTAAAAGAAACAGCAGCAGGCACTGCAGATTAATCTAACAGCCTTTAAAAAAATTCTAGGCTTAGAAAAATTGCTAAAATTTAAGTTTTTAAATTTTTGTTTCTAAATTTATTTTATTTTCTTCTTATATTTTCTTTGTAAATGCAAATTATGTTTATTTTATATGGGCTATTATAATTTCTTATGACAGCAAGTTTGGCGTTTTTAGGTTGCAGATAAATATTTGTTTGCTGCAGATTAACACAAAATTCTGCTACTGGGATTCACAGTACTACAGCATAAATATTTCAGGTGTAGAGATTAGAGGTAATATACTGTGATATCTTTTTGCATTTAGAAAATGACTATAATGACTGATTGAAAAAAAAAAAATCCTTTCTTACCCCTGTTTAAAATTTCTTGTTCCATTATTCCACATCCCAAAACTTCAAACCATTTTCCTTCATGCTTGATTTCTAGTTCCCAAGATGGATGAGTGAAAGGAAAATATGATTCTGTCCACTTAAATTCTATACCTGTAACAAAAATAAATGGTTAAATATTTTTCATAAGAGTAAATTTGAGGAATTGTTTAAAGGAATTTGATTGCACCATGGATATATATATAGTAAATATGTATGTGAAATTAGATTAGAAAACACCAACAGGTTTGAATTTATCCTAAAAAATACAAGGTAGTATGGTTTTAAAAAATGCTCTAGATACAAATGCTCTAAAGACTTAGTTTTCATTTTTTGAATTTTAATGTACCGGGTGTCCGAAAAAATTTGGACTGGTTTAAAAGAATCATAACTCTAAAAATAATTGAGTAAATGCAATTATTTTCTTTTCAAAGTACTCGTCAAATATCCAAGATTTGTTAGATGTAGCTGTTTTAAAGTCGTAACTTTCAGATGATGCGCAGAATCGATGATATGTAAATGTAAATCGCACCACACATTTGCAATTTCTTCGATGATTCCGGAGTGGAAAGCATATAAGTCTAAAACTATTGGAGTTATGGGGAAAATGTCAACTAGAAAGTTCTTCAGCATCTTCGATTTAGTAAGAAAGGATCACTATGTACACAAATAACCTACGCAAAAAGTTAAAATTGCAAATGTGTAGTGCGATTTGCATTTTCCGATCATGGATTCTGCACATCGTTTGAATGTCACGATTTTAAAATAGCTACATCTAACAAATCTTGGATATTTGACGAGTACTTTGAAAAAAAAAAAATAATTGTATTTACTCAATTATTTTTAGAGTTATGATTCTTTCAAATCTGTCCAACCTTTTTCGGACACCCTGTATATCCAATAATTATGGTTAACAAAATCTCAGAGATATTCTGTCAAAATGATAGACAGAATACAGCCTTACTCAGAAAATTGTCATGGTCCTGGTAAAAAGGAAATTCATTCATAAAAGAGGATGTTCTTGCTAAGACAGAAAACTATCTAAAATGCAATTTTTGTATGATCTTTTATAATTCCATTTTAACATATTTTACTCTGTCTGTAGTTCTTCAAACACTTGAAAATAGCTAAGATCAATAGTTTAAGCTCATTTTGATTAAATGTTTATTACAAGAGAATTGCCAAATACCAAAATTATTTATATTTAGAATTTTTTTTTTTAATCAAAGATGTATTATTGATTTATTAGCTGTGACATTTAATTTAATTTAAAAATAGATTTTTGAAAGAGTAACAATATAGGTAGAATTCATTATGTATACTAATATTTATTCAACACATAATAATTTTTAATAGAAATAAAGGGTTTTAAGTTAAAATAATTAGTTAAAACTAAGCAGAAAACATACTTAAAAAATAATTTACAATCATATAACTATAAAATACAACAATGTTTTAAAAACTAACCTGATCCAAACAGCCTTTTCACTAGCCCTATAAGACAATTTTTGAGATCTTTTTCCATTAATTTTGTAGCTTCCAGAGTATGACATTCTTGCTTTTCAGGTCTTCTAACATCTTTTTCAAACACCTCCAGATCTTCTCCATTTTCAGTGTTAATAAATAACTAGAAGAAGAAGAAAAAAAATGATACAGAAATTTTATTCTTGCTAAGTAATTACAGTGTACTAGCTGCGTGGCAACCTGATATGTTGCTTCTGAATTACATGAGATCATTCGATTCTTTAGGGGAAAATGAAATCTAACTTTATTGTAAATTTAGAAGGAAATTATAATATTAATTTTATTAAATACAATATTTCAAATAATAAATTCTATTTACAGTTAAAGTCAAAAGCTTTCCCAATAAAAATGCACATTTTCTGTAACTTTGTTTGCAAAAAGCATTTTGTTGTTCCAAGATTTGGCTTCTAATTTCTGAGCTGGTGGAAATGACGTCATTTGGGTGAACTTATACCAAAATGACTTTGTTTTGACAAATTTATTCAAAAGCATTTTATATTAACGAATTAAAATAAATGCTTTTTAACACCCTTATGAAAAATTTCAATCTCCATCTTAAGGAAATAGTTGAAAATCTGTTTTTCTCCTTTAAATTATTTCTTTTTTTCTAAATAGGGAGCAATAATTCTCTAGTTAAATGCAATTTAGTTAATGTTAATTTAGTTTTTGTTTTACCTTGTTGGTTGAATGCAAAATTTTAAAAAAGTTAAATAATTGCTTGTCAATTTGTCGATGAACATTTTCTTTTTCTTTTTAAGATAAATTGATTCTTGCAGCTTAAATATGTGAACATAAGTTTTTATTTCTTCAAATTTTATTGAAAATGTAATTTATAATCACAGTATTATTTTCACCATCTGCTCAAGATACATATATTCTTATCAATTTGATTGACAAAATGACATCAATAAATAATAATCCCTGTTAATTTCTTTTTCTCCTTATCCACAATAGCGTTTACATAAATAACGTAACTTGAACAAATTTATTCAAAATATTTCCAATTTGTGAATTAAAGTAAATGCTTAGAAAATTGTATTTTTCTCGCTAAATCATTTCGAACTTTAAACACCTTTGTAAAAAGTTTTAATCGCCATCTATAAAAAATAATTATTTGAAGAACTGGGTTTCTTCTTTAAATTATTTTTTTTTTTGTAAATAGAGGACAATAAAATCTTTATTTAAATGCAAGGAGCTCAAATGTGTTTTTGTTTAACCTTCTTGGATGAAGTTAATAGTGAAAAAAGCTACGATGGAGTTATTTTTCTTTTATGTCAATGTTCAACATGACACACTATTTTTGGCTTTCTAAAATAAACTTAAGATTGAATTTGTGAAAATAAGGTTTTAGTTCTTTAAATTTTCTTGAAAAAAATAATTCAATCACAATATTGTTTTCCGTATATATTCAAATAAATCATAATTTCAATTTGAAAATAACGACAAAAAAATAAATTGAATAATCCCTATCGTTTTTCTTTTTCCCATTTTTATCCACAAAAATGGAGTAATTTAGTTGTCATCATCACAGAAATGTCATTAAAAAGTAGAAAAAAATTAATAAATTAAAAACTAATTCAAATTTTAAAATTCTAAGACCACTTTTGACATCTTCGCATCCATGTGGATAGCTGTGAAATATTTGACAACAACAATAATAAATCGGTCGTTTCATTAGAATTATATATATATATAGGGTAGATTAAGATTTTTATACAATTTTTTTATGATGTTACTTTATAAGTTGAAACCTCCAGTGTCTCAATGCTTAAAATTAAAAATAATGGTACTTCTCTATTATCCCGTCGACCACTTTTCATAACAAAAAACTATCGCCAAACTGTAACGCCAAATAAATGGGAGAATGTTGCCATTGGAATATCAGAATAAATAAATAAATAAAATATAAGAATTTAAGGACACAATTGTTATTTTAATTAATGAAATAACTAATAAATCAGTAAAACATAATGAAAAATCCACGCAAATGTCGATTTAAAAACTACTCGATGACATAACAAACACCTATATTGCTTCTGACATCAAGTAAATGGGACTGCATTTTTGACGTTGGTTTAATCTTATAGTTTTTTGTTATGAAAAGTGGTCGACGGGATAATAGAGAAGTACCAAAATAATAATAACCACAGCCAACTAAATATTTAGATATCAGCATCTCATAATCTTAAGAAACACATACAGACTATAAGCACTGTCAGATTACCAAATAGGTGGAGTAAGCAACAATGGGTCCTATAGCTGTTAGGGGCTCCATGGCCTGAATTTCTGATATGCCACTCAAATTATGTTTTACATAAAATATAATGTTTTTCTACAGTGAAGTATTGTTATAGATAAAAAGTCGAACTATAATATTGATCAAGCCTTAATGTCTTGAAGTCTTACAAATATCTTCAGAAAATTATTAGATATGGGTAATAGCAGTAGTCATGTGTGAACAATTCTTTCTTTTAAGATATTCTTTTTAAAAGTGTAACTAATACAAGAATGTTCAAACACAAAAGAGATGATTTTCACAACATGATAAATAATACCATAGTGCAATTTCATGAATCAGAATAAAAAACCATATATGTAAGATTATCATGAGGTATGGGAAAATTTCAGAAAATCTTACCAGCCAGCAAGATTCAACATGCAGTGAAATTGTTATGATAAAATTTACATGAGTGTAAAAATAAATCATTACTACTATTACTATGCATTTTAATAGTAATATTTTAATAAAATTTTTGTATAAAAATAAAAGATACATAACAGAAGAAAGTTTAGTGTGGACTAGAACCTAGTGCCTCTTTACATTCCAGCAACTGGAAGAAATACGAAATATGGCCAACAAATAAAAACATATAAAAGTTAAATCTATTTAATACTTGGAAATTTTTCCATAGAAAATTTCTCACGCCTTTGCATTCATAATATTTCAAATTTTAATTGCTTAATAGGTGTATAGCCAACATAGTGAAAAAGTATCCAAGCTGGGACTCAAACCCAGGTCATTAGTATAGCGCACTGACGTTCTACCAACTGAACCACTTGAAACAATACCCAGCCTGGTATTTCTCATTATCACATGTTGGCAAGACTACAATCGCAGCACAAGATGGAATATTTTTTCGTGAGCCACCAACACTAGGGCAAATACGAAACCAAAGAGAATTCAGCATCGATGATTGAATACATTTTTTTTAATACTTGGAAATTTTTCCATAGAAAATTTCTCACGCCTTTGCATTCATAATATTTAAAATTTTAATTGCTTAATAGGTGTATAGCCAGCATAGTGAAAAAGTATCCAAGCCAGGACTTGAACCCGGGTCATCAGATGCACTATACTGATGACCCGCGTTCAAGTCCCAGCTTGGATACTTTGTTGTTTCGCTACTTCCGACCCTTGCAATTGCATTATATAGAATTATGTTGTAAAAAGCTTCTATTGTATATCTTAAATTGCATTATGCTGTAATTTTTTTTTCTTTGTGGCTCATAGCATTTCAAGAGATTTTTCAATTTCTGTGTACATCTTAAAGCTTTCATTATGAAACAATAAATTATTTTTAAACTGAAACTAAGATTCAGTCAGTATTGTAATCTTTTAAGATCTCAAACCTCTCAATAAAAATGGGTCTGTAGACTTCAGCTTCATTTTTCTGGATGTTTATAATATTTGGGAATAAATCGCCCTTTTAAAGACTGGATTGTACCAATGCCAATATAAAAATGTATACATTTTTTATTTATTTTTGCAAAAACCTACGGATTAAAGCAAAAACTATAAAGGTACTGACTGATAATTATAATTATGTTAGAATTAGAATGTTTGAGATAATCCTTGCTGAATACAAACTGTTATTATTATTATTTTATCTGAGACTGCATGAGAAATACATGAACAAAATCTATCAGTGATTTAGACTTATTGTAATTCTGTAAAAGAAAACTTTATGACATTATGTTAATTAAATTTTAATTTCTTAAAAATGTAGATAATGAACAGCACATCTTTCGGTTAAATCCTACAACAAGGGAGACACTTGGCGGCGTCAAACTTGGTGAAGCGATCAGAGGCGGATCAACTATCATCTGGGCCCCTAGGCTTGATCTTTTTTTGCACCCCCCCCCCCCTCTACAAAGCAATATATACAGGGTGATTCAAAATACATGTTTGCTCATTTATCCCTTGGACCACTGATACTGAGGATAGAAACATAATTCCAATTACAACAAGTACAGATTTTAGACATGGCATTTGTTTTACAAGGGGTTTTATACATATTAAAGTGCAAAATTTAATTTTTATACGGCCCCTGGGTTCTATATGTTATACTATAGTTGTTATATATTCTATATTTATATATATTCTCTATTTAGAGAATGTCCTTCGTTTACGAAGAACATAAAAAAAATTTCAAATTCTTTTATGACGAAAACTTACTCAATTATTATACTTCGTATTTTATAAAAAATTTAGTGTTTCCTGACACTAAAAACGGAAAGAAGCACTGTTAGTGCAAGTAAAAGTTGAAATTCCACTAACTTCAAAGTGTCATAATTCGGTACAAACTGGAAGCCGAAAATTTTCATGAATCCAGTACCTTCTTCTTATGAATATAGAAGAAATTAAAAGAGTAATAGCATTTGGAATACCATATATATGTTAATAACCTGAAAGATTCAATAAATGAGTGAAACAAAGAATATTGTACATAATTTCTCTTTTGCATAAAATATCAGCCCAATATGAAGAAAAAACTCAAAAGAAAATCTTAGCACAGGGGCCCTTTTCTTCTGGGCCCCTAGGCTTCAGCCTACTCAGCCTAATGGGTAATCCGCCTCTGGAAGCGATAAATGAGATTTTCTTGCTACTGGTTCGTTTGTTATGTTTCTTCCACGCCTACTGTGGTTGGTCGGTTTATTGTTGTTTGCTCTGGAGATTGGATTGTATTTTGAGCTCAATACAAAGATGTAAGAAGGTCTTGATTGGATTATTGTGTCAGATTTGATGAATTACGTTTGTGGAATGTATTTTGTGAAGCTTAATGATTTGACGTTTTGTCATATGTCATAGAAGGATAGTTCCTGTGAAATAATTTTTAAAAAAAACCGAAAGATGAGAAATATGGGTGTTATATCATTATTATTAATGTTCGTAAACGTCTGTCTGTGTGTGTGTGCATCTGTACCCGGATAAACTCTGCGAGCGCAGCGAGCAGCAAAGCGCTTTTTGTGTCAAAAAATTCAGAAAAATCCGGTCCTTCAGGAATTGCAGTTTCGAAAAAATCGGTCCATAATTAAGGGAGTTATTAACGAACAAAACTGTTTTAATTACTAAAAAGAAACCTACGTTGAAATTATTCCGCGCATGCCCAGAAGAGCTCAATCCTCATCTTCCGCAAAAAGAAGAAGGAAAGATCGCTTCTGCCGGTTTCGTTTTACGACAGTCTAAACGCGCCGACGGCGAACCGACTGAAATACGAAAAAACCGTCAACATATTCTCAAAGAACGTACTTTTACGTCTCTAACTATCTGATCGGTTCGAAAAAATTTAGATATTAACCCTTTCAAAAAAAATAATCAAAAAGCGTCGAATTCGTGTTTTGTATTTTCTCCCTTCGTCCGAACCTCGCATCCGCCGGACTAAGAAAGATTCGGATAAACGGATTTCACCAAATTAAAGATCGGTCTTTGTCCTATCCAATGCTAACTTCCATTTAAAAAAATAAGTCAGTTAACCCTTCGAAAACGTATATTTTCCGTACACCGTTTCGCGATTTCGGCAATTTCGACTATTTTGAAAAATTCGCATCGGCGGTTCCAAACGAGTCAGTGAAAACTAAAAATACCAGACGAGATCTGCATTCTTTATCCTTTCGAAATATGCGATCGTTTTTGAAAAATACAAATATTAACCCTTCGAAAAAAATTCGCGCGCAGACTCACTTTTGCAAATTCCGATTATCTGCAATTTTTAAAATCGCGCATCGGCTCTCTGAAAGAACAAAAAAACAAACAAACACACCCAAGTACATTTCCGTTCTTTCGAGATTAATATAAAACCTTTAGTTTAAAAAAATATTTCAGTTAACCCTTTCGAAATCGTTTTTTTCCGTAAGTCTCTTTCGGTTTTTCAGCGATTTCTGCAATCTTTAAAAATTCAATTCTGGGCTTCTAAACAAGATACGAATAAATAAAAATACCGAGCCTAATCTACGTTCTTTTTCCTTTTAAAATCAGGTATCAGTTTCGAAAAATTCATTTTTTAACCCTTCTAAAAAAATGGTTTCCGAAACTCACTCGCGTGAATTTTCGTTTTTCGGCCTGTGTTTAAAAATCCGCATCGATTCGGAAAATGTGAATAGAGACAAATAAAATACACCAGATGATATCCACGTTCTTTTTCTTCGAAACATATATTTCAGTTTTAAAAAATATGTATATTAACCCTTTAGAAACCGGTCGTTCCCGTACCTCACTTTCGCGATTTCCTCTAATTTGCCAATGTATACCCCCCCCCCCCCCGCTGGAGGACTTTTTTATCGAATTACACAAATTCCGAGAGAAGAGGCTAAAAGTGCATACATTCAGCTATAGAAAGATGCCTTCGACTTTAAAAAATTCGATTATTATCAATTAAAAAAAATTCTTTTGTGAAACCCGTTTCTAGAAATGAGTGTTTTTCGGTGCAAGCACAGTTTAATCAAAGTGTAATAAGTGACTTTGCTTTCGCCGTAATTATCTTATTTATTAACAATCTTAAATCAAAAATCGTTGTTCATTTAGCGTACAGAATTGAATGGGCTTTCCGAATATATGATTTATTTTGAGAAATAATTATATTTTCATAGTTAAAATTCTATTCTACTAGGATATTTGTGTTTTGAAGCAGCCGATTGCACTGCAAATATACTTGCTGTGTGTACTTTTTTCGAAAACTCCAAAAGATATCAAATTAATTTTTTTGTCTATTTTTTATATATCGGTTTCTATATAGTTTGTTGAACTCCCGGTTTATGATTCAACGCAGGAACATTTATTTTTAAAAGATTTTAGAATTTTTTAAATAATGGTCATTTTTGTATAAAAAAAAAAAAAAAAAAAAAAAAAGCTAAGGAATTTGCTATTTCTTTTCAAAATATCTCCCTTTGAATGGGTCCCATCGCGACCTGGTTTGGCTCATTCGACTCGACATAGATAGAGCTTACCGAATTTAGTTCCGAGTTTCACCACCAGGGTGCGCTTTCCTATCTCTGTTTCTATGGGACGGATCACGACGGGGTATAGCTCATTCGACTCGACACCGATAGAGCTTACTAGAGATTATCGATTTTATTTCCGCATTTCACCACTAGGGGCGCTTTCCGAACTCTGTTTCTATGGGCCGGATCACGACGGGGTATGGCTCATTCGAATCGACATCGATAGCTTTTCGAGATTTTACAAAGATTAGAGGTTTTACAATTAGGGGCCCGCTGGCGGGCGAAGCCAGCTAGTATATATATTATTGCAGTGGCAATACTATTTTTCTATAGACGTTTTGGCAACAAGACCGTTTATTTTAATATTTGATACATGCTGCTATGTTTGCTTGTATATTTTTATTAATGCTAATTAAAAGATGGGTTAAACAAACAAATATAACAAAAGGTAAGGGAATTTTTGTTGATTTTATTTGATAAAATGTATTTTCTGTATTATTCTAGAGACTGCTGCACGTTGAGGTTCATGCATCCAAAGGGGTTTTTTTTCGGAAAATGTACGTGAAGCATACATATATGTTACTAATTGCTGCTTGTACATGAGTTTCGTACATTCTAGAAACCGCTGCACATTGAGGTTCATGCATCCAGAGGGGTTTTTTTTTTGGAAAATGTATGTGAAGCGTACATACTATATAAGTTACTAATTACTGCTTGTATGAGTTTCGTACATTCTAGAAACCGCTGCACATTGAGTTCCATGCATCCAGAGGGGTTTTTTTCAGACAATGTACGCGAAGCGTACATATATAAGTTACTAATCGCTGCTTGTATGAGTTTCGTACATTCTAGAGACCGCTGCACGTTGAGTTCCATGCATCCAGAGGGTTTTTTTTTTCGGAAAATATACGTGAAGCGTACATAAGTTAATAACCGCATGTTTGTGAAAACTGAAATATCCAGAGGAAATATTGCTAAAAGTTTGTAAAAATAGAAAAATATTGCTAAAAGTTTGTAAAAATACAAAAATACACAGAAAAATATTGCCAAATGCTTGTAAAAATCGAAATATCCGGAATAAATATTGCTAAAAGTTTGTAAAAATATAAAAATACGCAGGTGAATAATAAATATTGTTAAAAGTTTGTAAAACTCGAAAAATTGTGAAGAAAATATAGCTAAAACTTTGTAAATAGTCGAAAAAAGGAATAAAATCGATTTTTACTATGTGAAGAAGCTTGCCGTAGGAAGCACGCGTTCTGATTGGGTAGAATTTGGAGGTTGCCGAGTTTTGGGTTGGTGCACGTCAAAAAAATCGCCAACTCGGATGTCTCCCTTGTTGTAGGATTTTGCCCATCTTTCTAACTAGAAATAATATTTCTATAAAAAATTATTGTTGAAGACTGATTTCTAATATGTTATCACAAAACATTTTCTGATGTCAACAACTGATTAGCATGTCTTTGACAAAAAAAATATCCTCTCTAATTTCTTTCTGAAACTTGAAAATGAGATTATGTTGTAAAAAAATAACAATTTACGAAAATCATAATAAAATTACACTAAAATATTTGTTAACCTCATGAGAAGATAAAAGGCGCACAGCTTCACATTGATGAAACACAGGGTAGTGCTTTGAATCAATTTCATCTCTTCTGTAAACATCACCAATCACCAAAAAATGATCGAGTCCGCTTTTAATTAATTCATTCTGGTGAGCAGAGGTATGAGGTCTTAGTAGAAAATTCGAATTAAGGTAATAAGTGTCACTTTTCTTACGACTGGGATGATCTGGTGGAACTAACAAGCTATCAAAATTTTGGTAAGTTGTTAC